>CM046856.1:52855197-53310197 GCA_025617745.1 Heliocidaris erythrogramma | reverse complement strand
TTTCATAATCACGAACCTCTTTGTCTTTATAGCTTGACCATAGTGGTTCCCCTGTGAAGACATCGGACCAGTCTAAGGACACCAACCCTCAATGTGACAGCTATCAAAGGCTAGTTAGACAGCAATACCAGCAATATCGTCATCACCATTCCCAGCAGCATCTACAGCAGCAACGTACTCTACCTCAAGAGATCATTCGGCAGCTATCGGCACCGGCAAACTATCCGGCACCATCATCCTCACATCACGCCATGCAGCAGGGCAGGACACCAGGGCACAGGGGATTAGACCAGATGTACCCCTTCCTTCCATACCAGTGTGATATGCCAGGAGTGGAGGGTGCAGGAGAGGGGATGGGTATGGAGGACTACTCCTGGACCGCAAGTCCTCCAGAGGCATTTCCATCATCCATAGGGCATTCGTCATTGCCTAATACTCCTGGGAGGATGGGTGTTCATGATGAGAGTTTGAACGGCAACTTGCCCCTCGGTGGAAGCCTAGGGGCCAGGATTGCCAAAATGCAGGTCATGGGAGAGGACAGGCTTGAAAGGAACTCACCACCAGAGGTGCAAGATGGGCGCAATGGATACATCCTTGGTGATCAATACACCAAGCCCTATGTTCATGCACCGTTCCATTATGCCCAAAGTCTTCTCAAGGAACTACAGGAGATAAGTGCCAGCGTTAAGAGCTTTGAAAGCCTCACACTGGAACCTAAAGCAAATCATCAGCAGAAAAGAAAAGCAAACGATGGCCAACCTGTCCTGCAGCGTCAAAAACTTGCCAAAAACTTTTCACCAAGTGCTTCCAATGCCAGCAGTGAGTCCCTCAATAGCACTACATCCCCAAAACATCTAATGGACAGCACAAGTAGTGTGACAAGCGTAGAGAGCATGGAAACAACTTTAGAGAGGATTCCACCAACGATCCTTTCTCACAGTAGTCCCATAAGACAAGAACATCATCTGCAGTGGAGGCCAGAGTACGGTGGGAACAAGGTTCCAGACAGGACTTCTCAATTCCCCCCTGACACCCCATCACCACCCACCACAGACATAGAGCCATCTGAAAGTGACTATCAGCATTCTAGGTACTTGCGGAGTCGGCACCACAGTGGGGGGACACATCATCCAGAAAGAGAACATGATTTGGACAGCAAAGGGGATGTTGGTAGTTCTGTTAGTAGGGGTAATGTGAACAAGGCAGTTGAGAGGTATCAGGAGAAGGTTAAGAATACAGTGAATGGTAGAAGAGACACTGCACAGCATTATTCAAGAAATCAGGTGACTGCTCTGAGCGTGAGAGACAAAGATGCGATTAATGAGGCACAAAGGAACTTTCAGATATCTCAAGAAAATGAAATGGCTTGTGGAAGAGTCTCACATTTACCCGTTAGGGATGATGGAGAACAGGGGGAATACTCTGTGCAAAATTCAAGCATTTCAAGGTCAAAGTTTGGTGGGATAACAACACAGGTGCAGAATAGCAGTACTGGGTATTCAGCTGAAAAGACAAAGTCAGATGAGGATGTGCTAGAAAGTGTAACAAGCAGTGCTCAAGTCAAACCTAAACTGAGTAGACAACGGGCAGCGGAATCCCTGAATCAGAATGTAGAGATGTTACCTGGAGAGGGCAGCAATCATCTTTGTCAGAAATCAGCTATGAGCTCGCCTGTGAAGAGCCAAGCATTGCCTTTGTTGAGAGACAATGACCTTAATGATACGTCTAGTCCTATTTGGAAACGTAAGTCACAAATGGAGGAATATAGGTTAGGTGGGGATGCAAAGAGTGGCGATGCGAAAGATGAGGTTGATGAAAGTGAAGATACAGACAGAAGAGTAGCATCATTTATGACTGCTCCAGATGTCCAAATAAAAGAACAAGATGGAAAGCTTTTATCAAAATTTGGAAATAGAACAAATGGAGAGGTCTCGCCAAAGCATTACGCTGGCAAAATCCAATCTCCAAAGTCGTGCAGAAAGTCAAGTTTACCACTCACCATCCCGTCTGCAGTCACCGTTGCAACGAGTAAGCCATCTGGAGCGGGTCTGTCGCAGAGCGTGGGATCAATTACTAAAGCAGATGTTGGTAGGGTGGATGGGATGAAATCAGCGCAGAGTGGAGATGCAGTGCTGGAAACGAGCAAAGCAGTAATGAGAGATGAAAGCAGTACAACAGAGGGAACAAAGGGGGAGTCTGCAACAAAACCAGTACTGTCAACAGCAGAGGTGGATGTTAGGAGAGATGAAGGGAGTAAGAGTGCAGTGAAGGTGCAGGGAAATGTAGCAGGAGGGGAGAAGCTTCGGCAACAAATCCCGGTGAGGACAAGTCGAGAAGCAACCGAGTCTCTCCTGCAGAAGACGAAGATGCAGTTCAACCGTGGCGAGGTTGGACGATGCTCTCTTGGTACCAAGATGACCCAACTATCCAAGATAGGCACACCATCTCCTACAGACCGTCCTCTCTTGTCCCTCACTGCTTGTACAGGACGTGGCCCTCTGGCTATGGCAGCGTCCAACAAGGCTGTGGATGTCCCTGTCCTGGACTCGTCGCCAAGGTTACCAGGAAGACGACAGATGACACCTGAGCATCTCAGAAGCGGGAGGGATGCACTAGGAGACATGGTGGAATTTACGTGAGTATCTGGCATGAATATGATCTTTTTTGAAAGGGAAAATCACAAAATTTAAACATTACTATTACTTCTGTAATGATGAAAAGTATGTCAGATGTGATGAATGTTACCACTTCATCATTTTGTCATCTAAATATTTGTTGTCATTTTGCTGCCAATTGTCTACATAACTGTTCCCTGTGATATCTACGCGTGCATAAATATTTCAGCTGCCATTTACAGGAATATATAGACGTGAATGATTTTATCATATCAGTCAATTAAAATTAATATAAATCAGCAGGCTGCAACTGGTTATGTCAAAGCAGCACATTTGTTGGAATGTTGTTATTACATCAAACAAATTGGAAAATCCATAAACACCAAAAACGAAATTGCATTATTTGGCCTTAAGTTTGAGGTTATTGCGCTCTTGCAAACATTGGAGCAGACTGGATATTAAGTGAAGAAGTAAAGAGCCAAGGATACAGCAGGAAATAATCTTCCTCTTGAAGGTTTTTTTTCTTGTTAATGTCTCACTCTACAGCTAGTGACAGCTGCGGAATCACTTCTGTACCAGCTGGGTTTTCAGCTTTCATTATCCAAGTCTCCCTTTGTTGTAGTATCCGTGTTTAGATATAATGTTGTATGTGGTCCATGGTGATCTTAATGTATTATTCATTCCCTGTTACATCTCTGTCTATATATCTCTTCCACTTCTGAATATCTATTTTTCTAAGTCTGTGCTTGTAACCTAATATCCCTCTCTCTCTCTCTCTCTCTTCTCCTTTCCCCTCTCTTAATTTTTCTTTCTCTGTTGTCTGTCATTCTTTATCACTTTCTTCATTTCATTTTTTTCTTATACTTCTCTCCCTCTCTCTCTTTTTTGATGTCAGTCTGTCTGTTTTGTCACTATTGTCAATTATTCATCTCTCTTTCTTGTTTCTTTCTCTGTAATTGTATCTCTCATCTTCTCTATTTATCTGTCTATATTTACATATTTCTATGAAATAGTTAAAAGCTGTCAATGTCTTTTTGTACCACTCTATCTCCTTATCTCTTTCTCTTCTTCTCTCTCTTCCTCTCTCTTCCTCTTAGTCTGTCTCATCTGTTTCTTTATCTGTATCCCATCAATGCTCCATGATTCCATCCCTCCGTGAAGGACACATATTCTCATACCATGCATAGCTTGGTATTAAGCTCACCCATGTTGAGAGCTTGTGTACATCAGTACAAGATGTCCTGTTCATTTTTAAATTCCTCCTCCATTACATGTCGATCTGACATCAGCCTTTCAGCTCAGGTTTAACTCTTTCAGTGCCGATGTCACATATATGTGACAGATAGACTGGTCATTTTTATTCCCCAATTGCTCGACCACAGGAAAGGTATATGGTAGTCAATATATATCAAAATTGTAAGCATAAATCAAGCATTCTAAATATGATTATAATTATAATAAATTACAGATTTTTAAAAAGATATTACCTTATTTCAACATTAAACAATAGTAGACAAATGAGAAAACAAAAAATACTGGACAAAAAAGAAACTCAAACATAATTTTCAATCATTCTTATGCATAAAGTTGTTAAAGGAATAATGTTTGGTATCGTAAGAAGTGGTAATAAATTTCCTACAAGTTTTTTACACAATATTTTGTGAAATAATAGATGGTTAATGAAGTGCAGACATTTGAAAGGTAAGCATTGATCACATTTTGGTAAAACTTTGAAGAGAGCTAAACCCTTTGGCACAGTAAGAGTTAAATGCAACATTCAGCCATATAATGCTATAGGAGAGCAATACAAATCTGTTATGTCACCATCATATAATTGAGAGTGAAGATTAAGACATTACATTTTCTTTTAGAGGTAGAATTTGACAGTATAAATGATTAAGGAATTATTGGTTAACATTTTTGAAAGCAGATTTGTTTTATCTACATGTATGGTGTTAAATTTTATTTAAATGTCAAACTGAAACCAAAAATGTCATTTTTCCTTGTCACATATAGATAAGTTGCATTTGAGTTTTGCCAAAAAATATATATCTACTACAGTTTCACTTTATGTGTAGCATAATTACAGTTTCGTATAAGATTGAACCATACCTTTTGCTTGGAGGAAAAAACATGGAAAGTGAATTTACTGCAATAAATCATATATACCTACCTATTATGCCTGTAGTCTTGACTACGGGACCCCTTCGAGAATTATCACACATGTGTCACAAAATTGTGCGCACCCCCCGTAATCCTATTGTCCCCTTTGCCACTCACGCGCGTCAGTACGCTACGGCCATCTTCCTCTTTCTTGCTCGCCCCCGACGAGTTAGGACGTATAGTCACAGCGCTCCTGAAATCAGGTCGTATAGTATCTTTTTGGTGCGCTTTTTCACATAGTTAAAGCACTTTTAGGTACCTATATTCGTTATAGATTATAGTACTTTGTGTTTTATTAGTCACTCTTGCCGATTGCAAGGGATTTTTTGACTCCCTTTCTTGGCATTTATTTTTCTCTTTCACGGTCAGCCCCACGTAGATATTTCCGTGTTTGCGGGTGTTTCCGTTTGTCACCGAGCCTTCGGGTTCGGTGTTTGTTCTTACGGTTTAGGCTGTGAAAATTTTTTAGTGCGTATCTCCCAAATAAACTTTAGTTTTATTTACTGCATTCAGTTGAAGTATTTCTTAATTTGAAAAGTATACTTTATTGTCTGTTTTATTGCAGTGGTATGAATTCGGAAGAAGAAGCAGCTGGGTCAAGGAGACCTGCTTCTTCCGAAGAGTTGTCTAGCAAGACGACTCGGCCTTCCAGAACTCCCCCGAGTACAGCGGTACGCGGGGGAGGGAGGAGGGCTAAAGGTAAGTTGCCTAGTGGTGTTCCCTTGCAGAGTTTGCCAGTTTCGGAGCTTGCGGCTTCGGGACGGGTGGCGTTAACTGAATCGGGATTGTCAACTCCGAAGCCTGTGGTTTCGGGGTGGGTGGCGTCAGATTCTAGTGGTTTGGATATCTCGAATCCAATCCCCCGGTCGCTGAGACCAGAGGGGGGGGCTGTTGTTTCCCGTACGGTAGCGTTCACTCGCTCTGATCCGTTAGGGGAGACGCGCCCCACTACTGCAGGGCAACCCACGGGCTTAGTCCATGTTGGTCTGGGTTCTCAAACCCTAGCCCCCGGCAAACGCCATATGGGGGAACGAGTACTTTCTGGGCTGTCTCAGTTGCCAGCTGATGGGAATGCTCGAGCTAACAATTATGGACGCTCTTCGGAGCAACAGGTGTTTTCACCTGAGTGCGTGACTACTAGTGCTCCCCTATTGCCGCTTTCGAGCGGTCCAATAGTGGGTTCACATGCCTTTAGTAGTCATCGGGCACATACCGAGTCATCTCGGTCTGCCCACGCACTGGGAGCTTTTAGCTCCCAACCTATGGCTACGGCATCTTCTTGCCTAGCCAATATGGGTGATTTGGGCGATTCTCTAGGCTTACGCCATGAGCGCTCCAATCCCTTTATGGGAAGTGAACGTCCCTCCGCGGAGGAATCGGTTCGTGTTTCCGAAGACGCTTCGGGGATCCGAATGAATCCGATTAAGCGTTCTAAGAAAAGGGTTTCGGCTACGACTATTGTCGAGCCAGCCAAGAAAAAGGCCAAGAAGAAGGCGAAAAGAGGCGAGGCTTTGCCGGCCTCTTGCCCGTCTGGCCTGGCTGACCCGGCTAGCTCCTCTCAAGCTGACATGTTCAGTATGATGCGGGCTTTTGCTCAGAATCAGGGTTGGTCCTTTGTACCGGCTTCTTCAACCCTGACTTCTGTCCCTATTCAGGGATCTCGCTTTGAGTCTGATCAACCTTTTGTGATTGATTCCTCTTTGTCTGAGACTGATTCGCATGTGCCTCCTACTCCCGCGGCCCTTGGGGCTCCGCCGGGCGAGGAGACTGTTGGTGAACCATGCGGGGACCCGCCTGCGGAGGCCTTTGTTAGCGTTCCTTTGTCTCATTCCACTCGGGTGGAACCAGATTTGGATGCGTCCTCTCAAGCTTCGGTTCCCGAATCGCTTGGGCAGGCGGAGTCTCAATCGCTCAATCTCTATGGAGTGGAAGCGATTGCTTTGTTGTCCAAATATCTCCCTGAAGTTCAGTCAACCCGCGCGCAGGGTTCGACTTCGCGTTGGAATTTCAAGCAGCAGGTCTCCTCTGAGGGTATTGCTCTCGAGGAGGCTTTCAAGCTGGAGTATGACCGCATTGAGGCCGCGGTGTTGGTTAAGCGATCTAATGCGGTCAGGGGTAAGGCTTTTGCCTTTTGTTCTCAGGACCAAGACAGCTTTTTCAAGGCTAAGATTCTTTCTCCTGAGATTTTAGAGGTTGGTCGTCGCTTGCGGGCGACTAATCCGCTTACCTCCGCTGCGTTCAGGGCGGAGGATAAGATTTGGTCTAATATTGAAAACCACATTAGGTCAGGGATGCGTTTGTCGGCTTTTCAAGGGCTTCTCTCTGACCTTAGGTCCAGGGCGGAGGAGTTGAATGTTACCGATGGTGACAAGCTGATTATTGACGACTTGCTGCATACTCTTTTTTGTCTGCAGTGGTCGCAGCTTTCCACAGCAGCTGCTTCGGCTACGTTCCGTCGCAGGACCTCGGCTCTCTCAGCACTGGGTGTTAGAGAGTCGGGCATTGCTCAACTTCTCCGAGATGTTCCGTCTCGGGGTCCTTCGCTTTTTGGTGGTAAATTCGCTACGGTGTTTCAAAGAGAGATCGATGCGCGAAAGCAGATCTCGGATATGACTAAGCAGTTTCACACTAGCTCTAAGCCAACGCGGGCCCCTGTTCAGCGTAGACCTGCTGGTCCTGTTTCGGGTCAACGCAGTCGCGTGTCTAGGGTCCCGCCTCCTGAGCCTCAGCCAGCTCCGTCTCGTGGGAGAGGGAGTCGTGGCAGGGGTTTTTCGAGAGGTTCTCGTGGTAAGGCGATGGCTTCGCAGAAGGCCAAGCCTGGTTTTTGACGTTTTTCCCCGAGCGCTTGTTCGACCGAATGTGGTAGGTGGCCGACTTCATGCGTTTCTCCCCGCTTGGGAGGCCATCTCCGGGGACGGGTTTGTTCTCTCCGTCGTGCGAGACGGATTCTTCATAGATCTTTGCGCCTCGCTCCCCGGAGGGGCTATAAGAATTCGGTCACCTCCCATGTCTGCCCTGTCTCGGTCTCATGCTTCGAAGGAGATCGAGTCTCTTTTGGAAAAGAGGGCTATAGAAAGGGTAAGAGACAGGCCGTCTCTTTCCCTTTCTCCAATATTTGTTATTCCCAAGCGCTCGGGAAAACTTCGTTTGATACTGAACCTAAAGAGGATAAACAAATTTATTCCTCCGGTTCATTTTCGTATGGAGACTCTTGCCTCCATTCTTCCGTTGATCAAAAGGGAAGACTACGCGGTCTCGATAGATCTCAAGGACGCGTACTTTCACATCCCCATTCATCGCGCATCTCGCGATCTTCTGGGGTTCTCCTTCCTCTCGGAGACTTACCGGTTTCGGGCTCTTCCCTTCGGGCTGCGCCCGGCCCCTCGGGTTTTTACTCAAGTTGTAGCGGT
Organism: Heliocidaris erythrogramma; assembly: GCA_025617745.1. Lineage (NCBI taxonomy): Eukaryota > Metazoa > Echinodermata > Echinoidea > Camarodonta > Echinometridae > Heliocidaris > Heliocidaris erythrogramma. The sequence continues at coordinate 53,302,009 of CM046856.1, read as the reverse complement.
GCTAGCGGCCTTTCTGAGGCGTTGCGGCCTGCGGTTGTTTTGTTACCTGGACGATTGGCTTCTCCTTGCGGAGTCGCGCGATCGTTTGTTGGACGAGACTCGTTTGCTAGTCTCTCTTACTCAAGACTTAGGTTTCCTAATAAATTGGGAAAAGTCAGAGTTAGTCCCCACTCGCAACCCAGTTTTTCTGGGGGCGGTGTTAGACATAAGGAATCAGTTAGCTCGGCCCAGTCGAGACAGGATTCTCACCATTGTCTCTGCGGCTCGCAAGCTCTTGCTGGCCAGAAGAGTCTCGGCCAGACAGTGGCTTCAGTTTCTAGGTTATCTGGCCAGTCTAGTCGATGTTTTAGAGGACTGCCGGCTCCTCATGAGACCCTTTCAGAGACATCTCCTCAGGTTCTTCAAGCCGGGAAAAGACTCTCTTTTGGTCTGGATTCCAGTACCGGTAGAGATCAAGTCTCTTCTCGCTTGTTGGACGAGCGAGGTGTTTCTCGCGCGAGGCAGGTCCTTCTCTGTCCCTCTTCCGTCGATATCGGTTTCGACGGACGCCTCTCGGTTGGGGTGGGGAGGACACTGCAACGGCAGCACGGTTGCGGGGGATTGGTCTCATCTTGGGACTCTTCCTCATATCAATGTCCTGGAGTTTATGGCAGTTCTGTTGACCTTGCTCCATTTCAGAAGTCGACTTCTCAGTCGTTCGGTTCTGATTCTCACGGACAATGTTACCGTGGCGGCATATATCAATCGGCAGGGAGGCACTCGTTCGGTTGCCCTGAATGCCCTAGCAGCTCAGCTGTGGAGGTGGTGTCGTCGCATGGCAATCACACCCGTGGCCTCTTTCATCCCAGGTCGGGAAAACCTCATTGCGGATTTTCTGTCCCGGGGCAGGTTTCTTCCATCGGAATGGATGCTCCATCCGGAGGTATTTTGCCGCATTCGCACTTGCCTAGGTCCACTGGAAGTGGATCTATTTGCGTCGGTGCTAAATCACCAGCTGCCGAAGTATTGCTCCCGTGTTCGCGATCAGGGAGCATGGGCTCTCGATGCTTTCTCCCTCAGCTGGGAGAACCTTCAGGGATTCGCTTTTCCTCCCTTCCAACTGATTCCGCGTGTCTTGCGGAAAATCAGGGAAGATCGGGCGAGGGTGCTTGTAATAGCTCCCTTTTGGCCCAGGAGGAATTGGTTTCCGGAGCTTATGAGCCTTCTAAGGGCTCAACCGTTAGTTCTCCCGTTAAGAGCGGATCTGGTGTTACAGCCCCTATCGGGGATTCTTCACCACAATCCGGAGTCTCTTCATTTGACTGCTTGGCCTCTGTCAGGGAATCTGCAAGACAGTCGGGTCTCTCTGATAGAGCCGCGGACTTTTTAATGTCCAGTCGTAGGGTTTCTACTAGGGAAATTTACAATTCCCGTCTCTCGGTCTTTTTCCTTTGGTGCAAAGAGAGAAATCAAACCCCTTCTAAGGCTCCTATTGGTTCAATTGCGGATTTCTTAATCTCGTTATTTGACAAAGGGAGATCTATTTCTACTATCCGAGGCTACCGTTCGGCGATCGGGGCCATTCATTCGGGTTTTTCGGATGGTTCGGGGATTTCCAATTCCCCGCTACTAAGCGGTTTGATTCGTTCGTTCTTTCTGAAACGACCTTCGTTTTCTAAGTTAGTGCCGTCTTGGAGTCTGCCTAAGGTCCTGGAGGCCTTGGCGAAACCTCCTTTTGAACCGTTAGGTGAAGCTTCGCTTCATCATCTTACGGTTAAGACGCTCTTTTTGGTAGCTATTGCCTCTGGGCAGAGGCGCAGTACTCTTCATGCTCTCTGTCTTACTCCTGGTCATGTTCGCTGGGAGAGAAAAGGTGTTAGATTGATTCCTAGGGCTTCTTTTGTTGCCAAGAATCAGACAGCTACCTCCGGTCCTGTTGAGATTTTTCTTTGTCCGCTTTCTGACCTTTCTTCGGTGCGTGAGGACAAAGTTTGGTGTCCTGTTAGGGCTCTCAAATGGTATATTGATAAGACTAAGTCTTTTCGTAAGGATGATCAGTTGTTCTTGATCACTAGAGAGCCTTTTTCTCCTGCCTCTCTTGATTCCATTTCTAGATGGATCGTTGAAGCTATTAGGGCCGCTGGCACAGAGGCTCTTTTATCCGACAGTAAGCCTCGTGCTCATGATACTCGTAGTGTCAGCACTTCTTGGGCTCTGTTTCAAGGTGTGGCGCTTGTTGATATTTTGAAGGCTGCTTATTGGCGTTCGCCCAATTCCTTCATTTCTTGCTACCTTAGGGATATTCCCGCAGGTGAAGCTTTGTTTGCGTCAGCCACCTTGAAGGCCGCTGTGTCTTCTTTGTAGTCTTTGGTGTAATCCTATTTCCTTTGCTCGAAACATGCCTCCCGGTCTTTTGAGTTGGCGCTGGTCTGGCATAATAGGTAGGTATATATGATTTATTGCAGTAAATTTGTAAAATCAGCACTGATTTTCTTATTTACTATATAAATCTATATACCTACCTATGACCCTCCCTCCTTCCCCGCTCCTTGCAAGCAACATGTTTCTTCTTGGGGTTGCTCGCAAAAGAGGAAGATGGCCGTAGCGTACTGACGCGCGTGAGTGGCAAAGGGGACAATAGGATTACGGGGGTGCGCACAATTTTGTGACACATGTGTGATAATTCTCGAAGGGGTCCCGTAGTCAAGACTACAGGCATAATAGGTAGAAAATCAGTGCTGATTTTACAAATTGTTTGCATAACTTTTTCATGTAGGACTTGTCTTGATCTCCACATCTATAGGCATGTGTAGTGAAATAATGAGGGGACTGTGTGATGGAGATCTGTTTATGAATATTATCTTTAAGTTGATCTCCTGTTTCTGATCTGTCAGTCATTAAGGTATACATGAGGCTCTCTCTGCATTACTAAAGCTTCATCTGAGATGGTATCTTCATTTCCTGGTGATTTGCTTTCATCTAGCTCTTTACATCTCCCTCCACCTCCTCTTTCTCGCCATCTCCCCCCCCCCCCCCCCTCTCTCTCTCTCTCTCTCTCTCTGTGTGCTTTCCTCTAGTCATATATCATCTGTTGAGAGCCAGAAGGGTGTTATTAAACTCTGTGTTATAAGTATATGAGTTAACGCCCTTATGGCTCCAAACAGACGATATGTCTCTACCCAGGCTGTAAGTTCCTACCCCCCCCCCCCCCCCCGTCTCTACTTTCTGTCTCTCTCTCTTTTTCTCTCCCTCTCCCTCTCTCTCTTTCTCTCCCTCTCTCTCTCTTTATCTCCCTCTCTTTCTCTCTATTTCTCTCCCTCTCTCTTTCTCTCCCTCTCTCTTTCTCTCCCTCTCTCTTTCTCTCCCTCTCTCTTTCTCTCCCTCTCTCTTTCTCTCTCTCTCTCTCTCTCTCTCTCTCTCTCTGTATGTCTAGCATTATCCTCTCTAAAACTTTTCTTTGTAATATGTAATGTTTCCTGCCTCTTCTCTCATCTTTCATCTATCTTCTCTCTCCTGTCTTATCCCCTGAGGTCCCTCCCCCCTTTTCTCTGTATCCACGTATTCTCTCGTCTCTACACAATACCCATTTTTCTGCCTCTCCCCCTCTCCGTCTGTCTCTCTCTCTTTCTCTCACCTTTCATCTTTCATCTCTCCTCTCAACTACCTCATCCTTTCTCCTTTCACTCTTCTGTCTCGTCTCTGTTCTGTCACATCAGCAGCTGACTTTAGTCTTATTCTGTAATCCATAACACACACGCTCTGGCGCTTGCGATCTCCTTCTTCATTAGACATCTACTAAACCTTGTTTAGATCTATATAAATGAGGATATGTCAAGCCCTTAAGTAGCAAAACGGAACCCAAGAACATTTCGTATCTCTTTGTATTTCACGTTACTTTGTCGTAATGCAAATGGATTTTGAATACCTGCCTGTTTTTCTCTTTTGTGGATTGCATGTGTTGCTCTGCTTTCAGTTGCTTGTCATCGAAGGCCAATTTAATATCCAGCTCTTTGACTACATTTTGATGATCAGCTTTGTTACAGCATAGAGAACAGTAATAAAGAGCAGCATCGTACAAATTTGCTTAAAAGGAATTTCATCATGTGCTATTCCATGGTGATATACATTTCTGCTGGTTACTGCATACAGTCTTGAAATCTGTCTGCTTCTGCTGATTACATTTATTTCAGGTTAGCATATTTCTGAGCAGGGATTGTACACTTCTCTGTAGATAACTTGTGATTAATACGAAAAATATATAATTTCTCATGGAATGCGATTTCATAAATAAGCTTTCTTAATTCAGTAGATACATATTGATGTAAACTTGTATGTAAAAGACCATTTTTTTGGTGTACACTGTACCAACTATTTTTAGTTTGTGTTATAAAATTAGATCATACTTCTGATTTGTAACTAATCAAACATGTAGCCAAGTATTAAAATCAGTAACATCACATGATAATATTGAATGCATTTACCTTCAATGCAAAAAGCAGGCTATTAGCCAAGATGAAGTGCATACTGTAATATATCTCCAGGTATTTTTGTCAAAGAAACTGACTGAAAAAGTTGGAATTATAAATTAGCTTTTACCATTTTTAAAGTGTGGAAACAAAATACAGAATGAATATTGGTGTGCAGAAAATGTGAATCAAGCACTTCATAACCTTTGAGTGGTGTGGGGATGGTATGTCCTTATCAAGGCATTCTCATTGACAGACCAGACATTCATATCTACAAAAGAGGCTTCCATCAATTTTGGCATAAAATGGGACAATCAGAGAAATTGTCTAGTAATAATGGTAGTAAACCGTGACCTGGGATTACCTCAATAAAAAGCTGCTAAGCTATTGTATGGGTATAATAACGAATCGCAGGGACAGGTGCAGAGGTGTCCTTGCGTTTCTATCATGGATAAACTGAACAAGCACAAGAAATAGTCTCTTCTGATAGTAAAATGCTCAGTGTACAATGTGCAGAGTCAACTAATATCTAAAATTGTTTTTAATAAGAGAATGATTTTTCGGTACCACACACAAATTGTTCTTGCTGTCAGCTAGCAAAAAATTGGTACAGTGCAGAACGTGAAATCACTATTTGCACTGTGATGAAAGATGCAGTGCAAGCAGTAGCATACATCTCCTAAATCCCAGTTTGATATGTTGAGCTGTTTTGATAACGACACAAAGTACTGCTTCGTTATAGATTTACTCCTAAAGTAACAAAGAAAGTAAGTTATCCATGATTTATTTTGAAGCTCACAGCAGAGTGATATTGGATGAAAAAATGATTTCCATTATATACAAAAGAAAGAATATAAAATCTAAGATGTTTGAATTTTTAACTGTCCCCAAGATGTGCACCCTCTCTTTTGAACTGCTTCCATACTTCCTATACTACCTACATAATCTAAAGTAAATTTGCCAAAAAATATGTGGTACACTCTCTAAATATGATATATATTTTGCTATTTATTTTCATAAGCTTTTTTTCACAATCAAAGAAATTCCCTCTAACAATTGTGAACTGTGAACAACATCCAATGACTTTTCTAACTGGTATTCATCACAAAATCTAAAGTTGTCTGAGTGTTTGAAGTATGTAATAGAGAGGAGAAAAACACATCTTTCCCCTGGGGCTATACTTGAGTTCAGAGTTTTGTCAATATTTATGAAGCTCTTCAAAAATGAAATTCCTTCACCTATCCCTACTAACTTGCTTCCATTTATCAATATTGATACTCCACTCATCCTCTCATCCAAAAGCAATGGCAGACTTGTGATTCTGATTTGGCAACATACCAGCAATAGTTTATTCTATTCATTCGTAATCCGAACTCAAAACAGAATGGTACACAAAAAGTTGGAATGAAATACCTCAAAGCTGTCTTTTCTCACTGCCACTTTCAGGGTCATCCTGTTATGTTTTCCATTTATATCACGAAGGGGCCACTGGCTATTCATTTTGACTTCTATTGGAGCTTGTGTTATGATACGATGAACAGTGATTTTTATTTTTTCGGGGGGGGGGGGGGTGGGAATAAAAGATAAAATTACCATGATTTCTATAATTGTATCCAGCATTTTCCAGCTGGTTTTACTACTCAGAAACATCGTCATTCCCCTCCAAAATTTACAAACAATGATCACTGATGAACTTTTATAATTAACTAAGCAAATAATAACTTAAGTAGCATAAGACATTGTTCATTGTTTGGAGGTATTTCCTACTCATAGAAGGGTTTTCAAAAAGTGGATAGATTGATGTACATTTTCAATATGCACATTCTCAGTAAAAACATGAATCAGTGGATGTTTCTGCAATGCAATCTATTTCTTAATATATCAGCTCTTTTTAGCCCCCTTTGTAACAAAATAAGGCTCACAAAATTCTCAAGATCTAAAAGACTAAGTGATAATAAGCCTTCCTGCTCTATATTTTAAGATTAAACATGTAATCCCATTATTAGATGTTGAAGGCAGTCTAACATTTTAGACTAGAACTAATAAAGGGACCTTTAAAGGGGCTGTACACCTTAACCATAGTATGTTGGGCTGTGGGGACAGACCTCCTGCACTTGTCAGTCTAGAATCAAAGTTATTTTCATTGTCGTGAATGGTAGTCAGGTCTTTGTGTACGTGAATTTAGCCATGAGCAGCTGCACAATGCTGCGTACAGTGTGATCTGTCATATCAGCAGGGGTGACATTTGTCTCTAGAGTGTCATCAGAGGTCCTTAATGTCATGATGGGCCAATTGATTCTTCAGTAACTTTTATCTCCTCTTCTCTCTCTCTCTCTCTCTCTCTCTTTGTCTTCCTCCCTTGCTTTTACTCCCGCTTTCTCCATCTTTCTTTACTCTATCTCTTCTCTTCTCGCTACCTTTTCTCTTTTCTCTTCTCTCTGTCATTCTGCCTCCCTATTGTTTACTCTCTCCCTCTTCTTATCCAGTTATACTTTCATTCTTATATCTCTCTTTCAAGTTTCTTTCTGCCTCCCTCTCTTTCCTATTTCTCTCTCTCTCTCTCTCTCCCTTGATCCTTCCCATTTCTCTCTGTTTTCTTCTCTCACTCTGTCTTTCTCACCTCTTTCTACCCCCCCTTCACACTCTCCTCTATATCTGTCTTTCTTAGACTTCTCTTTCTCTCAACTTTCTGTCCACCTATCTCTCTCCCTCTCTCTGTCTCTCTGTCTCTCTCTCTCTGTCTGTCTCTCTGTCTCTCTCTTCTCTTCTCTTCTCTTCTCTTCTCTCTCTCTTCTCTCTCTCTTCTCTCTCTCTCTCTCTTCTCTCTCTTCTCTCTCTTCTCTCTCTGTCTCTCTCCCCTCTCTCTCTCTCTCTGGTTCTCTCTTTTCATTGGCTGTAGACTTGGTTTAATGGATAGTGTCACCTCAGAGTTGTTCACTCAGTGGGATGTCATTGTACAAAGTGATACCATAGCTGTGACGATGTGATTGTGAGGAGTGATGTCTTCAACCAGAGATTGAGTATTGCATTTCTACCCGAAACAGGAGGATGTCATTTGAGCTTGCGGAAAGCGAATAGCATATTTTAGATTTTAATCGGATGGAACTCCGCTCATTATCTGCTGCTTTCGAATATATTCCTCGGTCAACTTCACACCGATGCAATATATATGTTTCTGCTGTGATGTACATGTATATGATAGACCTAGTGAATACTACCTCCTCGGTTGAACCAAGTCTCATTGTTTGACAATGAATCCTGATTAAAATGAGACAGCATGGTCAGTAGTAATTCACTATGATCTGTGCAAACAAATTGGATGGTCCATTTTTACTTTGAGAGGAAAGGAAGATCTGCACAAACAAATTTTGATGGTCCCTTGTCAACTTGAGAAGTTCTTTGCTGCTTGTATACATATCTCAATTTGAAGATTTGATATCTACCTATCTCCATCGGCTCAAGTCTGGATTTCCTTGTGGATGAGTAAAGGAAGTATATGGGATTATGAATTATTCCCCTTTGAAGTAAAAGTGGTATAATGATATTATCTGCACATTTGAGGATTGTTTCTGGCTTTGCAAGGCAGGAGCTCGGAAGGAAGTTGGGAAGCCTGTGATGGATTGCTTTTTATTGCAATTCTCCCTTGCCGCAAAACGTGAAGGAATTCTCTTTGTGACAGAAGATTTATTAGAATTCCATTAGCATATTGAGTCGTTTTGACAATGGGATTGTACACAATGAGCCATGGAAGGATGAGGTAAGTCGTGGAAGGTCTTCAGGAAATTGCAAATTTTAATTTGATGATTAGTTGCATTTCTCAGTGTTGGATATCATTTTATAAATCATATATAATTCAAATGTGGTTTAGATGGTTGAGCACCAATGATCCATATCACTTGGATTATATGTTGAATCAGTTTATCCTTTTAGTGTTGCATTAACCATGTGGTGGGAACGACATATATGGCAGACCTGTTTAACACTTATGTGAAGTGGAATATATAGGCATGTATGATAATCACTGTCGGTTTTCAATGATTTGTTTGTGGATTATATTCTTGTCAACAGTGTAGAAACACTGAAATGAATATGGTGAGATTCTCTCACTCTCTTCCCTTCTGCCATCCCCTATACAAATTTAAGCTTGCGGCAAGCTCATAATAAAATTTGCAGCACGCTTAATAAGCTTGTTTTTCAGTAAATAAGTTTGCAGCAAGTTAGTCGCAAATTTTTTACCAAACGTGCTGCAAGCTTGCCGCTAATTTACATATTTGGTACAATACGAGCTTGCCGCTAGCTTGTTGGCACGCTTGTATCCAAGCCAATAAGCGAACCAAAATTTGAATAGTGGATGGCTCCAAGGGGGGGGGGGGGGACGCGCGGTAATTGTCCAAATATCAACTTTTCATTTTCCGAATTTTACGGGTGACAAACTTCATCATCATTAGAAGTGTTAACATTTTGTCTTCAAAATACACTGGATAAGATATAGAAATTACAAATTACATATTGAAGCACATCGCTGCCCGAATATGACGACTTTCGGGCAACTTGCTGTCTTGCTGCCCATATACGAGGATATTTGGGCACCTCCCTGCCTGATTTTGAGGATATTTGAACACCGTGCAGCTGGAATGTGAGGTGATGGTTGACCAAATATCAGATTTTTAAAACTTTGAGGAGGGCTACTGGGCTAGGTCTGTAGCCTCCCCCCCCCCCCCCACCCCCACCCCCACCCCCCATACACCTATGCGTCCATGGCCAGGTCTGGAACAAATGATTGGAGGTCCAAATGCACTAGGCCCCTGTTAGCATTGAACACTACTTCTACCTAACCCTGTATCTCCTCCTTCCTCTCCCCTCTCTCCCCTATCCCGTATCCCCCTCCCCCTCTTTCCCCTATCCCCCTCCCCCCTCTTTCCCCTATCCCCCTCCCCCCTCTCTCCCCTATCCCCTCCCCCTTTCTCCCCTATCCCCCTCCCCCCTCTCTCCCCTATCCCCCTCCCCCCCCCCCTCTCTCCCCTATCCCCCTCCCCCCTCTCTCCCCTATCCCCCTCTCTCCCCTATCCCCCTCCCCCCTCTCTCCCCTCTCTCCCCTATCCCCTCTCTCCCCTATCCCCTCTCTCCCCTATCCCCTCTCTCCCCTATCCCCTCTCTCCCCTATCCCTCCCCCTTCCTGCACCCCATATTCTTGATTACTTAAAGGGAAGGTTGAGTTCTGGGAAAGGTAACAAATAGTTTGTGAGCTTTCTCATTCTCATGTTAGTTTGGAAGATTATCATGGTAGCCTATGTCCCCTGAAAAGGATTGCTCTTTAAATGCTCTCACATTCAAAATATGACAAGAAACGGTTGGAATGTTTGGGCCGAACATTTGCGTGTAATCCCACATACCTATTTCTGTGTGCAGTGCATGTGAATCTCGGCAGGATTGAGTCAATTTCTTAATTTGGTGATTCCAAAACCTTACAGCATACACCAAGTCTTATGTGCTTTATAATCAACATTTCCCAATTACTTTGAGACAGTTTTTTAACAATTCAATCTCATGACCAGAACTCAACTTTATCTTTAACTCATTAAATACCAACCCTAACATTACTGGGACTGGTGTCTATGGAAAATGTGTGTCATGTAAAAATCAAATTACATCCAACCAGTTAAGGTACAAGCTTCGGAATACTATCATGTATGGTGAAAAATTGTTGAGGCCACGAGCAGTCAGCCGTGACAGATCAATCAAACCAACCTAGATCAAGTACCACGAGGGAATGCTGTTAATATTTTGATAGATAGAAATGCATAGCAATTGATTGATGAAAGCTGCTGCAATACATCAATGCAATGTACTTTCTCTTGATAGGTTATGTATGCATTTCCATAGAGACAAAGATAACACAGCCATGTACATGTGTATTATCAATGTAAACATTCATGTGCGGTGTTCGGCTCCTCATGAGAGTGACGAATAGTGTAATGTTTTCCTTGAACTAGTTTTTGGTCTGGTAACTTCTCCCTCAAACTTTTTCTTCTCTCCTTTTATTATTTCATGTTCTTCTGAATCTGCTGTATAGTACAGTACATGCTGTTTGAAATAAAATAAAGATTGTATGAAAGTGTCTTTGTGATCTTGATTATTCATTCTGCCTTATAAAAATATTGAATAGCTTTACCTTTATGATCATTTGGACTCCACACCCCTCCTATCTTTCTATCTCTCTCTCTCTCTCTCATTGTCTCTCTCTTCCTCTCTCTTTCTTACTTTTCCTTTCATAAATCTGTGTACATGTATCTCGATATCTCTCATTATGTCTCTTTTTTTTCTGCCTTTCTCAAATTCTTTCATCCTCTGATGCTCTCACTTGGCTCGCCCTACAGGTAAAACATGTGACACGAAAGAAGAGGATTCCCTCAAGTACTCGACAAACAAATTGTCTTCTCTGTCTTAGTCTCATCAGAATGCTTAAGATTACATTGCCTGATTATGATATTATCTTGTTTTTCTCTTTGTAGTTCTCAGAGCATCGAGGAGAGGGCATCAGTTCAGAGTATGTCAACGGAATCCCTGCAGTCAGCCAACTCCTTGGGATCATCAACAGACTGGGATTCACCTAGCAAGAATAGCTCTACCTCCAAGCAGCCTTCTACGCCACTGGTATGATACTTCTCTTCTCCAACCCTATAGCATATTAAAACAGTCGTGCATGTACATAAATAGGTAAATTTGGGGGAGGTTAATTTATACATTCTACCTGTTTACAAATTTATGTTTTCGTAGCCGATGGTTGATATACATTATACACATGATTATTGATGATGATGCTTGTAGGTGAGCAACCAGTGGACTGACAGCTCTCCAATGCACTTGGAAGTGAGGTTTAATCCCTTACCTAAGGGAACTAGCGCATCGACTTTCGGTTAAGAGACCACTGCTCTACCACTGAGCTATAAATGTGAATGTATATACATATATATATATATATATATATATATATATATTCTTCTGCCTTGAATCTGGGAATTAATTCAGAACCTTAATATCATCTTTCTTTTTTCCGTTTCCAGGGCAACCTGCTATCCAGTGATTCGGAATCAGAGGAGGAAGAGAGTGTCAACTTTGTTGATATGTGGAAGGCCAGATCTACTCCGCCCATTAAGCTTCCAGACTGGGATCCTAATAAGAGCATTGAGGAGCATAGAAAGAGAGTAAGTTTACTACCCCCTCCCCCCTTTAATGTCAAGAGGCATTATTTTAGAGTTTAAAAAAAAACCTTGCAGGTTACTCACAATTTTATGAAAGATTGAACATGCTGGTTTTCCTTTTGTTCATTTTTCCTATCCAATTTATAGGTAAGGGAGTCACTAGAGAGAACAGAGAGTGCCAGTTCTGCCTCTAGTGAGCAATGGATCCTCAGTTATCCCTTGCCAGACGACCCCTTGGCCAGAGTAGGGCAGTCTAGCAGTGCGGGGCCAAGCAGCCGGCAAAGCAGTGTAGGCAGCATGACTAGACAGGACTCTTCCCATTCCAGATCAGGAGTAAGCTGCGATGAGGACAGAAAGATCCTGCAGGAACTCCTGGAGAAAGAACGTAAAGCCCAGAGCAGAAGCGCCAGCAGTGATAGCAGCCCAGAGGCAAGGAAGGAGAACCAACAAGTCGCTGGTTCAAACCTTAGCTTGGGTGATAAATCCATCATGTCTGATTTTGTGTCCAGCATAATGGCAGAGGTAAAACTGGATGATGCTGATGCTGCTTCTGCAGGGAAATCTAAAGCAAATAGGTCCAAGGATGATTTGACAAAGACCAAGAAGCTGAGCAGTCCGTTCATTAGATCTCAGAGTATGAGAGCTCCACCGAAGCCATCAAGACCAGAAAGGACAAGAATACCAAGTGGTGGAAACATTGACAAAGGAGGAAAGGGTACAATTAATATTCCAAAGCCACAGGCTTCCAATAGTAAGTCTGTTGGAAGTGCCAAAAAGGTAGACACAATAAGTACTAAATCATCAAAAACTGTCCAGCAGAATCATTCATCCAGTGAAAGCAAAAAGAGTGGATCTGGGTTGACAAGAGCTTCTTTTATGCCCAAAGCTTTAACTCGAACTGCTAACAAAGCTTCATCAGACAGTCCTAACTTGAATCAGTCGCGTTCAGGGATCACCAGTCCTACAGGATCCGAGAAGTCTGCAGGAAAGACCAAGAAATCTAATGTAAAGAGTGGGAAAGGAAAAGGCAAAGGGAATGACTGTAATCCTAAAGTAAAACCAACTAATTCAGGTGCTAAAGACCCTGGGTCAGGTAACAAGGATTCTAAGAGTAAAAGTAAAATACCTCAGTTAATCAGACAGGGTTTGAAACCAAGTCCAGGGAAAGGGGATTCGGCTAAGAAAAGGGGCACAGCCAGGAAAGAAATGATTGTAGAGCCTCCAAAAACATCACCAGCAGGGACAGAAATGTTGAGGAAAGAAAATCCAACAGATTCCAACAAGAGTGCTTTCACGGAAGTCGTTCCACTCACTAAACAGTCAAGCTTTGTTGTAGAGGATGTGCCTTTCATTGATGACTCCACTAAAAGTCCTAACAAAGATGAGAATCCAAACCAGACTCCTTCACCAAATGATGAGAAAAATCTTTTCACCAGCCATTTAGATCAACAGGGTGAAGCCTTGTGTGGACAGTCTCCCAAACTGAGTCCTAGGCTTCTTCAGAGGTTACGAGCCAGTGGAATTGAACTTGCGAACAGCAGTGGTTCTGACAATGACTCTGTCTTCCTTCCTGATGAACCGCGTCCTAGTACACTGCATGTTGCTCCGGTGCAACCATATCACATTGGTAATGGTGGTGTTACAAGACACTACCAACAGACAGACAGAACAGAAACTGGGTCCACATCCGAGCTACACTTAGATCAGAAGGAGATCGAGGACATCAAGAATGGACTCCTTGTAAGTGAATCTGATGCTCTCAGCCTTGGTAGCTGGAGTGCTAAGTCTAGTGAGTTTGGACTCAAGAATACCTTCTTATTTGGAAATGGGGACTTTGGAAATGTTGGGACACCAACCAGCAGAAGTCTTGGTCGAGGAAGCATCGGGAGAGGAAGTCTGGCACCCTCTGTGTCCTCCAACCCTGAAGATACGACAGATGGAGGAAGGGGAGCTGAGGATGAGGTGGATCCCAAGAAGTATGATGTTCCTCTGGTATCCACAGAGATGATGGAGGACTTTGAGGCAGAGGATCTTTGTGATGAAGATGGGATGAGTAGCGACAGAGAAAAAGAGGCGCAACTCACAGAAAAGGTAAGTAAAAGATAAGAATATTCATGGAAAACAATTAACTTGTGATTTTAAAAGTTACTCAATAGTAAAATGTGCTTCTAAAGAAGTGCCTTTTAGGACTGGAAAGGCAAAAAAGGAGTTATCATGGTCAACTGTTGTCAATGACATTCTTCCTCTTTAGAAATGAAAGAGTATCTGGGTTTTCCAATAGCAAATAATAAAGGTTAATCTATATGCTTTTGAAATTCATGTAGATTGAGTTTTATTTGCGAGGAGACATCGATTTCCCCTATTTTTATTATCATTGTGCCCTTAAATGAGAATTAAGGGAAATTTGTAGAGGTCTAATATTTGGGACATTAATGGTTTTTGTTTCTGCCCCTGGTATTCACCTATCTGATGCCAGTATCATACATTTATCAATTAAAGGGTCACTAAAATAAAAAAATAATTGCCCATTTTTCGTAGGAAGGTGTCATCAGGAGCCAAAAAATATCCATCACAAAATTTTTTATGCATTCAGTCATATTTTATAATCATTTGAAAAGTACGTTTTTGCTGATTTACACAGTCATAAGCCCCGCCCCTAAAAAATCCCATCGAAACGATATCGTGATCACGTGATCTGTGACGCATGAAAAGTAAGGGAAAATATTCCACTAACCTATACCGTGCGCGCCCGGAGGGCCCCGGCAGGCCGAGCCCGGTGCCGAGCATGATATTCACCGCATCGACCATTTGCATTGCGTATTTTCGTGTGTTTAATTCCTCACAATAACTTTGATTTTGGGACACAGTTTCATTAATAATGCATAATCGGTGTATAGTTGCGGGCTATAGCAAGACCCCTAAGGATGGTGTAAGCCTACATCATTTTCCCACAGATGAAAATCTACGGAAATTGTGGGTCGCAAATGTAAACCTCACGCGGGCAGAGTGGCAAGGGCCGGCCAAGTGAGTGGAGTACAATCTGCAGCGATCACTTTGCCGAAGATGATTTTGAGGATCCTGGCCTGTATTCCGAATTTGGCATGAAGAGAAGGATAAGCTAGCTAAAAGATTCAGCTATTCCAAAGATCAGACTTGGAGTCAAGTCTTCCAATCTGTTTTTCAACGACAGCAGCTGCAGCAGCTTCACCCGTAGACCGAAAATTCTGTCTCTCGTTCGTTAGCTAAGACGACCTAACGAACGAGAGACGGCATTTTCGGTCTACTTCACCCGTAACTTCAGGGAGCTCCACCGCGTTGGAGCTCCCTGGAGTTATCTCACCCACGGCCCTTGCCCGTATTCTGCGAGGGGTTCAAACATATAATATGGTCGAATTTCCCCTTGCCACTCGAGCTTCTTTGCCTTCGGGGTCTGATAAATCATCTGATAAATCAGAGTTCGTATCTGCATGGCTCAGAAAAGTCCTCCTACTCGGAATCGCGGAATTTTCCTCTCTCTATATAAGTTACTCGAATTCAGCCAAAATCTAAGTCAGTACTAAAGTACTATGTAAAGCGAAGTAAAAAAAAAAGCCGTAAGTGAAATAAACAAAACAAAAGCGTTCACCAGTCGCTACGAGGGGAATAGTCACTGCCGTACTAAAGATGTGTGGGACATAGTACATCCAGACGCATAAAACGGCTGTGCACGCGTGTATGACCAATGCAAAATTTTCGTTCGGCAAGCTCAGATGGATGAGAACATTGTTCAAAAGAAAAGCTAAAAAACAAAAAAGAGCTGTATATTTGGGCAAAAGCGTTTTCTGATCTTGTAGAAAATATATTGCTAATGATTATTCACTCCTAAGATTATATTGATTAATTTCCTTTTTTCATAAATTATCCGTTGAACAGAGGGGTCAAATACCGCATTCTGTGTACAATATTATAGGCTGCAGCCTGCAGATCTTCAGTGCCTCTTACTTTTCATACGTCACTTGGGGGTTAGCCAATCAGCTTTCAAGTTTTAAGGAACGGTCCCAAAACCTCTACTTTTCCCCCTTTTTCGCCAAAACGAGACATAATTTGGACAATCGATTGGCAGATTCGTGATTAGAAGGCAAAACTACATGGAAAGAGCACCCATTTTCTCTCTAATTTAGTCAACCTTTAAGCTGCTTTCAACATGTATACATAATATCATGTTTGTTATTAACATCTATTTTTGCTCCTTTCTTTTGAATAATCAGGAAAGAGCCAACCTTCTGGACTCCCTCTTTGAGAGCGATGAGAGTGAGGGAGGCCTCGATGGCTTCTTAGACGAATCCAGCGAGTCTCTTCTAGACAGTCACCCTGATGAGAAAGAGTTTATGAAGCTCCTTGGTGACAAAGGTAAATCAAGTGAACTGCTTCAGTCTGTAAAGATTGATTATAGTGCTGTTAACCCCCTTGAAATTCATGAATAAGACTTAAGTTGATTTCAATAGGATGTAAAGTCCACTGAGTTTCTGAACATGCCATCATATTGCCAATATCTCAATTTTTATTTTTACCCACAATATTCTAGTATATCAAACTTAGAGGAGAATGACAACTCTTTACTGTCAAACTGTTGGATAGGATGTCATGATTTAAATGGTGTAAACTTCTTATATAGCAGTGAAAGAGGTAAGATAGAAATAACCTCCTAGATCTAGTGTGTAGATGAACAAGCAAAGTTATTTGTCATATTTTTATTAGTGAATATCAATTATTGCTCATAGAAATTTTACTCAGGCATTGGGAATGCAATTCTAATAATTGAATTTTAATCTTTTATCCCAGGGATGAAGAGACAAGTCGTCCGCCAGTCTGTCTACTGCCGAGTGTCCCTCATTCAAATGGACGTCTTCTCTCTCTACAATCGCTTTGATGATCCGGAGAAGGAGGCCCTCGCTTGCTTCGACTTCCTAGAAGAGATGTATGTGAACAACGCTGGTGAGACTCACTTCACCGACGACCACCCTCTTTCTGTCATCAGTCCTGGTGTCAGGAGTGGGATAAGGGATAGTTTTGGTGACACCAGTGGGATAATAGATGAGTTTGGTAGTAAGACTACCATCAAGGAGTGTTTTGATACTACCCTGATGCAGGCAGGTGACACCACTAGTAGTCTCTTTGGGGATGACCCTTCAGACGGGACCCTGGTGGGTGAATCCTTCACTTCTAAAGGGTCCATCGGAGGTGGGCTGCATGAGAACAGCGAACCAGGCTGCAGAGACTTCAGCGAGCACTTTGACGCTGAGAGCTACAGCAGCCGTCACAGCAACAAGGTCTTCGATGGCTGCTATGCCATCGGCGACTTCAGCGATCACCTTGGCAACAGGAGCAACCTCTGTTCCAGTATGTCCTCCTCATCAACAGCTAGCTTGTCTTCCCATGAATAATCTGACATATTTCAGCTTTTTTGCACCTCACACCATTTTTATCCCCAAACTTGCTTGACCCAAAACGTTGAGCCTCCATTTTTTATATACTGTTTATAACTTTGATAAACTTCCCACACCCTGTCCATGCTATACCTTTGCCATTTGTGAAATTCTTTTTATACCTTTTGTAAACTGTATCAAAATTTGAATATCAGTAAAGTATTGGTCTTCATGTCAGTAGAATCTCCTTTTTTATCAAAGGACTGTCACTGTCATCAGAAGATTGTTTTCATATTACCTGTGAGATTTTTTGAAACTGTTTCCATTGTTATGTATGACAGGATACCTGATGAGATGTACACTACAATTATGCAACAGAGAATTCTGACTCATCCAAAATTTTGGATATGTCATACTTTCAGAACAAGATGCATTCATTGTTGCTTTTTGGCCACAGGGGATATTGATTATTCATTTTCAATTATTAATCAGTGCAATTTATGAAAATGTTCATAAATTTTTAGAAAGATTAAAAGTTCAAAATCAACTTTACTATTTGAGTTTCTCCACACATAATTTTCAAATCTTGGATTGAACGATTCATTGCCCTCTGCATGATTGACCCCAAAGAGATCAAATCTGGATTTCTCTTCAATTTTAGCAATTCAGTACCATCTCGGTTTAAGAGGGACTAGTGGATACATTCAGTCATAGGTAGTGATATGGTTGTAGAGTGGTAAGTGGCTTTACAAATTTTCTCATTTTATCCCCATTAGTATAATCTGACGCAGCATTTGAAATGCAGGACATATTTGGAAATATACTTCCTGTGTGCATCTGTAACAGCAAGCAGTCACCTAAAAATCAAGGCCCTGTTTCATAAAACTTGTTATCAATAACAAGTTTCAAGAATTGTTATACATTTAAGCTACTGAAATCCTTCAATCTGATTGGATGACAGCAAATTTGTCATAGAAATGGGGCAGATATGATAACAAGTTTTATGAAACAGGGCCCAAAAGTCATTATTCTTTATGTCTGTGACAACTACCTCATGTAAAGTTTCAAAGTGCCACACTCATAAATCACAGAGTACCAGTCTTGCAAAAATCCTGGCATCTGACTTTCATGCTGAACATGTAGACCATTGATATTGCAAATGTTAACGTGAACTTTTCTTTTCTTTCTAGGGACAATCTTAGAGCTTAATGATATCAGAATGTCACTGTAGTTTTGTTGTATGGTTTTTCTTGTTGTTTATGTTAACTTTAAGGTGAATATGTGTTCTAGGATTAGTGCAATATCTGTTTATAACTTGATGATGTCATCATGTGCTAATGAGTTAATCTTTAACTCCATGATGTTTAGTCTTATGTTTGTACTGGCTTTGTATGCCAAAGTTCCAGTACTGTACTTGTATTGTGCCTCTATTTGTTCAGGTATCTCTTAAAGGGTGGTTGCAGAGATAAAGATGAAGGGTGGAGATTGCCAGAAAATGACTTTAAAGTTGAGTTCTGGTCATGTGACCATAATTTGAAATGGTCTCAAAGCAAATTGGGAAAGGTTGCTTATGTCTACATAAGAATTGTTTTATACTGTGAGGTTCTGAAATCATCAAAATGATAAGAAAAAGACACATGCGCTGGACACAGAAATGGGTATATGGGACTGCACATAAAGGTTTCTCGTCATATTTTGAATAGGAAGGTATTTGAAGAGCTATCCTTTTCTGGGGACATTTATAGTATGATGTTCTTCCAAACTTACATAAAAAGGATGAGAAAGCTCACAAAATCATTTTCACCTCTCCCTCTCAGAACTCAACCTTCCATCTAATTTGCAATTAATTGTCAGATATCTGATTTTCAAAGACTAAGGAGGGGTATCTCAGAGATATGTAAAGGTTTTAAACCTAAGGATGAGTACCGTAGATGGGGATATTGGTATCACTATATATTCTTCATGTAATTTACTTTATACAGCACATTATATAGAATTGATGTGAAGACATGAGATCCTCCTTCTGATAGCTAATTTTGATTCTTTATTTCATTTCTTAAACGCTTTCAGTGACTTATTGGTGGATTAAAGGTGACTGTCACAAACTATGTTATCTTAAGGTATAAAAGATCCAAAGAATTGACCGAAATGTATAATTTTTACAGGTACACATATTTATGAATCACACAGTACCAGTATTTGATACCCTCCAGAAACTCGCAAATTTTAAATGATGGCCGGTTTCTGAATAGAAAAAAATCTAAGTTGTTACAGTTACCATTCAATTATTTAGTGGCATGAAACGTAGATCTATTTATCTTCAGGAATCTTAACCGGCTGGATTCTATGGAAATTGCATGTACCTAAATCAAGTCATACCCAATGGGTTAACGACTCTGGAAATTTGCGAAAGTTCATGCACGCAAGAAACGCTGGTTTTTACAGTAGACTGAATGTTGGCAATGATTGTTGGCCTCCAATCTCTGCAACCGACTCCAAGATTGATTTCTATGCATTGATTTGTGATTGATGTATTGTATGGTTACACCATCATCACTCTCATTTGATTTCTTAAAGCCAGTCTGTACAGACAGACCTACTCAGGAACATTCTACTGCATGATATGTGCCATCAGGAAAATGGCGATTTTTAAGTTTGTAGCATTGACTTTTAAACCTAAATGTCTCTTTTTTTTATTTATTCGTGGGCAAAATGAAGGTAATTTTCCCCATACATTACCAATGTGGCATTGACTTTTGATGTATCTTATTTGATTTATTTATTCTTCAGCAAGTTACGTTATGTTACCGACATCAAGATTTGAATACACCTAATTGGGTCTGATCAAATAACGAGGAAAATGATACTTGCGATCTTAAGTTTTGTTCATTTTCAATATTCTGGGTAAGATACCGAACACCAAATGATCAAATTACCTTTGGCTTGTCCTCATGCATTATACGAAGAAACAAGTTTGAAGAAACAAGTTAGCTTAGCGAAACTCAGTGGCGCGTAAAGGTGCGGGAAAGATGCAAAGAGGAAAATTGCTAGTTTTGTCTGTGCTTCTAAAATTAGAATCAGACATATCTGAATAAAAGTTTTCATATTATTTTGCTTAAAAGTGTTCAAAGAGGTAAATACTATTTGTACATTATACTATTTTGGTTCTGCCTCTATAAAATAAAATTTTGATTTTGAATTAATTTTGTCATATGCATCTTTCCCACGTTTTGCTAAGCTACCCAAGTTTAAGAGCATTTTCATTGCCTTCTCTACACGAGGTTTGTTGAAGTTTATATTGCTTGGTGCTACATTTTGCCGTTTCAAGAATTTTTTCAAAAAGAATCTGATTTACTAAATTAGTTTCTGATCGGACTGATAGTACATGTTAAAGGGGATAATGATGCTTACATTAGTGAGCAACAATTTTGAATTGACACTTCCATAAGTGGAAATTTATTTTATTTATTTTTTCTGTCTTGAAGGGAGGAGAGATAGCAGAATGCCAACTCGGCTTAAATGTGTTCTGCCTAAAATCTGGACAAATTTCAAAAATACTGCAATGATATTTGCATAAAATGCAATTTAATAAGTATTCATAATGCAAAGTAGTATATGGAAGTGGAGACCATGATGAAAGAATATTTGTGATTGAACATAATTAGGGTTTCCTTGTATAGAAAGAGTTGTAAAAAATAGATAATATATGTGAATTAGCATGTTTATGTATTCATATTTATGTAAATTAGATGAAATATTCATTAGTACCACCAGTATAGTGGGAACTATATTTTCCTTAAATAAAAAGAAAGAAATTAAAATTGAAATCATATGAATGAAATTACTCCAAAAATGGTGTAGCTTGGTCAGCAAAAACCTGGGAGTTTGCCGTTAATTTGGACCTCCATTTGCATCAAAATTTTCTGTGCGAGTCCTCTTTGATTTTGTGAGTTTATCACGTCTGAAATAATTATGTATATGATTGATACAAAATGATACAATCTGTTGTGAATTGAATGATTTTCATTACAATGCTTTTAATGTATTTGAGTTATTCATTGTTTTAAGACCTCAGTTCTGCACATTTGTGTTGTGATCTTATGTTGTGACTTCAGCATTTGTTTTTTGTAATTGTTTGAAATCATGGGGCCCAAGAAATGGACCAATTTCACATAAAATATATCATGAAACAAAATTATTTGTGTCAATTGTTGTGATTCTATGAAAAATATTGTTATCCGTGAAGAGACCTTTATGCAAGACACCTATACATGTACGTGATCTGCTTGATATTATAATGATGGTGATGATGAACATTGGAACTTGAAGTGATAGTCCCTTTCAGCAGCTCCTGGAAGCTATCTTGGGATGATGATGATGGATGTTGATCAGGGGTGGGGTCACACATAGTCACACACGGCGGCACCTGTAAAAGCACCTGAAAATGTGAAAACTCCTTTTCGTCTTGTCACAAAATTTTCAGACTCGTACCCCCCCCCCCCCTTCCTGAGAATCCTTGATCCGCTACTCGCCAAAATAAAATAACAATATTCTATGGTATTATGATAATGACAAACGTGTCCAGATTGCCATTAGAACTCATTTGCCACTCTCCACCCAGGTGTTAAATGGGTACCCGGTAGGATGCGAAAGTTAATGTCGTTTGCTTAGCAACGTGAGCGTCACTGTACTGCCCATTGCTGGAATACTCCCCAGGGAGTGGAGAATGTGCATACATTGTGTGCGGGCATGCCAAAATCCAATAACCGGGGTAATAATATATCTGTACTTGTGAGCGCTTTGGGCCACTATGGGAAAAGCGCGTTATAAATGCCAGGTATTATTATTAATGTGACTTAAGTGTAGAGTTCGGATCGGATGACAATAACGCCCTCTGCTGTCTGTTTTTTAAATGTATAAATTCGCCTCGAAATGCATGGAACACTGAATAAATTTCAGTTTGGAATTAGCAAAGGGCGGATCCAGGATTGTCTGAAAGGAGGACTGGGGCGATTTTTTTTTTCTCAAGCAGTTAATTTTCCCCAGGATTGTGATTTGGAAATTCCATGGCATCGGCCCCGAGGGTCCGTACTAAAATAAAAAGCTTGTTTTTCAAGTATTTTTATCAATAGGAGAGCCGCAGTTGTATCATCCCCCCCCCCCCTCCGGTGCCCGGATCCGCCCTTCGTTTGGTTTAGCGACTTCACTGCATAAATCCATGATCTATGCGATTATAATGGCACAAAACGTATGACAACAATGGCCAAATAACTAAGGGGGCTGACTGAGACAGTTAACAAAACTGAATAATTTTCGTAATGCCAGTAACGTAATTTTTCATACCTTGGAGTCGACCCATCAGTGGGGGAGGGGGCACAATAATAAATGTAACTTGAATAATTTTCTGAACGGGTGGGGGTCACCACTCGACAAAGACTTATTACCACTGTTCCACGCACAGTAGTTTTTGGTTATACATTTCCTCATTTTTATAAAGGAAATGCAACAGAACATTATACAACGTGTACTGTTGCGAAAATTACTTCTTGAGAAATTGGTCATTTAAATTTCTTTCAACAATGAAATAAATACGAAAAGTGATTTAATTTTGTTTTTCTTCATTTTGTTCATACATGCAAGAAGTAAGAATACATTTAGGCTAATAGGTGGTGATGCGTATCCTACATGCCTTTAGTTCAATAAATTCTCAGAACTTATCTTTATTACTGTTCAGTTTATCCGCGACTGAAAATATTTTACACAAAGAAATAACTTTGTAAAACTTTAGACTAAAAATGATGACGCTGTGGAAAGAATTACATGGTATATCCATGCATTGTTTCCCTGTCATGTCTGTGGGAATAAGCGGCAAACTATTCCATATTTATTTGTAAACAAATTTTTAGGCATTTTACTCCCAGTGTTAAAGATCGTATGCTCGATCTGTAATGAAAAACGCAAGTCAGAAAAAAATGGAACCAGCGGGATTCGAACCTGTCATCTACTGCTTGCCGGGCAGCTACTTAACCACCAGGCTATTCTGGTTCACGGCCAAGTCACGATGAACTGGAATCAAATACCCAAGATCCTCTAATATTCAACGGTCCGCCGTAGACATATTTAAGTTGACATACATGAATATTTATTCCACCAGCTCACAAAAATTTGTCCTCCAATAGTCTTATTACGGCAAACTATTACATATTCAAGTTGACATACATTAATATTTTAACTTATTCCACAATCTCACAAAATTTTGTCCTCCACTGGTCTATTCCGGCATCTGACGTCTACTACGAGACTACATAATTTCTATTTTAAAACAGAATTATCCTACTTCCAAGATATTACAGCTACCTTTACAAATCAAACCCCTGCTTTCCTGTCTCAAATTTTGCAAACGATATTTCTTCCATTCTAAAAATACATTTCAATCTAGTACTTCGAAAACAGTCAGTACAATGCAGAAGAATATGTATTACGTGATCATTGTCGCTTCTTTGTGACAGAGGGCGGCTTTCTTTTGGTCGCAGTTAAAGTAGAACGTTAATGATTTTAAATATTGGCTTAATACTTATTATTGCATAGATGGCATAAATTAAACAAGGTTATCCAAATTCAACGCTTGGAAACATTTGAAGTAATGATTATTATCAATTATAAAACGGTAAAATACAGCCCCCGATATAGCAGCTGAAGAGCTCCTCGAACGCTGCTGAGATATGTGACGACACACCCTGTACCAGTCCTGTCTAAGCAGACGATGTCCCATAACATCTTACACATTTTTCAGAGCCTATTTTGTCATCTCCTCTTCACTTATTTCTCTTCCTTCACTAGCGTCAGTCTTAAAGGGAAAGTAACCTCAGCGTATGAATTAGCTTATTTTGAATGGTGTAGTATATGCCTCTTATTTGATACATGCAATTTCATGTAAAAACACAGGATATAGATATAAATCACTATTTTCCAGCCAAGTTATCGTCTGCTAGCAATAATAAGGGGGCTGCCATTACTTTATGTGTACACGAACATATTTTTCATCCCAAGTAAAATTTCCTTCATCGTTAACTTGTAATTGATTTTTAGAGGACAAATATATATTAGATAAAGTCACATATTCTGAAATGTAAGTTTAGTTTTATATATTTTTTAAAAGGTCTTAATTTGTTCATAAAAAATATACTTCATAAAAAATATACGTCAAGGACGGAGAATTGACGTCAAGGACGGAGACAATCGTAACAATACCAAAACAAAGCGAGGAATCTGCTTTACAGGATGGCTATTAGAACTCATGGGTCGTCAATTATCTAGGCCCATGGCCAATAACAATCGTAATACAATCAGAACAAAGCGACGTATCTGTTGTAAAGGTAGGCTATTATCAATGCATATGGTACCTAATGATCCGTGTCATGCACAAAATGGCAGCCTCCATGGAAAGACGTAGCAGACAATAGGTGCATCTAGAATATCACGTGGGGTTACTTGTCCTTTAATGTTAGTCTGTTGCCTCACTCTTAACTTCGTGTATGGTATTATTTTGATGAAAAATGCAGCGTTAAAAAAATAAAGGAATCAGTCACTTGTAAACAAAATAAGACGCCATTGTATTTTCAGCTGTTTGCACCGGGGCATGTTCGGCGTTTCAAGAGGGAACGAATACCATCCTGCTATTATTCGGAGGGCTTTTCAATTTGAAAGTGGGGTTTATTTCATTGATCATTGACCCTTCTCCTATGTATTTACAATCAAACGGTTTTAGCTATCAGAATCAGTTTCACTTTCCCTTTATAATGGTGTGAAATAGGGTCATGTTTAAATACACCAAACTCTTTATAATTTGATAAATAATTGCATTGCAATTACGTTCATTCATTATAGGACGTCGTCTGCTTAAGCAGGATCGATCCCGAGTGTGACGACATCAAAACATCGCTATATTTCTGGCGAATCCTCGGATATTCCAGATGCTGAGAAGAGCTTTTATTTGTGTTGTTTTTATAATCACCAGATACGCAGTTGACATAAAACTTATACGATTGCCATCTGTAAGCTTCCCAGTTTCTAGTGATACATTAATTGCCATATTTGTGATTTTCTTTGAATATCTACTTTAAGTGGTTGCTTCGGGCAACGAGTGTCGAACTCAATAGACATATTTGCGATGTCATCACTGCCCGTCTAATCTTCATCTTACTCAAAGAAACACCTCCTTTTGACATTTTCCTTCTGTATTGAAACGATTGAAACACGATTCATACTTCTTCTCTGCTATATTGGATGAGAATTCCATTCAGGTATTGAGAACAATTTCTCATATTTTGTTAATCTCCATTTCTCTTGTTGATGTTATCATCCGACAAGGCGACTTTCGTACGAAAACTGACTATGCCAGCGAGCATGTTTTGAGCAAAATATCTGACACATTGTATGGTGAAACTGTCATTTTTTCACTGAAATGTATAAAATATGATATACAAAATTACAAGTAGACCACTTCGCTGCCCGAATATGAGATGACGGTTATACGAAAATGAGGCGCTTGTTGCCCGAATATCAATAATTTCATAATTCTCGGGAGTGGGGTTGGGGTGAGGGCTTCATTCCCAATGTATAAGCCTATGATTAAAAAAAACCAACATCACACGAATGTAAAATCGAGGGAGATAATTTCTTTAATACACCATCATTCAAAATAAGTTCATTTTAGAACGCCACTAGCGTATATTTTGGAGGGGCAAGGAGAGAGTTCTCCCCGGCAAATTTCCGACTACTCAAAAACGATATCAAGTGACTTTTCAGATATTTAGGAAGTTATTGCAAGGTAGATAATAATCGAATTGCTGTTAAAACCTCATTAATTATAGATATTTTCTCCAAAAAATTAGGTTATGAAGCCCAACTTCAAAAATGAAGAGGGGGGGGGGGGGATGGGGTTCTTGTATTTCCTAATAATTGCCGTTCTTGTATCATAAACTGAAATCAATGTGAAATATCCTCAAACGTAAAAATTAATTCATGCAATAATCATCAATGCACCTTTCCCAAAAATGTAATTTTAAAGTTTTAAATTTGATGTAAATCTTTTACTCAATCTCTTCGCTGGCTCGCAAAACGATTTCATTCACTGAATGCAGCTGTTATCAATGGTACTACCAATATTTACTAAATATCATTTTGAAATAAAAATTCATGAAATTTAGAATTTGAGAATATATGGGGGAGGAGAATGGAACATCAGTTAACCTACCCCCACATGCACACACACCCGTCCTTGCAGGTTAGGGTGCAGAAAAACAATTTGTTGTTGTTGCTGAAATACATGGTTCACCATTTGCCCCCCCCCCCCGGGGGGCGGAGGAAGGCCCCCATTTTAGAGACAGGCTGAATAAATCCTTTTATCTATTCAGATCCGACATGACTAATCTACATAATAATGATGTACAGAGCCCCACCCGCTCTGCTCTGATGGAATACTATCCTCCATTTGTGAAGTGAATTGCATTGTGATGGCTTATTTAAAAAAAAAAAAAAAACAAGACTTGCAACTAAAAAGCTGATAATGTTTGTTTGTATAAAATTTGTACAAAAATAATCATATCATAATGAAAACATCAAGAAACAAAAGCAACATAGTAAATATATCATTAAAGTAGCAAAAATTAAAGGAAAACACTTTTGAAAGATGAAATTTAAATTACAAAGTTAAAAAAAAATGTTCAATGGGCAATGCCAAAATACTCAAAGAGTAGTTTCAGTTTCCTGTAGCATGATGGGTAAAATCATAGTAAAGAATTATGGTTTCAGAAACAATAAATGAGTTAAGAGCATTTGTTAAACAATATGCAAATAACGTCATTGTATTACAAAAAAAAAAGCCAAGGGAATCATAAAACTCGCTGTAAAATTTCATTTGTATTAAAGGATATTTAGACCCTACGTAGAATATTGCAATCCAAAAAGTATAAGTTCTTCCATTAAAAAAATGAAAGGCATGTCTTTCACATACTGTATCAAGACCATAATTATGAACAAATCCGAGGTCAGAGTTACAGGTGATTTATGAAAAGCATAAAAACAGCAAAAGATAATAAATGAAGGGAAAATGAGGAGTTGAAATATAGAGAAGACTCGATCGGCTTAAAGTGCAGAACCATTCAAACGAGAAATAACCTTAGGTCATGACAAATGAAATTGAGCTTATGATTACAAATGATAAACGGCATTGTTAACAAAAGTTTCTGAAAGCCAAATTCATCACAAAAGGCTCATCAACATGATTAAATACTTGAATACTTATTGTAGCCATTGGAAAATAAGTATAGATGCTAATGCATAAATAAATAAAATACACTATAATAAACGAGTTCCAATAAAAAGTGTATGTGTAATCAAGTATTTGCACCATGCAACAATTCAGATAAATATATTCATTAAAAAGTTCTAAATACAGAGTACATCAAGACTGAATAAAATGGCAGTGAATCGACCGCATGCATAAGAGAGAAACCGGACTAACAATGATCATAGTCATGAATTATTCATTGGAAGAGAAGGTATAAAAGATGAAGGCAGACGATAAAAGAAGAAGAAGAGGGAGGAAAGAAATAGCATAGTGACATCATAATGAACAAAACAACAACACAGAAACGGCTATCATTGATTTAAGAAGACGAATTACAGAAGGGATCGTTGAAGAGCGATTATTCCATCTCCTTTCAAGGGTTAAATTAACTATTTGAACACAATTATGAGAAATAACGATTTACGTTAATTTCTGTAAATATCACCTTTACCTAGTTCTAATTATTATTTTATTCAATTAAATAATTGTATTGAGAACTTATAGCGTTAGTAACGTGCATCATGTTTTATAACGCAACATTGGTAACTGCAAAGTAATATGATTACTTTATCCAAAAATTCAAAATGTTTGGAAGATCCGCGTGTGCATAAATTATTTTGATTTCGGTGCACGCTCTTGTTGTGTTTCAAATCAAGTTTGCATATTCAGTTTATTATATAGCAATGTTCAGCATAATCACTTTGTTCGATACAAGATTGAAACATATATTTGAATCCGGGTCGAATTGCGTGGTTTCTAGTTGTCTTCGTTATGAAAACTTAAAATCTCATCTGGAGATCTTTGTTATTGTTCAACTGCTAACATTTTCAACCAGCTATGTCGGTCATCACTTCATCGATAACAGTATATACAAGGCCGTACGCAGCGGGGGGCAGGGGGGGGCAGTTGCCCCCCCAGAAATTTCAAAATCATACTTTTTTTTAATTGGGTTTTAGACTTCAAGTTATGGGTTCCTTTGAAAGCGATCATCTTGCCCCCCCAGGAAAAAAATTCTGCGTACGGCCTTGAGTATATATAATAGACTGGTTCTGTAATGTATACAAATTTATGCACATTTCTTCTCTGAGCACCTAGTGACGAGCTATTTCATTAACCTGCTTTTTTTTTAATGAGCCTCAATACTTGAAATCCAGTTTGCATACATTACTTGTTGCTATGCCCGGCAAGCTTTCAGGTTGTCAAGAACAACCTTTGTTTGAAAGGTATGTATTAAACTTGAATACATTACCGAAGCAGTCTATTGATAAAAACAGTAGAATGTTATATGAATAGAATTACCTACAATACTTACCCGATATCGTATTTCGAAAAATAAATCATATCATTCACTCAGTATCATTATTCAAAGAGGAAATACAAACCGTTGTTATTTCACGGACATTGTTCCATTTAGGACATCATTTCTTTGTTTTGAACCGACCATATAGCTCAATATATATAATATTAATTTAATAAATTGACATTCGATGTTTGCCATGGGCTATCGGTTTCTGTTATTCGAAGCAGCCGTTTCCTTTTCAGAACTATAGTCTTACAAAGATATAATAACAATATGATAATAATATTGTCCATTTATATAGCGCAGCTACTATACAAATATACTCTACTTCGCTTTACAAAGTATCAATTATTATCCCGGCTTTGGCCAAGCTGATGATGATAAGGCGCTGAAACATTCAAGGAATCTCTTTCTACCGGGTACCCATGGGCGCAAATCCAGGGGGACAGGGGGGACAGAATTTTGGAGGAAAACTAGACCCCAAAAATGTGATAACCTTTTTTTTGCTGTTGTTGTTTTCGGAAAATTTGACACATTTCGGACAGTTGAATCATGTGGTGCCCCCCCCCCCCCCCCGAATTTCAAAATGGATTTGCACCACTGCGGGTACCCATTTACTTCACCCTGGTGGAGAGTGCATGCAAATATAGATTAATGTCTTGCCAATTAAAGGACAAAACGTATTGGGTATCCAGATTTTGATTCCACACATCTTCATTTGAAAATTATTTGAAAAGGGATGTACTTTGAATATGAACGTGTGCCCCCTACTGCCAAATTTGATTTTGTTTTCAGTTTTTGCTTTCGCATTGGTTTTGCCTGTGAGAGATTCTAGAGACTTGCCCTAGCATCCGATATAAAGGTGTTGTTGCTGCCTGTCAGCACTCGTTAAACATAAACTTAATGTGAAAGAAATTGTCTGGAACCAGTTAGGAAATAAGGAAAGGTTGATTATGTAAACCCCTCAAAAGAAGTTCTGCAATTCAAGTTTCAATATTTCTCTTGTTACTGTATCATCATACAGGTATTCGGTATCATTGAAAATCTTGTTTATTCCCCTTTAAGATGATTAATTAATTTTAAATTTTTACTGATAATGTAATTATGGAATTATGGGCCAAGTCAAAAGTGTAATGTTGCAAAATGCATTGTTATTGTCAACAGAGAAATCTCCATTTGTTTAGAGTTTGAATGATGTTGAGGTGGTCACTCATGAAAGCAAGATGTTCCCTTCTTTCTTTTTTTTTTTGTTGAAGATGAAATGTGCCTTGAATCTATATGAAACTAATACACAATGATAATTATCACTATCGGTCGATTAAAACACATTTCATCTTATAAAACAGAAGATGAAAACATTGCACTTCATGACCACCTCAACATCATTCAAAACACAACCCATCCACCAAACAAAAGGGAAATTTACTATTGACAATAACAAATTATTTCTCTCAAACATTTCGCTTATGACTTGTGCTTAAATACATTAGATCTTCCAGACAAGAGAAAACTAAAAACACAATACATCCTCCAAACAAAGGGGAATTCAGTATTGACAATGACAATGCATTTTGCAACATTTCACTTTTGACTTGGCCTTATATTCGGGTGTACAGCACATTCCATGATTACGATTACATAATCAGTACAAATGGTGCATCATAATAAGGGAGAATAAACAGGCTGTTCAATGATACCAAATTTATGTACGATAATGGTAACAAGTAAGATATTAATGCTCAAATTTGAATTGCAGAACCTTTTTTGAAGGGTTTTGTACCGTACATTATAGAATTGGTGTATAATGTGAGGTTTTGAATTCATTTACTCCCTATAACCGCTAACCTGGCCAGGCTCTCGGGCTTCACTATGCACAGCTGATGAATATTCATGTTACTGTATCTTCAGAGGGATTAAACGTATTCCAAAAACACATCCTAAATCGTTCAACTACTGAATAATGAATGAGAATAAGCAACTTATAATAGACCGCTTCTGTAATGTATACAAATATATGCACACAAATATATGCACACAAATATATGCACAAATATTCTCTGAGCACCTATAGTGACGAGCTATTCCACGAACATGCTTTTTTATAAATGAGCCTCAATGCTTGCAATCCATTTTGCGTACATTATTTGTTGCTATGTCCGGCAAGCCTAGGCAGATTTCGCATTTTTTCATACTAATACGGTTTATTCCGTCAAGACTAATCGGTATGAATATTCATGAAAACGAATTTTAGCTATATAATAAAACGAGCAAGGGAATCGAGCAGCTGTTCTGTGTGGCGCAATCGGATAATCCAGTCCTCTCTTGGTGAAGGAACCACGAGTTCGAACCTCGGCAGAAGATTATATTACGAAATTTTCTTTTGCTTATTAGGGTTAGGGTTAGGGTTAGAAAACACAAGTCCGATACTTGTAGTCAAGGCCGTACGCAGAAATTTTTTCCTGGGGGGGCAAGATGATCGCTTTCAAAGGAACCCATAACTTGAAGTCTAAAACCCAATTAAAAAAAGTATGATTTTGAAATTTCTGGGGGGGGGGGGCAACTGCCCCCCCCCCCCCCCCCCCGCTGCGTACGGCCTGGCTTGTAGTCTGTTTCAAAGTCTTCAAAAAGGGGTTTCTGCCTAGGCTTGGTTACAAAAAAAAAAGACGCGTCCGGCAAGCTTAAAGGTTGTCAAGGACAACCTTTGTTTGAAGGGAGGCATACAATTTGCATACATTACCGAAGCGGTCTATTCCCTGCCCATGTCTGTCAGGACAGCCTAAACAACGTTACCATCAACTTGAACACCCTTGGCCTTGCTCTTCAGTGACGTGGGCTGTAGCGATGAGATGAGCCTAAAATCTCCTCAAATCTTGTCTATGACCCAGTCACCTATAAGCCATTTCGGAGATGCAATCTGAGCATGAGCAGATAAAGGTCATCTGTACCAAATTCTAAAACCCACTGACACTAATATTCGATATGTGCTCATGAATGTCATGTAATCATTATTCAATTATGCACTAATGGTGCATTCCATGATATCCAGGTGGAAGTATTCTTTTTAAAGGGGGAAACAAAAGCTATTCATGAGGCACCTCTATCACTCCCATGCAGAGTTATTTTTCTGAAGTGCACATAAAGGGACCCTCCATGTCTAAAATATCTGTGGATATTTGGGGTCATTAATTTTGTACCATGCGCTAACCCCGAACTGGCTTATTGATATCCATCCACTCTCTAATAAACATTCCAAACTATCCATGCCAAATGATTCCGCTAACGATTATGTTAACAGCAGAAGCATTGTTTTTCCCCCATGTGACACTTGGGCACATCCCTCACTAGAAATGGGGCTACACGTGCTCTCAAATACCAACCACAAAACAAATGAGACATTATTTTTCTACCTCCAACCTCCCCTACTACACTGAATAAAAGTTACCAAGGAGACAACATTCTAGGCATTTGAAATGTACATACTGTAATACCCCAATCACATTTTTTGTTTTGTAGCATTCTTTATTGCATTCATTCAGTACAAATGAAAAATCATACATCTTCATGTTTAGTTCATGTAAATAACATATCATAAGTAAAGGACATTATACAGTCTTCAGTAATACATAATTAAAACATGCATAGTACACAGTGCACTCAAATTAATTATACTGAATGAAATATAAATTAAAGCCTCCCCCTCCCCCTACAAACAACAAACACACAAACAAGCAAAACAGACAAAAAGAAAGAAGAAAACAGAAGAGAATAGATAAGCGCAGTCTATAGCGGCAAAGAGCCGCCAACTTCGCACGATCTCGAACCAGGCGGAGACCGATACCAGACCGATCACACATTACCCAGAATGGCTAAGATCCGGTCGGTTTGGAATAGGTGCGAAGTCGGTTTGACGGTGTGACTAAGGTATAAGGTCCACGTGAAATAATGCTTGTTTATGTAGTTAGTACAGGTTCAATGCAAAGATGAAATTTCTTACCCCTATCAAAATAGAAGTTTATATCAAATAACTTTAAAAATGTATAAATTGAGTTTTTCCCTTCTTTCTCTCATGTAGGCAATTCATCATGTACCACTTACCTTTTGACATTTACCATCTATCATTGTATTTTTATTATGAGACCTCGCTTTCAATTTTATAGGCAATCGCTTCTGCGCCCAGTCCAAAGGTATTTCACATACACCTCAGCAAATAAGCTTAATTCCAATTGCAGCTAAACAAGAATTGCTATAAATACTATTTCATACCCTGTTAAATTACAGACTAGAATAAGCTACCCAATACTGTAGAATCAATCCTCGATAAAGACAAGTTTAAAGTAGCACTCCATAACCACCTTTCTGAGCAAAACAAATAAAATATTATGTTATACATAAATTTATTTCCATGACAACGACTTCTTACCGGTCTTATAATGGTACATGTATCGTGGCTTCAATATCTACCGAGTGATGATTAATGGAAGTTTCCTATTTACACGTGTTTTACTATTGTGTGTCGTGAATATGGGCGTGTATGTACGTGCGTATACTATAAAATGATTTTGAAGTTTTTATTTTTTTATGTAGATTTACAGGCGTATTTGACAGGTTAATGTAACACTTTTTGTACAGTCCCTCTCAAAATGCAATTCCACTGTCAACAATACGAGTCCACAAGGGGGTGGGGGGGGGGGGGGGTAGATACCCCTCCCAAGCCTGCTGTAGGCCTAGCTACATTACATTTTCAATTATACTCTGTGTTTAAAAACCCTACTCAGTCGTTGGGATTATACCTATACAGTACATGGTGAAACGACAATGGATGGGACAATATCAATACATGAACGCTTCTCACGTAATACAAAGCGGTCTATGAGTGGAAAAATATCGTCACCTTACCATAGCATAGCGTGAGTAACTGAATACATTTATCGTTGGCCGATATAATCACCATTTTGAGCCGATGTGCATGTATACATCTGAATCAGGCTCTTGACTAATCTAGTTCTGGACTCTTTTTATTGATTTTTTTTAATTCGCTGACTATACGTGCATAAGCCGAGTGATGGCACGATCGCAAGAACCTGTTGGCCCCGAAAAAAGAGTCCAGTGCAATTGCCACTGACCTCTAGCACCTGGACGGATCATCGCCCATTCCCGCTCGTGCGAGCACTTGAAGTGGGCGCGGCCATGTTACTCTTCCGAGAGCGAAGTGGTTTATTACACGTTACGCACTGAACATCTGTGCGTTTTGACCATGGGCGTCCGCATGATTGTACACAAATCTGTATTCCAGCTTTCTCGCGCGTTGATTTTTCAGAGGTGCAACATGGCGGACCACGACTTCACTTCTCTGAGCCAATGAAACGTCCAGGTGGTAGAGGTCAGTGGCAATTGCTCCACGCTGACGGCTTTCCCAGAGATTTTTCAGGGAGAGCAATTAAAATTGGCCGCACCTCCCCATGCTAAAGCGCTAGTGAACTTTGGACCCCTGACGTCAGCGTGGAGCAATTTCACTGGACTCTCTTTTGCTCGGGCCATCAGGTTTCCGGATCGCGCCAATCACTCGGTATAATACGTACAGTCGTCGAAAAAAGAATTCAGTAAAGAGAGTCCCGAACTAGACTAGCTGTTGACCCATTCAGTGCCGTAGTGCATTCTACCAAGGAATTATCACTAAGAACTTTGATATATTTCGCTACTGATCACAACGCAAAACTGCAACTTCTGTCGGATAGAAATATTACTGAAGCGATTGGAAACGATAGAAGATTAGACAATGGCGAAACGAGGAGAAGAAAACATAGAACTCGGAGTAATTGGAGAGGCCTCCTCAAAAGAAGTAATCGGCTTTTGTGGAATATTACTGACGGTCTCGTCGGTGATATTGGTGATCTGCACGATGCCATTTTCACTTTTTGTCTGCATAAAAGTGGTACAGGAGTATGAAAGAGCAGTTATCTTCAGGCTTGGACGTCTGCTGTCTGGCGGCGCTAAGGGTCCAGGACTCTTCTTTGTCCTACCTTGCATTGAAAACTACACCAAGGTAGATCTCCGTACCGTTTCTTTTGATATCCCTCCTCAAGAGATCCTGACTAAGGACAGTTTGACCATCTCCGTGGATGCCGTGGTCTTCTATCGTGTCAAGAATGCAACGATCAGCATCGCTAATGTAGAAGACGCAAGCAAGTCAACCAGACTACTGGCACAGACAACGCTTCGAAATGTCCTGGGCACCAAGAACCTGTCGGAGATCCTGGCAGAACGTGAGGGCATCAGTCACTACATGCAATCCACCCTGGACCATGACACCGACCCCTGGGGTATCCAAGTAGAGCGGGTTGAGATCAAGGATGTTCGTTTGCCTATCCAGCTCCAGAGAGCCATGGCTGCTGAAGCTGAAGCTTCAAGAGAGGCCAAGGCTAAGGTGATTGCTGCTGAAGGAGAACAGAATGCTGCTCGTGCCCTGAAGGAAGCAGCAGATACTATTTCAGAATCTCCATCAGCCCTTCAGCTGAGGTACCTGCAGACGCTCAGCACCATCTCAGCAGAGAAGAATTCTACCATCATCTTTCCACTTCCTATTGATCTCCTACAAGGTATCGTCACCAAGTAAACATCCCCCAAGTGTGCCAGATGTCTCAGCAAAAAGGACATTAAGAAAACGTTGCCTTCA
Organism: Heliocidaris erythrogramma; assembly: GCA_025617745.1. Lineage (NCBI taxonomy): Eukaryota > Metazoa > Echinodermata > Echinoidea > Camarodonta > Echinometridae > Heliocidaris > Heliocidaris erythrogramma. The sequence goes on along the minus strand of CM046856.1, from coordinate 53,266,633 downwards.
AATGTTATTCTAAACCCTTATTTGTAAGGCATTGTTATATCAATATTTTAAAAAGACTCGGGAGAAATGATCGATCAAAGTCAGATTTATTTTTTTGAGGAGTTTAGAAGAAATAAGCAGAGTGAGCACAATAGCTACATGTATTTTCAAACATCGTTATTCATTCATTGTTTTAACATTATCATAATAACTTGGGTTAAATTTAATGAGTCACACTTAGATCAACTCATCCGTATTCTTCATAATTATCCTCAAATGCCTGCACACTGACCTTCCTCTTAAATGTGAGCTGTTGATCTGCACCCCATAAATGTTATAAATCCACTAATATACAAGAGTAATGTGTTTTGGTACACTTTTAAGTTTTAATGTTTTCATTGAAAAATAATACCAGTTCGATAGATCACAGATTTATCCAGCTAAAATCTTTGAAGCATTGAGTTAAGTTTGGATATGATTATGTAAGCACCCTCCCTAAACTAGACAGTGTATACTCATTCCCATTAAATAATTATCAAAACTGTAAAAATGTGACAGTAGCCTAATGAATCTCTCTAATGTAGGGCACTGTTCTATCATCAAGTTCGACAGCTTTAACCATGCAGTCTTAGGGGGTGTTGCAAGAAAGTTGGAATCAATTGCAAATCCCCCATATCAGTCGCAAGTCTTGCAATTGATTGCAAGTTCCATTTAAAATACATGTATCATATCTGCAATCGATTGCAACGTAACAAGCGTCGCATCGCGCGCAAAATTGGAGGCCCGAGGCCTCCTTTCCATTTACACCAAATTTAGGCCGGCCTCCCAAATTTGGGACTACCTCTGGAGGTAGTCCCAAATTTGGGAGGGCCTCGGGCCGGCTTTGCATTTACACCAGGCCGGCCTAAAAGCTTGGTGTATGGGGTCATAGAGATGGAAGTGCATTATGGCAGTCCACAATCTCACGCGTGATAACGCACTTTGAGTCGTAAAGCACATAATGTCAAACCTCAGGGTGTGTTTAAATTATATTAGCAGACATGTTTTGTTTATTTGTTTTACTTACATCATAACCTATACTACTAATCTCTATAGTATACAAATACAAGTGGTGCATGGAATATTATTTTGGCAGCCCTGTATATGGCATCCAGCCATGGACTCATTGAAGGGCACAACACATAATTAATTCATCCGCTCGCAATGCATTCTTGTGAAGCGGAACAAAGTTAACAGGATAAAAATTGAATAAGGAAATTCATATAAAATTTCACCTCTAGGCTGAGGTGGGCTTGTCTTTGTGTACTTTAAAACGGTTTATAATATTATCTCAGTGTATTTCCATTGTTTCAGTCTGCGAGTAGCCGAAAGTAATGTTTAGCTGCGTTTCAGCCTTAATAAATTTTAATATCGCTGAGAAAATGTTCACTCATTCAAGAGTTTTTTTTATATGTTGTCTGTATTCTGAACATTATAACGAATTTCACGGGATCGTTTTCAAAATAACAATTATGATTTTATTTATTACTGTCAATTTAGCACGTGTGCGAATGGGAGCCTGAATTACTTTAATATGTGAGGCACTAAAAGTTGTACATATATTTTTTATCTCGGCCTTCTATGTTCTATGGGGGGGGGGGGGGTGGGCTTTCGCCAGTTAAACCTTAGTTGTATTAGTCACAACAGGGAGATGGAGCCTCCCTGGTCACAATTTGATATGTTGGACATACTTTCTATTGTTCGCAAGCATTCAAGAATATTTTCTCACATTATTACACTCCCTGGGTTTTTTTAAGGTTAACGGTTTCACTTTTTGAAGACGAAGTCGCTCATTGTGTACTCTGAACATTATAACGAATTTCACGGGATCGTTTTCAAAATAACAATTATGATTTTATTTATTAATGTCAATTTAGCACGTGTGCGAATGGGAGCCTGAATTACTTTAATATGTGAGCACTAAAAGTTGTACATATATTTTTTATCTCGGCCTTCTATGTTCTATGGGGGGGGGGGGGGGGGGGGGGTGGGCTTTCGCCAGTTAAACCTTAGTTGTATTAGTCACAACAGGGAGATGGAGCCTCCCTGGTCACAATTTGATATGTTGGACATACTTTCTATTGTTCGCAAGCATTCAAGAATATTTTCTCACATTATTACACTCCCTGGGTTTTTTTAAGGTTAACGGTTCACTTTTTGAAGACGAAGTCGCTCATTGTGTACTCTGAACATTATAACGAATTTCACGGGATCGTTTTCAAAATAACAATTATGATTTTATTTATTAATGTCAATTTAGCACGTGTGCGAATGGGAGCCTGAATTACTTATGTGAGCACTAAAAGTTGTACATATATTTTTATCTCGGCCTTCTATCGGGGGTGGGGGGTGGGCTTTCGCCAGTTAAACCTTAGTTGTATTAGTCACAATAGAGAGATGGAGCCTCCCTGGTCACAATTTGATATGTTGGACATACTTTCTATTGTTCGCAAGCATTCAAGAATATTTTCTCACATTATTTCACTCCCTGTTTTTTTTTAAAGGTTAACGGTTTCATATTTTGAAGACGAAGTCGCTCATTGTATACATGTACCTTACAATTAATGATTTCTCTTTTGTGAGAATATTTTCGACTACAATCCCCTTCTTTGAAGAAATATATATACCCTTATATTCTACGAAAGGGCGAATCGTAACAATGCGGTTTATTCCGTCACAAAAGAAATTCGACTTTAAGGCGAGTGGGAGCCTGCGGAAAGGCGAATTGGAACAATAGGCCTATACAAAGAGAATTCGCCTTATAGACGGATCTAAAGATTTATATATATATATATATATATTGTGAAAGGAAATGAGAGAATAATGGTTGCGTAACTTAAATCAATATATATATATATATATACACACACACACACACATCCCACACATACATACACATCTTATACGTTTATGTTGTTCGATATCATTAGCATTGCGGTATATATGTTTGCTTAGTTTGATTAATTAGCCCAATTTTTTCTCCAAATACTTCTGGAAAAGTGGGATAAGAGTGAAATATAGATGAATGATAGAGAGGCAATGAAATCTCTTATTTACTTTACCAGAGTATTTTGGTATGTTTTGTACACACCATATATATCTCTTGTCATAATGCCATTCGTGTACTCTGTTTTGATGTATTAACCAATTAAGTTATATTTATACTTTTAATAAGAAAGACGGTATTAATTATGATAATTTATTCACTATTACGTTGCTCATTTCACAGCAATGTGCAAGTACAGACATTATATTGGGAAATAAAATCAGGTTTATTCAGTTATTCAGTATCATTAAGCCATGTTTCCAGCATTGATTAATTGTTCGGTGGTTGTACTCTGTGGATGACATAATATAATACGCTTCTCCTCCTCTTACAACTGATATAAAAATATTTTAATGCTTGAGAATAAAAGTGTTAAATAACAAGATCATATAAGCTGTATTAGGATATTCTCATTAAAATAAACTATAAAGTAATTGTGTATAAGAGGAGAAGGAAGAAAATATAAGTTGTGAATACATTCATGAATTCCTGAATACTTCATACATGTAAGTACTTTAAAGGGAAATCCAACCCTAATGGCAAGTTGCTCTGAATGAAAGGAAAAATCAGAGAAGCAGATTGGTGAATTTTTGAAAGTTGTAATCACTATACATATGGGGATTTCAAAATGGCCGAATAGGTAACATCACTGTGATGTAGTTGCGGACAACTCCCCCATTCGCTCCAACACACAAAATGAATAAAATGTCACTTTTTTCAAAATGTATTACTCATTAGGATTTTATTTCTATCATGAGGACCTATAACAGTATTATGCTATCTCCAATATATTTTGAGTACTGCCCTGAGGGTAAAGGCGCTTCGGAGGAAACCGCAAATTAATGATATTTTTGTGTACGACAAACGGGAGAGTTGTCCACAAGTATGTCACAATCGACTCATCAAATTGCCAATTTGAGATTCGCATAGATGTAGTGATCTCATTTTTCAAACATCCATAACTTTCTTATTCCTTGTCCGACTTCTCTCAAACTTGCACGATCCTGTTTTTTGTTATTTTTCTGCTTTCACACAAATCAACTTATCACCAAGGTTGGATAGCCCTTTAACCCTTTGAGTGCGAGCCCGCGCACAGCGATTGTTCTCCCTGTGACGGAGCGATTTCGGTTACATTGCCGGTAATGGGAAATTTGGAGGTGCTTTCTACTTTGATTGCTCATTGTACCTCACTCGGTCATTTTTCTCCTTCTAAAAATATAAGTTTTGTTTATCGAAATATAAAATATGGTTTGTTATTTTACAGGGGAAAAGCCGTCTTATTTTGTTGAAGCTTCGCTTCCTTCCTTTTCAGTACACTTACAATACAAATTGCGTAAACGCCGTCGCACACGCGGTTAGATCAATGTCTGTGATACCTCCTTGGTTCGATCAATACCCCATTCATTGGCCCCCATTGTCGTCTGCTAATGCTCAGGCGATTATCTGCCAAGTCATTGCGCCCTGCATTTTACACGTGTTTCCGACTCATTTTGTAGTCGTATTCTGACCAGCATTCTGACATTATCACTCTAAATGCTTTCTATATCACATGTATCAGGGAACTGTTTTTTCAGATGAACATTATTTATTCAATAAGACAAAAATAATCCTATTGACTTTCGAATACATTTCTTATGATTTGTCATAACTATTTGTTTTATTTCTCCCGCTTCATTCGTTTATTTCTCTATCTATCCATCTCTCTTTCAACGCTTTTTCCCTATGTAGTTGTTTTATCAATAAAACAATTTATTAAAATCATGTACACATAAAATTATGTGATTTGTTTTGTTTGTACTGGGAAAAAGCTAAATGAATGACAGTGAGTGGAACAAAATAATACTTTATCACATCTCAATGCCGCCTGCTCTCTCTCTCTCTGAACTCGTCAGGAAGTTCGTGCAATTAAAACTTTGTTTCAATGCGTTTTATTTCCTTGCATGCAATTTTTATTATAAAAGGATGTGGCTATTTATCAGAGTTTGATCGATTTGAAAATAAAGAGAACATCAGAAAGGAGCATGATATCGAGAGTGTAGTAATTGTATGTTTCGAGGAAAATATTGAAACAGGAAGACAAGAGTTGAGTTGGATAATGACAAGAATCATAAACAAACTAAAACGATAAAGAAATATGTTTTTGAAAATTAATAGCGATGGGGGGGGGGGGGGGGGGGGGGCAATGACAACAATGACGATCGGCGATCCCGATAGTATAGCAATCAATGATGATAGTTTCTAGTCGCCTCCCCCCTTCCCTGGCCGTGACAAGAAATTGATGATGACAATATATCATGTCAGGACGGTTAATAAACACATTTATGTTAGAAAAAGAAAACGTGTGAGTTTTAAGTTTATTGTAATGTAGGCTTACAGCCAAGTTATTACCAAATTAATATATCTTTATAGTGATGTTGCAATATTTGCAATAACAGCCCGCCTTCCCCTTTATTATTATTTTTTTTTCACAGCAGATGACGGAATCGGGAATAAAATAAAGATGCATGAAATTAAAGCTTTCAAAGTATGCAATATTATGGTTATCCTTTTGACACAAATCCCAGTCATCAGGATAACCATTTAACAGGCTGTATTATAGAATGGGTTTCAGAATCCCTGCAATCTCATTGGTCAAGAGCTGTGCCTTGAATTTTACTGGCCTGCACGTTCGATATCAATAATTATTACGATCACTGACGATAGCCACTGTAAACATGCTATCGATATTTATTTTAGCGAGTGCGAGAGTCTGAGCTGAGAGCCGCGATATACGACTTTTTAATGACGGAGAATTGCAAGATTTGAGACAAAATTCAGATGTTAATGATAGTTGACTTCGGATTCTGATGGTAAGCCCAATAAAATCCGATTATAGGTCTACCTGTTTAAAAACAAGCAAACTGAAAAGGCGATTAAATGAAAATTAGTGCAGTGTGAAACTGAAACTTCAGTACCGTACGCTGCACTGCACTGCACTCTGCAGTGATTCACTACAGTCTACAGCGCAGCATACACTGGCCTGTCTGGGCTGGCCTGGATTATGGCTGACCAGACTTAAAATTTGTTGATGCAAGACTAGAAGTTCTCTTTGCATTAATTCTTTAAATTACTTGCTTAGTTTAATGTAAATAGACTAGATTATATCTAACTTGGGCTTGTTGTTGACATGAGTGACAGATTCTAAAATAAAAAAGTTGACAGTCATGACAGTAGTTAGCTTAGCCTAGGCATGCTAGGCTTAGGGTCAAGACTGTAACACTGAAATAAAATGAAATTCTGAAATTTAACCTAATTAGCCAGATTTTCAGTTCTCTATGGAAGTCATTAAATTTCTAAAATCTATTTATGATGCATGGAAATGATTTACCAGTGCCATGCGTCCGGTAAATTTGAGCCATGCGTCCGGTAAATTAGCCATGCGTCCGGTAAATTTCAGCCATGCGTCCGGTAAATTTTTTTACCGGACGCATGGCTCACTTTCACTGGATGCATGATTGGGAAAAAGTTTGATTTTCACTTTTTTTTTTACCCATTCTATAAAACAGATGATGCACAGGTATTTTTCGTGGGTCGGTAGGAATTGTGTACCCTCGGTACCTCTGAATTTTGTCCGAAACCCACTCGGCTGCGCCTCGTGGGTTCAGACAATTCAGAGGTACCTTGTGTACACAATTCCTACCGACCCACTCCAACCTGTGCATCATTTGTATACTGTGAATTTCAAAACGAGCATTAATAATTGGGTTCTCGTAATTCTTGGGGTTGTAGTTTTATCATATTGATAGCATGGCAGCGCATGTTTACAGTTCATTCTTGTATACATGTATTCAGTAGGTCGACCTACGTATACTTCCTCTTCTTCCAAAATGCTAATCCTTGTTAACTGAGAAAGCGTTTCATTTTGAAAAGGTTCACTGAAATTCATGAATGATGCGCTGAATTTGCCAATTTCAATTGATATAATCCTTGACCAATCTCCTTTTATCTTATTTTATAAACTTGGGTTTTAGAAAAGAGTGAATGGTTCATTCATCAATGAAGCGCTGAATTGGCCAAGTTAAATTTCAATAACCCTTGACCAAGCTCCTTTTATTTTATTTTATGAACTTGGATTTCGGAAAAGAGTAGAATGGTTCATTCATGAATGAAGGGCTGAATTGGCCAATTTCAATTTATATAATCCTTGAGCAAGCTCCTTTTATTTTATCTTATGAACTTGGATTATAAGGAGCAACGTCAAGTTATCAAAGCACATGATGTTTGGAACAGGGAGGCAATTTCTTGTCATTGACCGGGATGGATTGGAGGCGGAGGGGCTCTCTCTGTCTCTCTCTCTCTCTCTGGCTCTATCTTCCATAGCTCTCATCTAGTACACACTTTCCTAAAAACATTAAAATATAAATACATTAAAAAAAATCAATAAACAACCAATCAAAGGTAGTAGTTAACGGGTGCACAGCAATTTAACCCTTTGAGTGCGAGCCCGCGCACAGCGATTGTTCTCCCTGTGACGGAGCGATTCCGGTTACATTGCCGGTAATGGGAAATTTGGAGGTGCTTTCTACTTTGATTGCTCATTGTACCTCACTCGGTCATTTTCGTAATTTTTAGTAAATGTAAACATGAAAGGTCAGACTTTTCTCCTTCTAATAATATAAGTTTTGTTTATCGAAATAAAAAATAAGGTTTGTTATTTTACGGGGAAAAGCCGTCTTATTTTGTTGAAGCTTCGCTTCCTTCCTTTTCAGTACACTTACAATACAGATTGCGTAAACGCCGTCGCACACGCGGTTAGATCAATATCTGTGATACCTCCTTGGTTCGATCAATACCCCATTCATTGGTCCCCATTGTCGTCTGCTAATGCTCAGGCGATTATCTGCCAAGTCATTGAGCCCTGCATTTTACACGTGTTTCCGACTCATTTTGTAGTCGTATTCTGACCAGCATTCTGACATTATCACTCTAAATGCTTTCTATAATTTATCACATGTATCAGGGAACTGTTTTTTCAGATGAACATTATTTATTCAATAAAACAAAAATAATCCTATTTACTTTCGAATACATTTCGTATGATTTGTCATAACTATTTGTTTTATTTCTCCCGCTTCATTCGTTTATTTCTCTATCTATCCATCTCTCTTTCAACGCTTTTTCCCTAGTTGTTTTATCAATAAAACAATTTATTAAAATCATGTACACATAAAATTATGTGATTTGTTTTGTTTGTACTGGGAAAAAGCTAAATGAATGACAGTGAGTGGAACAAAATAATACTTTATCACATCTCAATGCCGCCTGCTCTCTCTCTCTGAACTCGTCAGGAAGTTCGTGCAATTAAAACTTTGTTTCAACGCGTTTTATTTCCTTGCATGCAATTTTTATTATAAAAGGATGTGGTTATTTATCAGAGTTTGATCGATTTGAAAATAAAGAGAACATCAGAAAGGAGCATGATATCGAGAGTGTAGTAATTGTATGTTTCGAGGAAAATATTGAAACAGGAAGACAAGAGTTGAGTTGGATAATGACAAGAATCATAAACAAACTAAAACGATAAAGAAATATGTTTTTGAAAATTAACAGCGATGGGGGGGGGGGGGGGGGGGGGCAATGACAACAATGACGATCGGCGATCCCGATAGTATAGCAATCAATTATGGTAGTTTCTAGTCGCCTCCCCCCTTCCCTGGCCGTGACAAGAAATTGATGATGACAATATATCATGTCAGGACGGTTAATAAACACATTTATGTTAGAAAAAGAAAACGTGTGAGTCTTAAGTTTATTGTAATGTAGGCTTACAGCCAAGTTAATTACCAAATTAATATATCTTTATAGTGATGTTGCAATATTTGCAATAACAGCCCGCCTTCCCCTTTATTATTATTTTTTTTTTTACAGCAGATGACGGAATCGGGAATAAAATAAAGATGCATGAAATTAAAGCTTTCAAAGTATGCAATATTATGGTTATCCTTTTGACACAAATCCCAGTCATCACGATAACCATTTAACGGGCTGTACTGTGAATTTCAAAATGAGCATTAATAATTGGGTTCCCGTAATTCTTGGGGTTGTAGTTTTATCATATTGATAGCATGGCAGCGCATGTTTACAGTTCATTCTTGTATACATGTATTCAGTAGGTCGACCTACGTATACTTCCTCTTCTTTCAAAATGCTAATCCTTGTTAACTGAGAAAGCGTTTCATTTTGAAAAGGTTCACTGAAATTCATGAATGAAGCGCTGAATTTGCCAATTTCAATTGATATAATCCTTGACCAAGCTCCTTTTATTTTATTTTATTAACTTGGGTTTTAGAAAAGAGTGAATGGTTCATTCATCAATGAAGCGCTGAATTGGCCAAGTTAAATTTCAATAACCCTTGACCAAGCTCCTTTTATTTTATTTTATGAACTTGGATTTCGGAAAAGAGTAGAATGGTTCATTCATGAATGAAGGGCTGAATTGGCCAATTTCAATTGATATAATCCTTGAGCAAGCTCCTTTTATTTTATCTTATGAACTTGGATTATAAGAAGCAACGTCAAGTTATCAAAGCACATGATGTTTGGAACAGGGAGGCAATTTCTTGTCATTGACCGGGATGGATTGGAGGCGGAGGGGCTCTCTCTCTCTCTCTCTCTCTCTGGCTCTATCTTCCATAGATCTCGTGTGTGTGTGTGTGTAATTGAGTTTTTACAGACGTGTATCAATCAGATATGATTATTTACGTCTGGGACCGACCTTTAACGTCACCATCCGAAAGACGTGACTCAGTCTCGAACCTGGGTCCGCTGAATCAGTTTATAACTTCCACTGGTAGCTGGATTACAGGCGCACGCCACAACGCCCAGTTCTCATCTAGTACACACCAACGAACGTAGAGGGCGGCAACACTTTGCAGTCTTGCTATGTAGAGGGCGGCAACACTTTGCAGTCTATGAGGAAGGTTCACTTCGCTAAATTTCTGTGACCATCGTTTTCTCTCAGAGAGGTTTTAGGTAGATTGTAGATTTGATTTTTTTTCAATTTATACTTTAAAAAACATTTGAATTAAAATGTTAAAATAAGATGTTATGTTCAATAATATTGTTGAATGATTTTTATAATTTTCAAGAGAAAAAATATTAAAATGGTTATAAATTTATCATTTTACTTTACGATACAATAATATGTATTTGTGAGGTTGCTAACGTTTTCCTGCTATATTTCGCTGCTACTGCACTGTATATCGATTTCGATCCATGTCCGTACGCGTGTGCATACCGTGTACATTATTGCTACATAATTATACAGTTCTCTCTCTCTCGATCTGACCGCCTAGTAGACTCAGAGTCGGAGGTCGATGGATCAATCAAGGTTTGTTTTTAGTTATAAATTTAGATTAACTTATTTGAAATGATGATGAAACAAATTTGGCAATCCAGGGTAATAAAAATAGAGAGAGCTGTTACTAGTGTTACTGTTAGTATAGCATGCATGTAACGTTAATTTGTTCAATTAAAAAAAAATTGTTCGGATGCTGGATGGAGCGATGATGATCATGATGATGGATGGGGGATCAGATTCGGATGACCGGACACTTAACAAAAATGAAAAAATAAGGCGGCTGGGACATAAGGAATTCTTGTCGTGATAATCATCATCGATATATTTTTCTATAAATAATATCGGGCAAACCCAAAATACTAATAGGGGCAGGTCGGCGTACGCGTGCCATGTTTTATAGTGTGGAGATCGGCAGAGGCAAAAATGACTTTACACATGTAACAAGTTCATAGGCCTAATCAAGTTCAAAATCAAGTTCAAAACAACTTCCAAATATATTTCAAATCGAGTAATTAATGCTGTGATAATCATATTGTCCTCTTGACTTTCAGATTTGTAGTTGTTTGATGAAAATCATAACGATTTTGGCCAGAAATGGAGTCAAACTCGCAAATGTTTCATCGCTGAATCTGGTACAAGATCGTCGCCGCCGCCGCCGCCGCCGCTGGGCTACATTTGCTTGCACACAAATGAATACAGGACTCGCAGACCGGCCCCTATTCTCCGGGTTTGCCTAATAATATCGTCTAAGTTAGATCAAAATAGGTCTAACTTAGGCCTAACATTAACAAAGTTAGGCCCTAACGTTAACCACGTTTTCAAGCCAATGCTTACAGTGGCAGTCCTTCTTCTGTATATATATATCAAAAGTAATTTTGGTAATTACTCCAACTGACAAATGTATACTTCTTTAAATGTTTATTATGTTACCAAATGTTATTTCAAGTATGTATGTATTATTTTTTGCGGAAGAAAATAAACTCAAACAAACAAACAAATAATGACAATTGTATTTGTAACTAGTAACTTTTCACAAACTTGAGACAAGGTCAAACTCAAAGGCAAGCATGATGATTTTTATTTTTTTTTTTAATTTCAAGAGAGAGAGAGTGGGTTCATATTTAGTCTTGATTCTACTATTTGTAGACCAGAATCAAAGCACTTTTAATGTGAAGTAATAATACATCTCCACAGAGTAATATATCATATATGGATGCCCTTTGTTGTTTCAGTGACTTTCAGTAATCACATTCATTAGTCTCATGTTGACTTTGATTGCCCTCAGATAAACTTGGCAAGGAACTAACTTGTGGCTGATCTACTTGAAGATCTAATAGAGCCTAATGTTAGAGGTCTACATAACTCAACAACTGTTGGAGGTGCCGGATGAAGCAGAAAATCCTACTCTAAAAGACTTTGATGAGACGTGAGAAATAAACAGGTAGGTCTAGACCTAACTAGTTGGACCTAGACTTAATAATACCAAGGAGTTACCACAGGGTATTACAGCTAAAAATATAGGCCTGGTAATGGTAGTGGATCCAGAATCGGTTTACTTGGGGGGGGGGGGGGAGTTTTTAGTTTACATTGTCCAACCAAAACAGCAACAACAACAAAAGAATTCTGAGAGAATGGACATTTCATTTGTCCTTTTCCTTTATCCACCACTGAGATCTGTTTTCTTCAGTGTTATATTAAATTAGCTGTTTTAGTGCATGTCTTTAAAAATCAATTATGAGATCTTTAGGTAATGTTCAGGGTGATGTCAGTATAAATATAATTTTTAGTCCCCCTTAATTATTATTAAACATTTCATTAATTAATGCAAACAGAAACAAAACAAAATAAGATGGTTGAATACATTACACTTTTATTAAATTCCACAAATATTTTAGGTTGGATTGTACATGCAGTTAGTATTTATCCTCTTTGAAAAGATCACGAGGGTGAGGATGAGCGTATCTCATTTTTTTCTTAATACATAATAATGCTTCTCTACAGGACTGTCCTTCATCTATTTTACAGATGATGATGAAGATGAAGGCTTACCGCTGAGAATGAAGACAAATTCTGAGAGGAACAAATAAATACTTAGCGGCTCCAGTTTTGCATGGTAGGTCTATGCTGTAAGAGTAAGGGGTGTCAATCCGTTTTTGGATTGGGGGGGGGGGGCAAAATGATATATTTGCCCTCTCAATATTATCGGGGGGGGGGGGCAACTGCCATTGCATAATCGACGCCCCTGGTTGTTATTAGTACCTCAATACAATCTAGGTACACATATTTTTATTCACATAAACATACCAACTGAATTTTCTTGAGACTTTACTAATTTGGTTGCTTTTGAATAGCCTTGAAAATTTTATGTGTCCAACATATTTCCTCTTTAAATAGTTTTGAGAATTCACACTTATTATTCCATTTCATAAAAAGTGTTGATGCTAACTGTGTTAATAGGAAGCTCGAAGTTTCAAGGTTTTATTTTAATTCTAACTGTTGCTTGTTTAATTATGAAATACACAATGGATGCTATTGTCTCAAATCTTTCTTTTCTTTCGACAGATATGGATTTCTACTTCAGCTCTTCTGTGAAATAGCTCCCTGCTTTGATCAACATGTATCTCTCCTGGGTCCGCTTGGTATTCAAAAGGACAATTATTCATAGAAAACCACTACTAGTATATTCATTTAACACACGTTATGAAGAGCAGTTCTTATGAATAGTTATGAATAATGGTAATTTGTCTATTTAGAAGGACCGCTATTCATTTAGTCACGCATTACGAATAAGCGGTCCTTATGAATAGCGAGGTTAACCCATTTCTTCATATTAAAATCATATCTGGCTTCAAGTATAATATGCATGTTAAGGTGTCGTGGTCTTGTGTATACGTCACCAGACTGTGGATCATATGGTTCACGGTTCGAATCCTGCCGCAGCGCTAATGGCAAAACAGTCATCTACATTTGTCACTCTCCACCCAGGTGAAGTAAATGGGTATACCGGTTGGGAGAAATTGCTTAAATGCCTTAGCGCCTTTCATGGCAGCTCGGCTAAAGCTGCAATAATTAAAGGGCAGAGAGTATATTTGTATAGTAGTTGTGCTATATAAATGGACATACATGTATATTATTATAATTAGAATGACTGAACAGGAGTTTAAAGTTCTTCAATTATATCTTGACCATTTTACCCACCCCCTCCCCATTTCAAATGTTGTAGTCACATGCAGCCATTTTGTTACAGTAGCTCGTTAATGTGAGGAGGTCTTCCTCTTCTGTGTGGCCTATATAGTGAGATTACAGGGCCCCTAAATGATATTAAGATAAAAGGCCACTCCTTTATTAAATCTGCCCGCAGTGTATCACAAATTAATAATAATCTTATCTGATTCTATGAATTTATAAATTATTAAGTAAATTATTATTTTATTCATTATCTACTGAGAAAATCCATACTATTCAACACTTCATTTGACTTGAAACTATCTAATTGTGTGTTTCTCCTGCCTCTTTTTTATAGTTAGATTTATAATAATAGTAACATGCAATATACATGTACCAACCTAAAAGGAGATGGATCATTTGAAGAGTTCTTACAACTGTCAAAATTATCTTTGTTTTTTAGGAGTACAATTGTTGTCATTGGTGTGTGTTGAACAAAAATTAGATGGTCATTTATTTTTCTTCTTTGTAGGGGTGTAGTGGGTAAATAATCTTTAAATTGTAATTCAAATAATTTACTTCTTGGAAAGGGATTGAAATTAATAACGTATGATTCATTTAGATTGAATTTTTTTTTTTTTTAATGCATGTACATAATTTGTACTCAGAGAATATTATTTGACAAGTCGGCTGTGATGGAACTATATTGTATTGTAGTATATGAAAAAAGTGTATGCAGATGAATTATATAAATTATGTTGGAATTTTTAAAGGAGAAGAAGTAAACGTGTATTTAAGAAGTAAGACAATGTCTAAACTTCTCTAAAAACTGTCCTCATTTCTGCATGCAAGAAAATATTCATTAAAAAGTAAAAAAATATAAACGTATTTCTGAATCGACGTGTATAAACTATTGTACCTTAAATCTTGATTGTGAGAAAGATATACATGTAATTGAAAATTATTCTGTGAACATGATAAAGGTCCTTTCAAATTATGTCAATGAAATGAACCATATAGGGGAGGGGTGAATGAACCAGGACATGTGATCAATGTGTATGTATGAGATAGAGATGGAAGACAAAAAAGATGAGAAAAGGCGAAACTGAGAAGATATGGTGGAAAGGAAAGAGAGAAGGGGCGGATCCAGGGGGGCACTTCCGGCCCCTGCCCCCCCCCCTTTGGAAGAAAAGTATGCATTTTGTGCCCCCCTTTTAGAATGAAGACCTTTTTTCTTTTCTTCTTTTTTTATGGCTTGTCAGCAAATTATGGAAGGGAAACTGGACCCCATAACTCCCCCCCCCCCCCCCCACACTGAGCAAATTTTGAAGGTCTGGCGAAATTGTTTTGTTTTTGACAAACGCCCCCCCCCCCCCGAGCGACTTTTCGAGAAGCTGGCGAGACCAACAAAATACGGGTCTACCTTGACAAACCTTCATTTGTGTGCCCCTCTTATACCCAATCCTGGATCCGTCCCTGGGTGAGGTCTGAATAGACTGAGTGGTGGCGATGTCAAATTAAATTTAGCTTAACCCCTCCTCTAAAAATAATAATGAAATAGGTTAATAAATGAATATATGCATACATAAATACACACCTAATATTAATAATATTGATTATTAATTAATTTTTAAAAAATATTTGAATAAATGAATAAAAAATAATACAAAAAATAAATCACGAATAACCAAGAATTAATGAATAGAATTATTTAAAACTTTTTAATAAAAGATATTATGAACTGAATTCATGCCGAAATTTCCAATTTCCAATTAAATTCCCTGCAGCAAGAATCACTGGTTTTGCCTTTAACGTTGTTGTTGCTGTTTGTTTGTTTGGTTTTTTTTTTTTTTGGTTTTTTTTTTGTTTTATGGATGTGTTTAGCCGTTATCATAAATTATGAAATATTCATACCCTGACAGCACAGCTATATATACGTCCTCGGGCACGTCCAGTGCAGCGAGATGGTATGACGCTTGGTACTTTTCCCTCGCCTTGCCCAGCCGCCTACACTGACGCTAGCTAGACTGTATACCGTTAACGAGGTCAGCAGACGACGCATTCATTGATTCCGCATTTTGATGGATCAGCGAATGGATTTTATTTAATTTCAGCAGTACGCCCGCAGCGGTAGAGAGGTTACCCCTATTTTTTACAACCAAGCCTAGGCAGAACCCCTTTTTGAAGACTTTGAAACAGACTACAAGTATCGGACTTGTATTTTCTTGTATCGGACTTGTATTTTCTTACTCAGTCACCTTATTTTTAAATAAGCAAACCCTAACCCTAACCCTAATAAGCAAAAGAAAATTTCGTTATATAAACCTCTGCCGAGGTTCGAACTCGTGGTTCTTTCACCAAGAGAGGACTGGATTATCCGATTGCGGCCCCTTGCGCCACACACAACAGCTGCTCGATGCCCTTGCTCGTTTTATTATATCGCTATAATTCGTTTTCATGAATATTCATGCAGATTAGTCTTGACGGAATAAATCGTATTAGTATGAAAAATGCGAAATCTGCCTAGGCTTGGTTGTAAAACGTAAACACACGCATCCCGAAATGCATTGCGAGTGGTCACAAAATCAGCTTGCCGAAAACGTCATGAATTTAGCACACTGGTACAATGACTGATCACAAAGGTGCCTATTTATGATAAGATTATAGATTATAGAAATAAAATTTACACGGTATCATGAATAAAATAATGTTTAAAATAATGTATTCTTGCATTATATATTTTTTTTGAAATCTGTATCTATTCATAGTATCTCCTTTTGTCTTCATGTCGCTATCAATCCGTCATTGTATTACTTCGATTTATGGTTTTGTTGGCATGCCTACCAAAACGTGCGCGCACTTCAACTGCATGCGCGTAAGAAGTGAACCTTCCTCATAGCAAGACTGCAAAGTGTTGCCGCCCTCTACGTTCGTTGGTACACACTTTCCTAAAAACATTAAAATATAAATACATTTTAAAAAATCAATAAACAACCAATCAAAGGTAGTATAGTTAACGGGTGCACAGCAATTTAATTCCTACGTGAAACAAAAAATCATGTGCTTATTTCAAATCAGTTGATGAAAAATGCCTTAGATAAAAAATAAATAAGTAAACAACGTCAGGATCGAAGTCGGGAGTGTAAATGTGAATACGCACATAACGTAGCTGTAGCTTTTTGTCAAGATCGATCGGCGCTTTGAACGCTATGATATCTCGTGATCGGAGCTCTAGACTATGGAAATAACATGATCAAAGCGGACGCGTAGGCGTACGTCTGTATGTATACAAGATTTACGATCCCAAACAAGAATTTCGGGTAAAGTTGAAACGAAATCCTATTTTTTATCAATTTTTCTCCACGTAACCTCATATTTTTTTAACGGGTATTGTGAATGAATATATCTACATAATACTACTTAGAATTTTAGCGCATACGGGCGGATAGTTAGCTGGAAAACTTTGTCAACATATTAGGCATAAATCTCGGCTTCTGTAGAAGCCCTCCGTCACAGACTGAGCACCTCGCTTGGCTTCTGTAGAAGCCCGTCGTCTCCAAAGGGTTAAAGATAACGACTCACCAACTGCTCACGGGCTAGGCTGGAGCGCCGGTGAAATGGCTTGGGTTGTCATTCCAGATCTTTAAAAAATAGTCCTTTGCACTTTCCTTGCCCACTTTTAAAATCCTTTACAGAAAAAGAAAGTAAGAGAGGGGGATGAAGCGAGAGAGAAAGAGAGAGGGGAGAGACAGGGAGGATGAGGGAGGATGAGGGGGGGGGGGGGATGGGATGAGAAAGAATTTATGAAAGAGAATAAAGAGAGGTATCACGGTAACAAGATTTTGGAAATACAGTTTAGTACGTAATAAAAATCTTTTTTTAATAAAAATTCAAATGATAAATTGGAAAAAAAACCCTCAGCAGTTTTTCGTTGTGCTATTTGCTCGAGCAATATTAATACCGCCTACTGAAAATGAATGAATCAATCAATCAATCAATGGATTTCATACTACTGCATAAATCTGCCATGAACATTACAATATTTTATTGAAAGTATACATAGTTCAAATATCGAATACAGATAATCAATAACAATTTCAATGTAATCAAAAGTGAAAATTTACATTAGTCAATAGAAAAGGCAGTATCACAGGAGAACCTAAAGAAAGCACAGCTTGTTAAAACTAAGTTCCCAATAAAAGAGAATTACAAACTACATGTATGCAATGTATACATATACAGACAATTATAGTTTGTTTCTCTTTCACTAAGAGAACGTGTGTGTGTGTGTAATTGGTTTTTACAGACGTGTATCAATCAGCGTATCCGGACACCTACCCCCTGGACAACCACCCCCCGGATAACCACCCCTAGGATAACCACCCTCTAGGACAACTACCCCCTAGGACAACTACCCCCTAGGGCAACCACCCTCTAGGACGACTACCCCCCTAGGACAAGTACCCCCCCGGATAACTACCCCCCCCCCAGACAACTACCCCCTAGGACAACCACCCTCTAGGACAACTACCCCCCGGATAACTACCCCCGGACAACTACCCCCGTAGTTGTCCTAGGGGTGGTTGTCCGGGGGGTAGTTGTCCAGGGGTAGTTGTCCGGGGGGTAGTTGTCCGGGGGTAGTTGTCCAGGGGGTAGTTGTCCGGGGGGTAGTTGTCCAGGGGGTAGTTGTCCGGGGGTAGTTGTCCTAGAGGGTGGTTGTCCTAGGGGGTAGTTGTCTGGGGGGTAGTTATCCGGGGGGTACTTGTCCTAGGGGGTAGTCGTCCTAGAGGGTGGTTGCCCTAGGGGGTAGTTGTCCTAGGGGGTAGTTGTCCTAGAGGGTGGTTATCCTAGGGGTGGTTATCCGGGGGGTGGTTGTCCAGGGGGTAGGAGTCCTAGAACCATCAATCAGATATGATTATTTACGTCTGGGACCGACCTTTAACGTCACCATCCGAAAGATTAACTCAGAGATTGTTAAGGATAAAGATTTAGGGCTTTTGGTCCATCGTTAGTAAATTCCTAGCGATCTCTGAAATACTAAGAGCATTAATAGATTATGTGTAATTAAGGGCTTAAATGACAAGGCAAATTTAATAATATTAATCCTTACCGCAAAGTATTATTCGAATCAGTGTTGAAGCGTTGGCCCAGTCAAATTGGTGGCACTGGGGGCGTTTCATGAAAGGACTTGTCAGATATTTTATCCGACAAATCTGCTGTCAGCCAATCAAATGCAAGGATTTCAGTAGCTTATAACAGTTGTCGGATAAAATATCCGACAACTTTCTTTCATGAAACGCTCCCCTGGTGTCATGAGGAAGGAGGCAGGCGTATGGAATGCGAGGAAATAAAGGGACCGAGAGAGAAGGGTGTGGGAGAGATCATCGTTTCCTCTCGTTCATTTTCATATCACCTCTTATGATATATATTTCTCCCTTTTCCGGTTTTCTCCCCTTTCTTTTTCTTCCTTCTTTTCCTTCTCTCTCTCTCTCTCTCTCTCTCCCTCTCTCTCTCTCTCTCTCTCTCTCTCTCTCTCTCTCTATCCCCCTGTTTTGCCCTTCAAATGGGGGACACGAGCCCCTTGTCCCCCGTAGCTATGTCACTGGCACAATACTATATCAACACATACCAGGTCAGCTTAACGACCCCTGGCACAACTTATCAAATTACCATTTTTTATTACTCTACTTTAACGGTACATTATCTGATTCCCTCACTAATGCCGCTTCCTGGATTCCACACTCGATGGTTAAAAAAAAAATAATATAAAATCAATGATACATATTTGAACATTTTTTTCATATGTGCTTAAAGAGGGATAATACTGGCTAAGATCAGTCCAATGAGAAAGCAGCAGTTAATCCCAGTTGGATTTTATGGGGAATTTATTAGTGGCGCAAGAAACCTTATAACCACTGTAGTTTTGGTTTTGACCACGTTTGTGATTAGTCTTAGTTGCAGCCCCTGCAAAAAAAAATTAAAAAATGCCGAAAACACCCCTTCATATTTTCAGGAAGTCAAAGGTTGTATGAACTAGTAAAGACAAAAACTTGAATGGTGCCATTGCTAACATTTATTTTTCATGATTTTTTTTTATTTCTCATTTTTAACACTTGAGCCTATGGGGAAATAACCCTCTATCACAACTGAGGATCAACTAACATGATTGACATTTCACCTTTCCCTCAAATCCTCTCCACCACATTACGAGAACAGTCAACGAACTTTTCACCACAGTTAACTCGGTGCATTTTCAGGGATTTATACATTATCGTCACAAATGATCACAATTCGTCTGTCGAGAGTCAGAAGGGCGTTAATTCCATGTTAAAGTATATGAGCTAATGCCCTTTTGGCTCCAAACAGACGACCTTTTTGTCACAGCAATATTCATGAAATAAGAAACCATAAATATTATGACATAGATCAGGGGCGGATCCAGCATTTAGTATAAGGGGTGGGGCACACAAATGCAGGTTTGTCAAAAGGTATAGACCCGTATTTTTGGGGGTTTTTTTTGGCTAGCTTCTCGAAAGGTCGCTCTCTGGATCAGCCACTGGCATAGGTTGTTTTTTTCCAGTACACCTTCTGACCTCCAGTTTCGACAACACCCCCTTGCACTTTGAACTTACTTCTTGCAAATTGGTATCAAATATATAAATTGGTATCAAATATATAAATTGGTATCAAATATATAAATTGGTATCAAATATATAAATTGGTATCAAATATATAAATTGGTATCAAATATATAAATTGGTATCAAATATATAAATTGGTATCAAATATATAAATTGGTATCAAATATATAAATGTAAAAGTATATGAAAACATTAGCAGTCCTCAGCGTTCATTTCCGTTTCCGGATAAGTTATATGTTCAAAAATGATTTTTCTTCTTCTTTCAAATACGAATCAGAAGTTACTTTCCTTTCTTAATAACAGGACAATCACAATTACAGCTTTGCTAATTTGCTTTTTACCAGATATTTGTTAACATGATACATTTTTTTTGCGCATCCGTTTTCATGTGTGATATCTGTTTTTCCATCATAAAGTAGGGGTCCTCAAACATTTATATTTTAGCTTGAAGTAACGGCGCTTTCGATCTATTCTCTCCCCATTTCACTCTCTCTAACCAGCTTGCCTAGTACCTTCTTGCTCTAACCCAGCTCTCTTTCTCCCTCTCATCCTGATTCTCTTATTTTCTCTTTCCTTTTTCTCTCTATCTCTTTCTCTCCCCTCTCTATCATTCTCCTTTTCTCATTATTCTTCTCTCTTCCTTTAATTCTTATCTTTCTCTCTTTAAATCTCTCACATCCTATAGCAAATCTAAATTGAAGGTCATCAAAACCATACAACATGATGAATCCAATTCAAAATATTCTTTATTTCCAAATTTTAAAAATGTCACATTTGAAATCACGCATCTGTCATAATTCATACTCGTAATCAGTATCTTGAAATGAATATTACACAAATATAACCACAGGACATGGTAATAAACAACGCGTTTATACAATAAAATTGGTACGTGAGAGTAAACATATCAGTGCAGTCGATGAGAGTAGAGTCCATGCAGTTCTAAACTAAGGCCGGGGTAATTGCAGGGCCCTCAGGAAGAATAGATGGGAGAATTTCGTGGTTTTCTAATTATATATTTCGCCCCTAACCCATCTTTTTGTAAATCCATATTCTGCCTTTGTATTTTCATACATTGTACATTTATGGAACACTTAGTCAAGTGTCCGTGACATAATATAGGCTACCATAACAGCAATAACCAGGGTCTAACTTCAAACAACAGGAAACAACACACTTCCTCGACCGAGGGTACTGTCCTCGGTATTGCACAACACTGTGTTCAAAATATACATATACTGGACATGCATGTCATTAATATTAAAGGGGTACTCCGGCCTAAAAATAATATTATTTGAATGAATAAATTAAAATTAAACAAGCAAAAATTTCATCGAAATCCGATAAAAAATAACGAATTTTTAAGTTTTGCATTATTTTGGGAAACAGTTCTATGCATGTCATCATGAATGTGTAATGAGTGAGCTGATGATGTCACGTCCCCACTTTCCCTTTTTAACTATATTACATGAAATCTTCATTATTTCATTATTTCATTTTTTCATACATGTCTATAAAAAATATCTCCCTTGTAACAAAATAAGTTACAGCAATGATAAACTTACATATTAAATAAGGAGTCAGTCCTTTTAGTTATAGGCTTGGAGCAGAAAATTTGAATAATTGCAATTTCATATAATAAAATACAAAAGAAAAAGTGGGGATATGACATCATCAGCTCACTCACTGCATATTCATGATGACGTGCATTTCACTGTTTTACCAAAATAATGCAAAACTTAAAAATTCCATAACTTCATTATTTTTCATCCGATTTCGATGAAATTTTCAGTGACTTGTTTGTTTAATTTTACTCTTTTTATTCAATTCATATTAATTTCAGGCCGGAGTACTCCTTTAACAAAACAAAATTTGATCAAATTCCCTGTCTCGATAACTCGAATAACTTTCATTCTTCTTCTAAAACGTAGCAGTACATCACAGTTTTAAAGTGAAAATAGATATGTTACAACAAATATATTACATTTCCATTTTTAATTGTACAAACAACACATACATACATGTATGTATATATCCCTATTTCCGATCATAGGGGGAATCCTAAAAATGCGGTTTATTCCGTCACAATAAAAATTGGGCGTTAAGGGGAATTTCGACGGGCGTTATGGGGAATGATAACAATAGGCTGAGATAAAATGATTCCCCCTATGACTGCGAATAGAGTTATATATATATATATATATATATATATATATACATACATACATACATACAGTGGCGGATTCAGAAAGAAAAGTGTACATTGTGCCCCCCCCCCCTCTTTTTAAAACTGATAACTTTTTATTTTATTTTGCTTGTCAGAATTTTTAAAAAGATTTGTGTGCCCCCCCCCCCTTTGACAAAATCCTGCATCCGCCCCTGTATTATATATGCATATGCACACATTGTATAGAACATCTTCCCTTGAGCCCAAACAAAGTCGTATCCTGCAATAAATACATGAATATCATACAAATAGAATAGAATGGAAACGTAAGTGAGATGACAATGACTAGAAATGGTGAACGCTTGTATGAAGTATTGTAGTGTAATGCTACTGAACGTGTCTATTTTATCTCAGCGAATTGGTCATAAAACCGGTTAAAGTCACTCAATAAGACACTTTGTATCCACATACGTGAAGATAAAATCGTAAACATGCATTAATCTTCTGGATCTAGGAGGGATAACGGGGAAAAGGGATCTAAGATTTCCTAAAGATTTCTAATTCTTGGATCAATGACATGAATGAAAAATGTACATTATGAAAATAATGCTGTCGGTATTACATCAATATAGTTAGTGAAGATGAAGAAATAATGTGATTCTAAAGCATCATGCTTAAACTAAGATTATACCTTTTTTTTAATTTTTCATTATCGTATATATATTTGACGAAGTTTCAAGAATCACTTTCAGACCGTTATATCCCTTTTATGGTGATATTTTACTAGTTTGCAGGCACAAACCCTGGTCAGTCGTAAAAGAGAGTCTGCGCTCTAAGACTACCATAGGCCATGTACTTTAGCTGCTCATGACACGACCAGAAGGTAGCTGAATTAGGCTTCTCTCAAGACACAATGATTTTCTGATAAAGTGTCAAATTAGGGTCTGTGCTTGCAGACTAATATTTTACAGTATATATACAAACGAAGATGAAAGAGCAAAGCTATTTTTTGTTAAGGAGGTATAAAAATATTTTTAAAATACAGTTACATGTATATTGCAGACTGACCAAAATATGATTGAAAATTCATTGAGTCTATAGACCTAAGCTACGAATGCTAACAGGTTTATATAGTTTTGCAAATTTTATATATGCTTGATCATGTAATTAAGATCAGTTACTTAGTCATGATGCTCTGGAGAAGATCAATAGGAAGTGGAAAGATGATGGTAGAGTTCTTCTCTGCTGAGATGGTGTTGAGAGTCTGCAGGTACCTCAGCTGAAGGGCCGATGGAGATTCTGAAATAGTATCTGCTGCTTCCTTCAGAGCACGAGCAGCATTCTGTTCTCCTTCAGCAGCAATCACCTTAGCTCTGGCCTCTCTGGAAGCTTCAGCCTCAGCAGCCATTGCTCTCTGGAGCTGGACAGGCAGGCGGACATCTTTGATCTCGACCCGCTCCACTAGAATACCCCATGGGTCGGTATCATGGTCCAGGGTGGACTGCATGTAGTGGCTGATGCCTTCACGTTCTGCCAGGATCTCGGCCAGGTTCTTGGTGCCCAGGACATTACGAAGCGTTGTCTGGGCCAGGAGTCTGGTTGACTTGTCGGCATTTTCCACATTAGCGATGCTGATAGTTGCATTCTTGACACGATAGAAGACCACGGCATCCACAGAGATGGTCAGACTGTCCCTAGTAAGGATCTCTTGAGGAGGGATATCAAACGAAATGGTGCGGAGATCTACTTTTCTGTAATCTTCGATGCAAGGCAGAATGAAGAAGAGTCCTGGACCCTTTGCACCACCAGACAGCAGACGTCCAAGCCGGAAGATAACTGCTCTTTCATACTCCTGTACCACTTTTATGCAGACAAAAAGCGAAAATGGCAGCGTGCAGATCACAATTATCACCGATAACACCATCAATAAAATTCCACAGCAACCGAGTCCATTTTGGGAGTCAGAGGCCCCAATAATAAATGGCGGATTCTCTTCACTGAAATCGTCTTTACCCCTGTCACTGGTAGACGCCATCGCGTAGCTCTTTGTCCTGATTTATGCAATCACTTGTCCAACAAAATAAGGTAGATTGATAGGCACTACTCTTTCGGTATAGGTATGTTTAATATACAGTCATCAAGACGTACTTTCCAAAGTAAACGATGTGCAAGTTTCGACAATTATGCAAAGCGTACTTTGCCTCCTACGTACATGTATTTACGCTTGTGTGCATTTACATGTAGTTAGGTAATACAGCTGAAAATAGCAGTGATGTGGACGCTTACCGCAATTTCTGTGTAGTAAATTCTGAAAGGAAAAAAATCAATCATCACTCCACTGAGTCACTGAACTGTGTAACAAATAAAAGGCGAGCAAACAAATGGTTTCTTTTGTCGATATTTTTCTTCACATGTTATGACGACTTCAGAGAAAATATGGCGTTATTTTCACCATGATAAAAGAAATACAGGGCTCGTATTCTAGTTTAACAGGCTTGTGGTATGCTAAAAATCATTGACAAATCATTGTATGAAAATGTTACACAGTGGCGTTAACATGGGGAAAAGGTGGAACTAATTCCCAGCATGGGCTACCAAATGCAGCATCGCATAAAGCATTGGCTGATCCAGGGGTGGGGACACTTCCGTGCCCCCCCCCCCCACCCGTTGGAAGAAAAGTATGCATTTAGACGCCATCGTGTAGCTCTCTTTCCTGGACAAGTAATTGCATAAATGCGATCACTTGTCCAACAAAATAAGGTAGATTGATAGGCACTACTCTTTCGCTATAAGTATGTTATTATAATTATGGACCAAACACCGATAATCCAAACTTTTTTGCAGAGCTACAACGTATTCTAATTGAATTCGAAAACCCACATATCATTCTCTGTGGGGACTGGAATTTAGTTCAGGACCAAACCCTTGATACTCATAATTATTTACATGTAAATAGATCGAGACAGCAAGTAAACCGATATGAAGAATGAATTAAATCTTTGTGTCCCATGGATAATTAGATATCCAATGAAAAAGTACTATATATCGCGGCAGCCGAATCCTTTTAAACAGGGTAGATTATAGATTTCTTTTTAATATCATCAGAATTGCTTTCTTTAATTCATAAATCCGACATTCTCTCTGGTTATCGAACAGACCATTCATTAATTCGTCTTAACTTGAGTTTAAATCAGATTAAACGGGGCCCCGGAATTTGGAAATTTAACAATTCTCTATATTAAAAGATGAAGTTTTTGTTTCCAAAATTACTAAAACTATAAAAGAGACAATTACATTTTACGCAAAAGATAAAGTGGAGGTTGATAAAAATGATAATATAGTTGGGGAATGTGAATTTTCTATCAATGACCAGTTATTTTTTGAAACCTTGATGATGATATTACGTGGAGCATCTATTCTATATGGCTTTTTCATCAAGAAACAAAATGTAAATCGGGAAAAGGAAGTAGAAAGAAAACTGGAACAAAAATTAGTGATATCGAATGATAAGACTGCTGTATTGTTAGAATTAAATAACAGAAAATCTCAACTTGAAACTCTTCGCTTAAAAGTAAATGATGGAATCGCTATGAGATCAAGAATCAAGTGGATGGATCTTGGAGAAAAGCCATCAAAATTCTTTTTAAACTTAGAAAAACAAAATATAGTAAATATAGAAATACGTCAATTGTCAGCAGAGAATGGAGATGTTATTAGTGGACAGGATTGTGTATTAAAAGAAATATTTAGATTTTATTCAGACTTGTACGCGAGTAAAGAAACTGAAGAGGTAAACCTTGACACATTATTAAACCATCAAGATATTCCTAAGTTAACTTCAGAAAATTCCACAAAATTGGAAGGTCCCTTGAGAGAAGAGGAGGTTTATCAAATACTCAAAAGCACGAAGAATAACAAATACCCAGGGCAAGATGCTTTCACTGTTGAATTCTATCGTTTCACTGTTAAATGTTATAAACAAAATATGAGAAGATTTCTAAGTGATTCTCAGGTAGAAAATTACACTTTCCATATGTTTCATTCGTTCTTGTCTCAAAATTATTCTTTTCACTTGTATATGGGATCTATTTACTACAAAAATTGGCAGACTTGACACCAAATCCATTTGGGAAAGAGGTTCTTTGAGCATTGTTCTTGTGGAACTTGCATAAAGACTTACTATTATAGTAACTTTGCCATCAATGGTAACTACCATGGTAACGTTGCTCAAGAGCCAATCAAAATCCAGTATTCCATGAAAAGTTACTATAATAGCAAGTTTTATGCAACGGCACCCTGGTGGAACTTTTTATCGATAACATTGCGTGTCAACCTCTTTGGAATAACCCCCGAATAACAAAGCATTAGCAAGATTGTGTCTCGCCCACTTGCGAAAACTGGAAATATCGTGATCTCCGGTGCCACAACGGCAACATAACGTCAAGGTACCCTCAGTGCAAATATGACCCAATTAAGTTAGGTTGTAATCCAAGCAACTGATGTGAAGTTAATAGATTGGAAGATGTGAAGTTATTTCACAAAAGAGAGTCTTGCAGGTAAACTTTAACGTATGACCTCAAATGACCTTTGACCCTATCATGTGACCTCCAACGGCAACATAACGTCAAGTTACCCTAAGTGCAAATAAGTCCCAAGTTACAGCTGAAAATAGCACTGATGTGGACGCTTACCGCACTTTCTGTGTAGTAAATTCTGAAAAGGAAAAAAATCAGTCATCGCTCCACTGAGTCAGTGGCGGATCCAGGGGGGGGGGGGGGGGGCACTTCCACCCCCCCCCTTTTTGGAAGAAAAGTATGCATCTTGACCATAAAGGATCCGCCCTTTTGTGGATTGTGCTCCCCCCCCCCCCCCTTTAGAATGAAAACTTTTTTTTTTGCTTGTGAGAGAATTATGGATGGTAATTACCATTAACATTTGGGAGGTTGGGGACCCTATACGCCTTGGCTAAATAGCATGTTGAATACGCTTCTACCTAATTAATTCCTTATTAAAATTAATCTTGTATAATATTCATAAAATATTGTAATCAAACAAGATAAAACAATAAAAATATATATATTCCTGTTATGGATTTAGGTGAAAACACGAGCCGGGTCGGTCACAAGTCGGGACCTGAAAGAGCTGATCTGGTTTGATACATTCTATTTACATTTCAACCCTTTCCATTTAAATTGCTCTAACTAGAGACATCCCTGCATGTCTTCATAATTTCCCTAAATTACATATACGTGCTATCAAAGGTCGTTTGCTATCATTTCAAATCACTTACAAAGCCGTCTTATTAGTCGTTGGTTGCTAATTGCTCGATCAGCCATCCGTTTTCCACTCCAAACGAATCGATATAGCTCTACCGGTAATTCGTATCAGCTAAACTGCCTATCTCATGCATTATCGCATTTAGCGCTTTAATAATTTCCAATCTTTTTCCAAGCAAATTATTGAAGAGCGTACTCATTCCTTTTTGTGTATCCGTTACTCACTAATATGCTGCTTAAAGCTTATTATTCCACGTAAAATGTATGTTCTGGTGCTTTTATATAAAAAATAGGAAATAAACAACTTTTTCGGGAGGGGGGGGGGGGGTGCCCCAATGAAATTTTCCAGACTATATATAATTTTGTTCTAACCTTTGCATCTTCTACTTAATATAATTATCACTGAACTTCCTTTTTTTATATTTCCCTTTTCTCAGCCGTTTTGCATCTAGTTATACTGACAAAGAATGAGGTCTTTTAAATTCTTTCGATTTTTTTTTTTATTTTGAATTTTTCATTTCAGATTTTACTAATATAATACATTTTGTACATCTTTGAATCTAATCTAATCTACAAGTTAACACAATTCTGAAGGATTTAATCTAGTAATACATGTACTCACAAAGATACACACACACACATGCGTGTTTCCACCGGAAAACGAGGACTGTGTGTCCACATTACCCAACCGTGGACTTTTCATAATTAACTATTCAGTCATTTTTCAATTGTTTTTTGAAGAGAATAGACCTGGAAGACTAAAAATAAATTCCGTTCAATTTCCGGGCGTGCCCGTCTGTTGGATAGAGTGCGTAAACCAAAAAAAAAAAAAAAAAAAACAAACAAAAAAAAAAACGCCCAAACGTGGACTCTGCTCATTTTTGCTCGTAAGGTCAACAGCGTAGTTAGAAGCTAAAAATAAAGCCAACAAACTGTAAATCAAAACGAGGACGGTCCTCGGTCTCGTGTGTGTCCTCGGTTCGAAGGTGTGTTTTCATATTAGTTTCCCACGGATGCCGGTCAACACCCACGCCCACACACTTTTTTGTCTCTTCATGCACACATACTCTCTCTCTCTCTTTCTGTTTTTTCTCTCTATATCTTTCCCTCCCCCCCCCTCTCTCTCTCGTCTTTATATCTATATGTCTTTCCTGTTTTGTGTTTCCTCTTACCTGTCTATGTCTCGTTCTAATTTTCTGCCTCACTCACTCAGCATGATAAGGGGGAAATCCCTTTGGCGTGTTTAGCTTTTGTTTGAGAAAAATCTCCTTTTCTGTCTCTCCCTCTTTCTCTTTCAATTTTCTACGCTTGTTTCTGTAGCTATCAGTCTATCCAGCTAAAAAATTATGTATTTCCACTTCCCTTTCTTTGCCTCGCTCTATCACTGTCTTGTTCTGCCTCACTCCGTCTCTTTAATCAGGGGGGAAATCACTTTGGTTTGTACTAAAATATTACAAAATAATCTATCTTGATTAAACGCATCATTTTTGCGACCCCTGTTCAAGGTTAAAAAAACAGGATAAATCGACGATCCTTATAACCCATACAAAAAATAATAATATGGAGCTTAACGCAAACACAACAGAGAGAAAGAGAAAATAAAAAGAAGAAAAAAAATTAATCCGTGTATGGTCTGCTTTAATGAATAATTGAAGTGTTGATAAAAAAAAGTTCATTATCAGCACAAACGCGTTTTTATTTTCAAATAGTCATATGCATAGAAGACGTATTATATGTGAACTAGCTATAAAAAAATACTATTTAGAAGAACACTTTGTTCATGAAATATGAATGAGATTAGGTAGCTGAGTACAACAATATTTCAGCGTCAAAGTTTGATTAGAATTTAAATTAAATTATATACATATTTGAGGTAACTACTTTAATACGTTTCAGATATATTCAGAGGTAAAATTTACAGTAATTACTCCTTTACATTAATTGTGTTTATATCTATCCATGTACCCAATTTGCCTCTAACTTTCAAAAAGAAAGTATTTACAATTATACATAGCTCAATTTATAAACATTACGTTGCGTTTTACAACTAAGGAGGCGAATGGATTGCTTTATTGATATTATAATTGCTTTATTGATATTATAATAGCATGTAATGCTAATTTGTAAATTATACATTGGTATGTATTGTAATGTAATTATAGTGATAATGTAGTTTATTTTTTTATGTATCTATTTTACAATTATAATATGAATAAAGCAATCCAGACGCCTGGAATATATTCAGATAATGTGAATTGATATACATGTATCTGTTGTAATGAAAATGTCGCTAACACCAATACCATTTCTTTGCATGCGAATTATATTACTGCTATTTACATTAATTTTATCCATATAATCATTTTGCTGTATCATACATTGTTTGATCCCACTGTTTTTAAAATTAAGACTATTGATCTTTGTAGTAAATAACTAACAAGCATAGTTTTCTCCTTAGGCTCCTCAATATTTCACTCTTCTTTTTTAAGCGCTATATAAGTATTACTTTATTATTATTATTCTTTTAGGCCAATTTTTTTTCTTCAATTGATACTGATACTCACATTTTGTTATAACCTCCGTTAATAGAGTTCAGGTTTGTTTGTACCATTATTTATTGTGTGTACCATTGAATAATACCATTGAATAAACTAAAACTGAAACTGAACTGAAATTGAGTACGCATGCTGCCAGTTCCAAAATGTTAATGCTATCTTTCAAAAATTGTTTTTCATTTGTATCGGTATACAGCGATACATGGTATGATTAAAGGGGAGGAGCATAGGAGAGAAAGAAAGGGTAGTCTAAATATTGCTGATGGTGGGGGAAAGGGAGTTGGTGGCTCTTGCTGGTCTGAAATAGGTACCTGCAATCGTCAGGAACAACATTTTTTATTTCAAGATTACATTTTCTTTCTAAGAAACAAAACACAGGGAAATAGAGAATGATGGATTTTTGTTTTAAGCAGTAAGAGAGGCACCTCCCATTGTCATCAGTAATATGTTGGAAGAAAATTTGTCGAGTAATTGAAGAAAAAAAATCACAGGATATTGGTATAAGTTCTATGTAATTGCAGATTGAACCGATTGTTATACAGCAAAAGTCTAGTCCGTGAAATAATAATAGCTGTTTCTTATATAGCGCATTACCAGTTACAATGTAACAGACCAAAGCGCTTACAGCATTATTACCCCGGTCACTGGATTCAACTGCGATTCTGCACATTACAGTGCACATTCTCCACTACTCTTGGGGAGTAATCCAGCCCTATGGTCCAGCCAGTCGCCTGTTTCCAAGCGCGCACATGCTAATCCAACCACAATGAAGTTCGCATCCTGCTGGGTGCCCATGTAACACCTGGGTGGAGAGGAGCAATGTAGATAAAATGCCTTACTCAATGGCATAAGTGCCGTGCCGGGGTTCGAACCCACGACCTTTGCATTCCCAGTCAAGTGATTAAACCATGCACTCGTCTACGACATCTCTAATTTAATGATAATATATTTCCCTACGTCATGTTTGGATGTGATTCTAAGATTTGCATGGTTGTACCCATTAGTAAATCTAATGGATTTTTCATGTCATCATTTTTCACACCAGTGTGGCGCGGTCAGGCATGTATAGATGATAATACACCAAGGTATTACTGGTATTTTTAAGTATTGGATTTCTCCTTGACCTTTTTACGGCAAAGAAATAAATATATTCATCATGCAGCCCACATTTTGGACAATTATCCCCCTTTCAGGTTTCATTTTTTTTTCTGGACGCTCTGTAGTATTTGACAATCAAAATAATTTAATTCTGAGATGAGGTGATGAGGTGATGAATACTATCTAGCTAGTCTACGAATATACGAACATGCACCTATGCTGTGTTTTTGTTCAGAAACAATACTCCAAATCTACATGATTCCTATCACTCTTTCAAATTTCTAACATCAAAATAATTGCTACAACAGCCAAGACATTTTGATTTACTTCAGTAAGCCTTGGAGGAGATCAATAGGAAGTGGAAAGATGATGGTAGAATTCTTCTCTGCCGAGACGGTGTTGAGCGTCTGCAGGTACCTCAGCTGAAGGGCCGATGGAGATTCTGAAATAGTATCTGCTGCTTCCTTCAGGGCACGAGCAGCATTCTGTTCTCCTTCAGCAGCAATCACCTTAGCTCTGGCCTCTCTGGAAGCTTCAGCCTCAGCAGCCATGGCTCTCTGGAGCTGGACAGGCAGGCGGACATCTTTGATCTCAACCCGCTCCACTAGGATACCCCATGGGTCGGTGTCATGGTCAAGGGTGGACTGCATGTAGTGGCTGATGCCCTCACGTTCTGACAGGATCTCGGCCAGGTTCTTGGTGCCCAGGACATTACGAAGGGTTGTCTGTGCCAGGAGCCTAGTAGACATGCCTGCATCTTCCACATTAGCGATGCTGATAGTTGCATTCTTGACACGGTAGAAGACCACGGCATCCACGGAGATGGTCAGACTGTCCCTAGTCAGGATCTCTTGAGGAGGAATATCAAAGGAAACCGTGCGGAGATCTACCTTGGTGTAGTTTTCAATGCAAGGTAGGACAAAGAAGAGTCCTGGACCCTTAGCGCCGCCAGACAGCAGACGTCCAAGTCTGAAGATGACTGCTCTTTCGTACTCCTGTACTACCTTCACGCAATAAAAAAGCGAAAACGGGAACGTGCAGACGACCATTATCCACGACAGGATTGTCAGTGCCGCTGCACAACAACCGCTTTCTTCCTCAGAAGCATTGGCTCCAATCACTTCTCCCGGTGATGGCTCGAGATCAGTACCATTTTCACTCCTCGATGCCATCACAATAAAATGTTAAAATCCACGGCCTTAACAAAATCTATTTGATCTATTGTGAGGATCGTACGTTGTATTTATACCAATTATAGGTATGAATTATAGGCCAAAGTACAGTACGATTGTGAATCTCCAAGTGGTTGCAACGCAGTTAGTTCAAATAGAGAAGTACAAAGTATCAATATACCAGTATATCACGAGGAAGTCATAATGGAAAATATCAATAATTGTGGCGAACGGAAAATTTTAGTCGGAAATGTGTTCACAAGAAGGGGATTCGAGAATAAATCCCCGAAAAAAAGAAGAAAAAAAAAAGAAAAAAGAGGAAAGAAGAAATGTCAACATTACTGGCATTGTTAGGGCACCGGTCGTACTCAGTGAATTAATGAAGCCATCGATAAGGGGGATGCAGAATAAAAGTATTTTATGACAATTTATTTCCTCTCCGACAATATACTGTCGTTTTGCAAAGAGTTAAAATTAAAGACAGAATATTGTCGAAAAGGAAATAAATTGTCATAAAATACTTAAGAGTTGTGAACATTTATCCCCTCTTCTGATCTATCCTGTCTCTAATTTTAAGTTGTTTTTCAATGATGCTTATTTTTAATTGCCCGAACAGCGAAAGAATTCATATTCCACCTGTATGACCTGCATGATTCGTCTTTTTAAAGACCTCAGCCTGACCGAATTTTGAAATATACCCTTTATTCATCCACGGGGAGCTATATATTTTCTGAACAAATTGAAACCAACTTCATGAGATTCCGTTTCCTGTGGAATGAGTAACAGCGTCCCGAATGTTGAGCCCCGGTGGTTTGGGCCCCGTCTCTGAGGAACGCTACTTTGCGGGGGGTGAAAATTTGATGACGACATATCGTGTAGACGCACTCGGAGCTGTATACATGACATGTCGTCACACGTCTAGCGACCCCCTGCAGTGTTACGCCATAGGGAGGGGGCGGACCAAAAAATTATCTTTTTTATTTTTTATGGATAAACGGAGACGAAAATTTATGAATAACCAGGGTGATTATATTCTTTGTTTACTAAGCTTTACGTCAATATATGGTTGTTTTGGGTCAGGCTGAGGTCTTTAAACATTTTTTTTTATTATAACTGCAGAAATGCAAACAGTAAAGCCGAAAGACAATATTATATACTAGCAGAAGCGGCCCGTGGACATCCACGGGAGCTAGCTGTGTTCATGATTAATCATCGTACCGTACATTTGTCACAATAATCGATTGAATTTTTAAAAAAATGTTATTTTTTTACTAAGAAATATTTACAACATAATGAGTATGTCTTATTTATCAAAATCTTGCATTAGTTCTGAAGAAAATACATTTTCATCTTGATGAAGACTAAATGACGATTGTTTTACTTTATGAATGACTTAATAATGATTTTATGTTACGTCGGCCCTGTGGCCTGTGGATTACACACAATCTCATTTACACCCGGGCGGGATTCTCGCAAATAGAGCATGGATATAATTATGTTCGAGTAGTATATCCATGCATAGAGCTAGAGGGAGCGATTTGATCTTGCCATGTTTCTGTGGTTTAATACTCAGAGAAATTAAGGCCATGCATGAAAACATAAAATGTATAATTAGCGGTACGTCCCTTCTAAAGGATGCAAAAATGAGAACAAATGAATTCATTGTCATTTTCAGGGGAATTATGACCCCCTTATATGGATCTTGGGAGGACCGACGGTTGACTTTTCCCTACTACCACCCCTCCCCCCACCCCCATCGGCCTCCAGTCACCCCCAGCGCAAGGGGAGACGGGAGTAATATCATATACGTATTCATTTCATTAGTGGAATGGGGGGGGGGGGCTCCTTCTTTACAACCTTGGCAACCGATATTCCTCAGTGACGTGATCTTCTATAACTCCCCTCGCCCGAATGATGTCTACAGATCCGTTTAGTCTGACATAAGGGAATGAATAATATATGTGAGGCGATATACAATAACATGTTTCCAACGGTATGAGGGCCATTTTCCCCATGCCAATTTAGTTGTTGATAAAAGGAATGACTTATGCAACAGCCACCCAAATGTGCGGTTACGTAAACCCTAAACCGAAAACCCCAAACACTAACCGTAACCGTAACCCTTAACCCTAAACTCTAAACCCTAACCCCAACCCTAACCCTATATATTGTTTCCATTTTGGGTGGCTGTCGCAAAAGGAAGTTTACCCTAGTATATGCTTCCATGATATCGTCGGTGATATGACGAAGTGACACTAACCTCAATTCTGGGTTAGACTTTCGATTTTGAGATTTTCTCAAAAATGGATAGGGCTTACTCTGATTTACCGATTAGCAAAATTATAATAATGACGAATTTTGGAAAAAATAAAGAAAAAAAAAATTAACAAAATCCTCATTTTGCATATCGGGATTTTTCGAACTGGCGAATATGTTTTCGTCACTTCGCCGTATCACCGACGATATAAGTAAAGAGTAGAAATAAATTAAATTGCAATAAATATATAATATACAACAGCTTTGGCAAGTCTCGGGGAAATTATACAATTGTGAGAAATGAAAATGAGAGAATAATTTTTGCGTAGCTTAAATCAATTTGCAACCATTATTCTCTCAGTTTCATTTCTCACAATTATATTGTCAGCTTTCTTCTTATTATTGGTCTGATATGAAAACATGCTCCATTTAAGAGGTATGTTGTAAGTTTCTGGTAATCAATACAGGGTGCTATTCAATGTTGTCGATATGGCAAAATGTTTTCTTGTTGCATCTAATGCGATCCAAAACGTAATAGGTTATCAGTTTCATACAAATAGTTTACGGGTTGTAAGAGGGCAGCAAAGGGTTACATTTTCTGTCTGACCGGAATAAGTTTCCCTTACATATACAATGTTCTCCTTAAAGGGAAATTAACCTCAGTGTATGAATTAGCTTATTTTGAATGGTGTAGTATATGCCTCTTATTTGATACATGCAATTTCATGTAAAAACACAGGATATAGATATAAATCACTATTTTCCAGCCAAGTTATCGTCTGCTAGCAATAATAAGGGGGCTGCCATTACTTTATGTGTACACGAACATATTTTTCATCCCAAGTAAAATTTCCTTCATCGTTAACTTGTAATTGATTTTTAGAGGACAAATATATATTAGATAAAGTCACATATTCTGAAATGTAAGTTTAGTTTTATATATTTTTTAAAAGGTCTTAATTTGTTCATAAAAAATATACTTCATAAAAAATATACGTCAAGGACGGAGAATTGACGTCAAGGACGGAGACAATCGTAACAATACCAAAACAAAGCGAGGAATCTGCTTTACAGGATGGCTATTAGAACTCATGGGTCGTCAATTATCTAGGCCCATGGCCAATAACAATCGTAATACAATCAGAACAAAGCGACGTATCTGTTGTAAAGGTAGGCTATTATCAATGCATATGGTACCTAATGATCCGTGTCATGCACAAAATGGCAGCCTCCATGGAAAGACGTAGCAGACAATAGGTGCATCTAGAATATCACGTGGGGTTACTTGTCCTTTAATTTTGGAGTTCCCAAATTCCAAATTATTTTCAAAGCTAGCAATATGAATAGATATTGTGCATTGTAAATTCAGAAACAATTTCATCAGTGAGATTTTCAATCGGATGAATCCTTTGTATAACAAGGCTTTCATTAGTAAAGGATAATCTTACAAATTTGATAGTTCTTGAATACAGGTGTTCCAATCAAAATAATACGACGTTTAGTTCTGCACGTATACTATTAAGGTGTACCCCAAATTAGAAAACTAGGGAAATACCCTTTTCACTTTTATAAACACTGTGTTTGGGCGGGAACTCATTAGCGGAAAAACACAAATGCATACTTCCTTGTATTAAATCAACAAAAATAAAAATCATGAAAAGATGTTATCAGTATAAGTGCGATTTTATTTTCAAATAGAATTGCATAGAAATAATTTCAGTAGTGATTTAGAGAATAACCCATAATCATTTACTATCACCATTACTGAAAGAAGTTTCTGATTGTGCATAAATATAATGTGAACGTGGTAAATGTTGGGAGAATGAAATTTTCGGAAAATATCATACTTTTCCACGTTCGAAGACAAGCATGAGTTAAATGTAAATACCTTGAAAAAATTAGCCCTAATTATCTACATATTCCTTTTCTACTTTCAAATATATTTGATTCATTCTGTGGTCTTTTTTTTCCTTCATATTCTTTGCCAGTAACGCTTGGTTAATTTCTTCCCTTTTTAGATACAGAATACTAGTGGTTTAACGAGTTTGGCACCGACTAGTAAGTGGAACTATATGTACAAGGTATTTTAATTTAGACGAGGAATCACGCATCATGAGTTTGATGAGGTGAACATTTTTGAAAATACAAATGACAAAAAAATTAATGACGGTAGACATCCCATCATAATAGCACAAATGTGACTGGATTGTGAAATGTACTAATACTATAGCTTAATATAATGTACACAAACAAGCACTGGCATATACAAATCGTATTACAAAGACAATATTAGGGAGTAATTCTGAATTATTCATTTGCATCATGAATTTGACAAGACAGAAAAATATAAAAGAACTGATACTAAATATAATTTTCATAGTAACTATCATCAATTAATATCATACTTATATCTTTTGACATTTAGGAAATATGTTGCACACAGTTCTAAGAAATTCCTTTATAGGCAAATTCAGAAATTTCAAGATCATTGACACGACTGATATTGTATTATCGAAATAACTAAGTTCTAAACATTAGAAGGTGTTCAGGATAAGTCTATGGATCACAATGTATGGAGTCTCTGCATCATCACTATCGTCCATTTGCCACACTCAGCCCAGATGAGGTGGGTACCTGGAAGGAATTAATTTTCTGAAATGCTAGGACGCCGTAATAGCAGTCATGTCGAAGTAATAATACTGACCAGGAGTGTCAAGTGTGACAGACATTCAGCCACTAATAAAGAAGTTGGATTGCACATAATTATATCTAGGCCAATATCCCAAATGCGTGAATTGAAAAAATGGGTTTCGAAAATATAGAAAATAGAAAATCATTGGTACAAATCTGGCCCTTTCTATTCGATTTTCTAAAAACTCCATTTTCCAGAGGAACGTTTCACTCGATGGTTGTTTCGTCTTTATCTATCTTTACAAAAGACATTATCTTGGATTTATATTTTATGTGCAATGTCCTGTAACTGTATCCATTCATGATACATAATAAGCGAAGTCAAAACAAGGAGGTACTTATCAAGTATTTTGGTCCAATGTCTTGTAACTTTGACCACATAATAAGCTATGTCCAAATTAGGAGGTGTTAGGCAAGTCTCTTGGTCAAATACGATTGGATTACGTGCATGAATTTAATGTAAATAATTGTAATTATCAAAGTAAGTTAAGAAAGTGGTACTCAGTTTTATTTACAAAAATTACATCCTCAGACGATAGCAGTAATTTTTTCAACCAATGTTAACACATAATTATTTTACCACGGTATACAACAAACAACAAAGTTAGAATACTTTATCTCACATTTCCTTACATTACAATAATACATCGGGGGGGGGGGGGGGGGTGTTTCAGAAAGAGTTAAGTTTGACTTAAAGGAGAATCAAACAATAAAGACGATAGTGTTCAAAGGTGTTATTTATTCCTACTTGTTAGACTATATGGAGTCGCGTCAAAATATACGAGATCGATACGAATCAAGATTTTCTGATCAAAATTTATCATCTGCTAGCAATATGTATCGTCTGCTAGCAATACATGGGGGCTAAGAAGATTTTCTTAATCCAAATGCCCAATTGCCTTTTTCAAAATTAAAAACCCATTTGAGATTAAAAATATAGAATAGATATGTCAATTTATTTTTAAACTGAAGATTTCCTTATATATTTCTGTTGAAAATCGACATTCGCTTAATAGAAATCTATTTTCTCGATACTGGACGTTTGGGACGGAGCAAATTAATTCAAATTTTATGGATGCTTCTTCCCTAAGCATCTATAGCGGCAAACTATGCATTCACCTGCTTTCGGATAGTGGGACTTGAAAAGTCAGAATGCATGCTGCATATATTATTTTCTGCTCTGTTTGGCAAACCCAAGAAAATAGATTTTTGTTAAGCAAAACCAGACAATTTAAAATTATCATTATAAAGATTTAATTTTTATAATACATGTAAACACCCACTTTATATTTTTCGTCACATATGGGATTTTAGTTAATGAAGAAAATCAATTTAGGCCTTGGATTCAAAATATTCCTGACTGGAACATTTCTCAATGGTTCATGTAGAACTCCAAATCAGCAAGAAAATGGCAGCCCCCATGTAAATGAGTAGGAGACGATACCGGGTGTTGGAATATCTTTATTTATACCCTTTCTGATATCTTATTAGAAAATGATTTAGGCCAATAAGTAGGAATATATTACACCTTCCAATATAAGTAAATTTGTAATCAGGGGTTAATTCTCCTTTAAAGTCATGCGTAAGTGCCGATGCGCATACGGTATTAAACGCGTAATCTCATTGGTAGATTACCCAATAGCGGGCGTCCCTTGAGCATGATCTGACCAATGCGGTCATGCGTAATATACAGCACGCAACTAGGAATTTAAGTGCGACTTTAAGTCAAACTTAACTCTTTGTGAAACACCCCCAGTTGTATACGTATTATAATCTCTTGTTAAAACTGTTGCTGAGCTCCAATAATGGAATTGCCGTTCTTCCCTGTATCAAAAATGCTCTTGAAGTTTGTTTATTTTACTTTATTTAAATTATTTGAATATATTTGTAAAATGCGAAAAGTACTGGAAGAAAATTAATGTTAATTCGAATTTAAATTTAAACAGTTCCCGGAGAAACTGGCTAGAATTAATTCTGAATTATTCACCGTGCACAAAGTAATATCTAAGTGCCAAAAACTTGACTGAGATCAAATTCACTGAAAAGTACATCATTTCTTTCCTTATTATCTAGCTATTATTACTTTTCTAGCAAAATCGTTTAACACATACTATTTTCAACATTAAATGTATTAAATGTATTAAAGATTCGATCGATGTAGTGACAATTTATTTTCTGACATTACCAGACTACAAAATGACCTTCAATGGTAAGCAACTACGTGATTTGGTGACTCTGATATTTCTATATATCATGAATTAATTGCATTAATTACATGTTGTTGTTGTTTGTTTGTTTGTCCTCAATAAAATGGCATATTGCCATTACAGTAATATATCAAAAATACAATATTGTATTTGTTGAAATACATCACAGTTGGGATAAAAGATATGGGCTGTTATTGCTGCATGAAAAGATACAACAAGTTCAACAACCGTAAATAATGTATAAAGATTACAGGATTTCTTCGTCCTTTAATGTAACACGGTACTATATATGGAACCAACTTAATGGCTTAATTCAGAGGATAACTGCATGGTAGAGCGTGAGAAAATGTAATCTAAAAATGAAGAATGAAAACACTTGAATGCAGTATTTATTTTAAAGAACCAATTACGCTGTGTATATTAAGCATCTATAACTTCAACCAATTGAAACACTACTCTGCATATCATGGGTGAATAGTATGAAGGAAATGAAAGGATAACATAAAAACCTCACTCACAGAACCCAAGTTGCACTTCGTGCGCGTGCGTGCGAGTACGGGTGCGTTAAATACATCGATTTCACCTTCATTTAGACAGTGATTAAACTTGCAATTTTGCTTTACCCTGATTACAGAAGTATTATTTGAAGGCTTTTAAAAGCTCAGGTTTTGAATATATATATACCGACATGGAAAAAATAATTTTGGCGATTGGTTGACTTTATTAAATCAACCAGGTACTCACGGTTTACACATTATCTAAGTGCAATTATTACTCATTTTGAGCCAAATGTTGATCACCTAATACCATGTATACTATCATATACTTATTCAGACCAATTTGTCATGTCCCTCCTTAGGGGGGAAAGGGCCAAATGCCATAATACACAGCCGATTCCTAAATTATTGGGGGCAGTTGGCCCCTGCCCACCCCGGGTCGACTGGTTGCTCTGAAACTATATGAGTAGGCCTATATGCAGAAATTTTTCATGACCTATACAAATTATAAAACGATTGATCAGAGTTCGGGAATAATATAACTGTATGCAATCATTTACATGTTTCCAAAAAATGGTTAAAGTAAAAAATTTCAAAAATGGAGATTGAACTTTAAATTTATTGAAACTGGATGATCTTTCTCTAAGGATATTTGGTACTAGAAAGATATTTTACCTTTTCAGAAGCCCTTTGAGGGTATCAGTGGTTGGGTGCATGTAATTATCATTTACTTCTTCATGACACCCTGAATGAGATCGATAGGAAGTGGAAAGATGATCGTGGAGTTCTTCTCTGCTGAGATGGTGTTGAGAGTCTGCAGGTACCTCAGCTGAAGGGCCGATGGAGATTCTGAAATAGTATCTGCTGCTTCCTTCAGAGCACGAGCAGCATTCTGTTCTCCTTCAGCAGCAATCACCTTAGCTCTGGCCTCTCTGGAAGCTTCAGCCTCAGCAGCCATGGCTCTCTGGAGCTCGACAGGCAGGCGGACATCTTTGATCTCAACCCGCTCCACTAGGATACCCCATGGGTCGGTGTCATGATCAAGGGTGGACTGCATGTAGTGACTGATGCCCTCACGTTCTGACAGGATCTCGGCCAGGTTCTTGGTGCCCAGCACATTACGAAGGGTTGTCTGTGCCAGGAGCCTAGTGGACATGCCTGCATCTTCCACATTAGCGATGCTGATAGTTGCATTCTTGACACGGTAGAAGACCACGGCATCCACGGAGATGGTTAGACTGTCCCTAGTCAGGATCTCTTGAGGAGGAATATCAAAGGAAACCGTGCGGAGATCTACCTTGGTGTAGTTTTCAGTGCAAGGTAGGACAAAGAAGAGTCCTGGACCCTTAGCGCCGCCAGACAGCAGACGTCCAAGTCTGAAGATGACTGCTCTTTCGTACTCCTGTACTACCTTCACGCAATAAAAAAGTGAAAACGGGAACGTGCAGACGACCATTATCCACGACAGGATTGTCAGTGCCACTGCACAACAACCGCTTTCTTCCTCAGAAGCATTGGCTCCAATCACTTCTCCCGATGATGCCATCACAGTAAAATGTTAAAATCCACGGCCTAAACAAAATCTATTTTGATCTATTGTGTGGATCGTACGTTGTATTTATACCAATTATAGGTATGAATTATAGGCCAAAGTACAGTACGATTGTGAATCTCCAAGTGGTTGCAACGCAGTTAGTTCAAACAAAAAAGTACAAAGTATCAATATACCAGTATATCACGAGGAAGTCCTAATTGAAAATATAAATAATTGCGGCGAACGGAAAATTTTAGTCGGAAATGTGTTCACAAAAAGGGGATTCGAGAATAAATCCCCGATAATGCGTACACTGGCGTACTGTTGTGTGGGACTTGGGGGCTGCAGCCCCCCCCCAAAAAAAAACAACAACAACAAACAAACAAACAAACAAACAACAAAACAAAACAATAAACAAAACCCCAAAAAAGAAAAAAAAAAGAAAAAAGAGGAAAGAAGAAATGTCAAATTACCTACCGGATATATGACAAAATTACCTTTTCATTTTAAGAAAGTTCAATTTTTTTGCTCACTCGCAAGTATTCAGATATTGTGTACCATATGCCTATGCTCA
Organism: Heliocidaris erythrogramma; assembly: GCA_025617745.1. Taxonomy (NCBI): domain Eukaryota; kingdom Metazoa; phylum Echinodermata; class Echinoidea; order Camarodonta; family Echinometridae; genus Heliocidaris; species Heliocidaris erythrogramma. Next base: position 53,224,397 of record CM046856.1, on the reverse strand, counting down.
GTCTCCTAAAATTATTTTGCTCGTTACGCCATTGAAGGCGTATAAGTTTTATGTCTTTTGTTTGTACATTGAATAAAAAAAGAGTCGTTTCTCTCTCTCTCTCTCTCTTAGGATATAAGTTTGGAAATTTCTTTATAATTTGTTATGAATAACTGATTGTTTTACTATGTTATGTATATCATTAATTCTTATTATGCTTTATATACAGTATTTTTAATAATATTTCCATGATATAATCATTATTGCAGTATTTCCTGTAACACAATTTTTGTTATCACCCAGAGACTAGCCGGCGAAACAAGAAGGAATGAATGAATAGATAAAATAAATAAATATCATGTCTTGTTTAATGAGACATTGTACAGAACTTGAGGTCACCAGCCAGCCAGTGTAAGCTTATGGAAATCGTGAAAATACTACTCATCAGTGGTGTAGCGTGAGTCCAGCCATCAATGAGGGGGGGGGGGGGGGGGTGGTACTGGCATTGTTAGGGCACCGGTCGTACTCAGTGAATTAATGAAGCCATCGATAAGGGGTATCATCTCTTTTTCTCATCCTCTCCCCCAGCCCTCTTTCTTTCATTTACTATCACTTCCCTTTCCCCCTGATTTCACTATTCGAATGGAGAACACAAGCACCCGTGCCTCCTGTAGCTACATCAATCGGTACTGGAACAGTGGCGGAACAAGAGTATGTCGGGTCGCGCGGGGGGGGGGGGGGGGGGGGGGGAGGGGAGGGCACAGGTGTCATGGGGGCGTTGATCTTGCAACGTGGATAAAATATGAATAAACAACGCCATCGATTAGGAGGAGGGTGTGGGAGGGGTCCCATCATATTTTTTTAACGTTCTTTTTCCCTTTTCATATTTCTCTCTCCCTCTCTCTTCCTTTTCTCACTTTTTTTCCAAATTCGATCGGAGAAGCGGTCAAGCACCCCCATGGCATCCCCATTTTTCATAACTCTTAAGTATTTTATGACAATTTATTTCCTCTCCGACAATATCCTGTCTTTAATTTTAACTCGTTTTGCAAAGAGTTAAAATTAAAGACAGAATATTGTCGAAGAGGAAATAAATTGTCATAAAATACTTAAGAGTTGTGACAATTTATCCCCTCTTCTGATCTATCCTGTCTCTAATTTTAAGTTGTTTTTCAATGATGCTTATTTTGTAATTGCCCGAACAGCGAAAGAATTCATATTCCACCTGTACGACCTGCATGATTCGTCTTTTTAAACATTTTGTTTTAATTGTAACTGCAGAAATGCAAACGGTAAAGCCGAAAGACAATATATATACTAGCAGAAGCGGCCCGTGGACATCCACGGGAGCTAGCTGTGTTCATGATTAATCATCGTACCGTACATTTGTCACAATAATCGAGTGAATTAAAAAAAAATGTTATATTTTTTACCAAGAAGTATTTACAACATAATGAGTATGTCTTATTTATCAAAATCTTGCATTAGTTCTGAAGAAAATACATTTTCATCTTGATGAAGACGATTGTTTTACTTTATGAATGACTTAATAATGATTTTATTTATGTTACGTCGGCCCTGTGGCCTGTGGATTACACACAATCTCATTTACACCCGGGCGGGATTCTCGCAAATAGAGCATGGATATATAATTATGTTCGAGTAGTATATCCATGCATAGAGCTGGAGGTAGCGATTTGATCTTGCCATGTTTCTGTGGTTTAATACTCAGAGAAATTAAGGCCATGCATGAAAACATAAAATGCATAATTAGCGGTACGTCCCTTGTAAAGGATGCAAAAATGAGAACAAATGAATTCATTGTCATTTTTTTTCAGGGGAATTACGGCCCCCTTATATGGATCTTGGGAGGACCGACGGTTGACTTTTCCCTACTACCCTCCCCCCCCCCCCCCCCATCCCCCCAACCCCCCATCGGCCTCCCGTCGCCCCCAGCGCAAGGGGAGACGGGAGTAATATCATATACGTATTCATTTCATTAGTGGAATGGGGGGGGGGGGGGGCTCCTTCTTTACACCTTGGCAACCGATATTCCTAAGTGACGTGATCTCCTATAACTCCCCTCGCCCGAATGATGTCTACAGATCCGTTTAGTCTGGCATAAGGGAATGAATAATATATGTGAGGCGATATACAATAACATGTTTCCAACGGTATGAGGGCCATTTTCCCCATGCCAATTTAGTTGTTGATAAAAGGAATGACTTATGCAACAGCCACCCAAATGTGCGGTTACGTAAACCCTAAACCAAAAACCCTAAACACTAACCGTAACCGTAACCCTTAAACCCTAAACTCTAAACCCTAACCCCAACCCTAACCCTATATATTGTTTCCATTTTGGGTGGCTGTCGCAAAAGGAAGTTTACCCTAGTATATGCTTCCATGATATAAGTAAAGAGTAGAAATAAATTAAATTGCAATAAATATATAATATACAACAGCTTTGGCAAGTCTCGGGGAAATTATACAATTGTGAGAAATGAAAATGAGAGAATAATTTTTGCGTAGCTTAAATCAATTTGCAACCATTATTCTCTGAGTTTCATTTCTCACAATTATATTGTCAGCTTTCTTCTTATTATTGGTCTGATATGAAAACATGCTCCATTTAAGAGGTATGTTGTAAGTTTCTATGGTAATCAATACAGGGTGTTATTCAATGTTGTCGATATGGCAAAATGTTTTCTTGTTGCATCTAATGTGATCCAAAACGTAATAGGTTATCAGTTTCATACAAATAGTTTACGGGTTGTAAGAGGGCAGCAAAGGGTTACATTTTCTGTCTGACCGGAATAAGTTTCCCTTACATATACAATGTTCTCCTTAATTTTGGAGTTCCCAAATTCCAAATTATTTTCAAAGCTAGCAATATGAATAGATATTGTGCATTGTAAATTCAGAAACAATTTCATCAGTGAGATTTTCAATCGGATGAATCCTTTGTATAACAAGGCTTTCATTAGTAAAGGATAATCTTACAAATTTGATAGTTCTTGAATACAGGTGTTCCAATCAAAATAATACGACGTTTAGTTCTGCACGTATACTATTAAGGTGTACCCCAAATTAGAAAACTAGGGAAATTGTAGATAATATCTACCCTTTTCACTTTTATAAACACTGTGTTTGGGCGGGAACTCATTAGCGGAAAAACACAACTGCATACTTCCTTGTATTAAATCAACAAAAATAAAAATCATGAAAAGATGTTATCAGTATAAGTGCGATTTTATTTTCAAATAGAATTGCATAGAAATAATTTCAGTAGTGATTTAGAGAATAACCCATAATCATTTACTATCACCATTACTGAAAGAAGTTTCTCTACTTGGATTGTGCATAAATATAATGTGAACGTGGTAAATGTTGGGAGAATGAAATTTTCGGAAAATATCATACTTTTCCACGTTCGAAGACAAGCATGAGTTAAATGTAAATACCTTGAAAAAATTAGCCCTAATTATCTACATATTCCTTTTCTACTTTCAAATATATTTGATTCATTCTGTGGTCTTTTTTTCTTCTTCATATTCTTTGCCAGTAACGCTTGGTTAATTTCTTCCCTTTTTAGATACAGAATACTAGTGGTTTAACGAGTTTGGCACCGACTAGTAAGTGGAACTATATGTACAAGGTATTTTAATTTAGACGAGGAATCACGCATCATGAGTTTGATGAGGTGAAAATTTTTGAAAATACAAATGACAAAAAAATTAATGACGGTAGACATCCCATCATAATAGCACAAATGTGACTGGATTGTGAAATGTACTAATACTATAGCTTAATATAATGTACACAAACAAGCACTGGCATATACAAATCGTATTACAAAGACAATATTAGGGAGTAATTCTGAATTATTCATTTGCATCATGAATTTGACAAGACAGAAAAATATAAAAGAACTGATACTAAATATAATTTTCATAGTAACTATCATCAATTAATATCATACTTATATCTTTTGACATTTAGGAAATATGTTGCACACAGTTCTAAGAAATTCCTTTATAGGCAAATTCAGAAATTTCAAGATCATTGACATGACTGATATTGTATTATCGAAATAACTAAGTTCTAAACATTAGAAGGTGTTCAGGATAAGTCTATGGATCACAATGTATGGAGTCTCTGCATCATCACTATCGTCCATTTGCCACACTCAGCCCAGATGAGGTGGGTACCTGGAAGGAATTAATTTTCTGAAATGCTAGGACGCCGTAATAGCAGTCATGTCGAGGTAATAATACTGACCAGGAGTGTCAAGTGTGACAGACATTCAGCCACTAATAAAGAAGAAGTTCGATTGCACATAATTATATCTAGGCCAATATCCCAAATGCGTGAATTGAAAAAAAAATGGGTTTCGAAAATATAGAAAATAGGAAATCATTGGTACAAATCTGCCCCTTTCTATTCGATTTTCTAAAAACTCCATTTTCCAGAGGAACGTTTCACTCGATGGTTGTTTCGTCTTTATCTATCTTTACAAAAGACATCATCTTGGATTTATATTTTATGTGCAATGTCCTGTAACTGTATCCATTCATGATACATAATAAGCTAAGTCCAAACAAGGAGGTACTTATCAAGTATTTTGGTCCAATGTCTTATAACTTTGACCACATAATAAGCTATGTCCAAACTAGGAGGTGTTAGGCAAGTCGCTTGGTCAAATACGATTGGATTACGTGCATGAATTATTAATGTAATTAATTGTAATTATCAAAGTAATTTAAGAAAGTGGTACTCAGTTTTATTTACAAAAATTACATCCTCAGACGATAGCAGTAATTTTTTCAACCAATGTTAACACATAATTATTTTACCACGGTATACAACAAACAACAAAGTTAGAATACTTTATCTCACATTTCCTTACATTACAATAATACAGGGGGGTGTTTCACGAAGAGTTAAGTTTGACTTAAAGTCATGCGTAAGTGCCAATGAGCATACGGTATTAAACGCGTAATCTCATTGGTAGATTACCCAATAGCGGGCGTCCCTTGAGCATGATCTGACCAATGCGGTTATGCGTAATATACAGCACGCAACTAGGAATTTAAGTGCGACTTTAAGTCAAACTTAACTCTTTGTGAAACACCCCCAGTTGTATACGTATTATAATCTCTTGTTAAAACTATTGCTGAGCTCCAATAATGGAATTGCCGTTCTTCCCTGTATCAAAAATGCTCTTGAATTTTGTTTATTTTACTTTATTTAAATTATTTGAATATATTTGTAAAATGCGAAAAGTACTGGAAGAAAATTAATGTTAATTCGAATTTAAATTTAAACAGTTCCCGGAGAAACTGGCTTGAATTAATTCTGAATTATTCACCGTGCACAAAGTAATATCTAAGTGCCAAAAACTTGACTGAGCTCAAATTCACTGAAAAGTACAACTTATATAAGACCTTCGGGTCTTTCAACTGGATTCCCTATCATTTCTTTCCTTATTATCTAGCTATTATTACTTTTCTAGCAAAATCGTTTAACACATATTAATTTCAACATTAAATGTATTAAATGTATTAAAGATTCGATCGATGTAGTGACAATTTATTTTCTGACATTACCAGACTACAAAATGACCTTCAATGGTAAGCAACTACGTGATTTGGTGACTCTGATATAACTATACATCATGAATTAATTACATTAATTACATGTTGTTGTTGTTTGTTTGTTTGTCCTCAATAAAATGGCATATTGCCTTACAGTAATATATCAAAAATACAATATTGTATTTGTTGAAATACATCACAGTTGGGATAAAAGATGTGGGCTGTTAGACAGCAGGCCTTATTCCTTATTGCTGCATGAAAAGATACAACAACCGTAAATAATGTATAAAGATTACAGGATTTCTTCGTCCTTTATGTAACACGGTACTATATATGGAGCCAGCTTAATGGCTTAATTCAGAGGATAGCTGCATGGCAGAGCGTGAGAAAATGTAATCTAAAAATGAAGAATGAAAACACTTGAATGCAGTATTTATTTTAAAGAACCAATTACGCTGTGTGTATTAAGCATGTATAAATTCAACCAATTGAAACACTACTCTGCATATCATGGGTGAATAGTATGAAGGAAATGAAAGGCTAACATAAAAACCTCACTCACAGAACCCAAGTTGCACTTCGTGCGCGTGCGTGCGAGTACGGGTGCGTTAAATAGTCTATACTCATAACGATTTCACCTTCATTTAGACAGTGATTAAACTTGCAATTTCGCGTTACCCTGATTAGAGAAGTATTATTTGAAGGCTTTTAAAAGCTCAGGTTCTGAATATATATATACCGACATGGAAAATATAATTTTGGCGATTGGTTGACTTTATTAAATCAACCAGGTACTCATGGTTTACACATTATGTAAGTGCAATTATCACTCATTTTGAGCCGAAATGTTGATCACTTAATACCATGTACACTAGCATATATATACATTATTCAGACCAATTTGTCATGTCCCTCCTTAGGGGGGAAAGGGCCAAATGCCATAATACACAGCCGATTCCTAAATTCTTGGGGGCAGTTGGCCCCTGCCCACCCCGGGTCGACACCCCTGGTTGCTCTGAAACTATATGAGTAGGCCTATCATGATGCAGAAATTTTTCATGACCTATACAAATTATAAAACGATTGATCAGAGTACGGGAATAAAATAACTGTATGCAATCATTTACATGTTTCCAAAAAATCGTTAAAGTAAAAAATTTCAAAAATGGACTTTAAATTTATTGAAACTGGATGATCTTTCTCTAACGATATTTGGAACTAGAAAGATATTTTACCTTTTCAGAAGGTTGGGTGCATGTGTGTAATTATCATTTACTTCTTCATGATACCCTGAATGAGATCGATAGGAAGTGGAAAGATGATTGTGGAGTTCTTCTCTGCTGAGATGGTGTTGAGAGTCTGCAGGTACCTCAGCTGAAGGGCCGATGGAGATTCTGAAATAGTATCTGCTGCTTCCTTCAGGGCACGAGCAGCATTCTGTTCTCCTTCAGCAGCAATCACCTTAGCTCTGGCCTCTCTGGAAGCTTCAGCCTCAGCAGCCATGGCTCTCTGGAGCTGGACAGGCAAACGAACATCCTTGATCTCAACCCGCTCTACTTGGATACCCCAGGGGTCGGTGTCATGGTCCAGGGTGGATTGCATGTAGTGGCTGATGCCCTCACGTTCTGCCAGGATCTCGGACAGGTTCTTGGTGCCAAGGACATTACGAAGCGTTGTCTGGGCCAGGAGTCTGGTAGACCTGCCTGCATCTTCCACATTGGCGATGCTGATCGTTGCATTCTTGACACGGTAGAAGACCACGGCATCCACGGAGATGGTCAGACTGTCCCTAGTCAGGATCTCTTGAGGAGGGATATCAAACGAAATGGTACGGAGATCTACCTTGGTGTAATCCTCGATGCAAGGCAGAATAAAGAACAATCCTGGACCTTTAGCACCGCCAGCCAGCAGACGTCCAAGCCTGAATATAACTGCTCTTTCATACTCCTGTACCACTTTTATGCAGATAAAAAGTGAGAAAGGCACCGTGCAGATCACAAGCAGCCATGAAAGGACAGTCAGTATCATTCCACAACAACCTATCCCTTCATTAGAGGAGTCATTAGATCCAATCACATCATGTGCTGCTGATGGCTCGAAACCAAAATCATCTTTACCCCTCGATGCCATCACTCCAGTCTCTTGATTTAAACAACGTACGTCTGTGCTCTGTAGATGCAACCCCTATTATGTGTAATACACGGCACGGAATGTCTCACTATCCTTTACGAAACCGATTTAAATGCAACTTTGAACGGTATTGACGTTGATAACATACAGTAAAATATACACCATACGCGTTACGTTGTGTATGTATGACCACGACGATCACGTACATCAATGTCCGCCCCCGCCCTCCCGTATAAGAACACGTGACCTAGTTAATGCGATGGATGTGGATAACCTTTGTCCGTGATAAAAAAGTAAATAAATTACGCTAATGGCAAGTTGCCAATAGAAACGCGCTGAGTGAAACAATAGTCGTGTTCTCAACATACTAAAGCATGAAACGACTTTTCTTATATATATTAAAGCATGAATCGACTTTTGTTTATTTTATATAGCATGAAACGACTTTTGTTTATTTTATATAAAATAAGCAAGAGTCGTTTCATGCTTTAATTCAACCAACGTTCCTGTCACGCATTTTCGACACTGAAGTGTCACTTCCTTTCCCGGTGTTAATCACTTGATAGTGTCGACAACTGGCAGGAAGAAATAAACGTTGGATTAAAGCATGAAACGACTTTTCTTTAAGTTTTGTGTCTTCCTATGCCAACACGTGGATTTAATATCGGATTATAATATACATGTACATGTATATAATATTTCCGTTATATACGTACAAATGTGTGTGTGGGTGTGTGCGTGCGCGCGGGTGCTTGTGTGTATGTGTGTGTGTATGCTTATTGGACATTTGTTAACCCCCCCCCCCCCCCCTTCGTTCTGATCTTGCTTTTACAGTTTCTGTAGTGTGTTGGGCCTATGTTTTTTCTTTATCACAGTATATATAGTCGGCTTGACATTTCATGAACCTAGAAAAGTTGCGTACAGTGAAGTTTTTTTTTATTGATTTGTGATCTTATGTGGTCCTATATATAGAACAATTTCAGCTTTGTTGCCCATAGGGCAACCTTGAGCAATTTTCATAATTTGCATAAATCCAAAATGGCGCCTGGTAGCCATATTGAAACCCAACTATTGAACTACATGTCACATACTAGTGTATAATGTATGTATATAGGGGTTTTGAGGGACGTAGAATTCATTTTAATGCACTTTTTGCTATTTAAGGTCCCGTTTAGGTCATAAAGGTCAAATAAATGTCAATTTGTTACATGTTTACATGACCGTACATTTGTTAGATTTTTAAATTGTTATAGATGTCTAATATTTAAATATTCAAATTTCCTACCAATCCAATGCGGTGTTCCACAAGGGTCAATACTATATGTTTTTGAAAAATGATTGTTACGTATACGTGTACTTGTTTATTTATGATTCATTGTCAAAACGTACTCTTGTATTTTATTTTATATTATGTTACCGGAAAATGTTGTACTAATATGAATGCTGAAGAAAATAAATCAAAAACAAAATCAAAAATATACAAAACATACTTGACCTCTCACCCTATGATTAAGATGCATTAGAGTTTGACTTAACTTTAATTGGCTGATTATGAGCTGTAAAGCTAAAAGCATCATCACGAGATTCGGACCCGAAGCATTCACAGGCATAGTATCCACGGTCAAGTTCAACTTTGACTTTGAACTGATCCCTTTGTGACTGATATTAACTTGAATTTTGAATGAATGATATCTGCATTATTATCCACAATTTAGTCTGACATAATTCTGAATACACACCCAAAGCCCCTTCATATAAACATTAGACATAACAAATTTGACCTTTATTTGACCTTTAGGACCTAAACGTGACCTTATATTGCAAAAAGTGCGTTAAAAGTGAACTACGTCCCTCGAAACCCCTATATACATGCATCATAATTATGAGACATGTAGATCAAAAGTTGGGTTTCAATATTGCTACCAGGCGCCCCTTTTGATTTATGCAAATTATGCAAATGGCTCAAGGTTGCCCATTGGGCAACAAAGCTGAAATTGTTCTAGGACCACAGAAGATCACAAATCAACAAAAAAACTTCAGTGTACACAACTTTTCTAGGTTCGCTATTGGCTACATATTAGCCTTTTGACAAGGCCCTCGTGACTTGGCTATTTTTCTCGGCAAGTAAGCTAGTATTGGCTGCATAACAAGACTAGCCGCCCAGCCCGGTGAATGCGCGATCGAGCGACGTGAGGGCCTTTTGGAACCTGGCCTGTATTTCTTATGCTATCCTTTGTTCCTAGCGAGGATCTGCTACCTTATAGGTAGGAGCCAATCAGCGAACGTATCTTCGCATGACGTCAGCATAAATTTGGTATGCAAATTCGCCTTCATCTCGAGCTAGCTCGCTCGGCACCCGGCGCCGCGGCCCGTGCAAGCTACATCAATCATGGCAAGACCCGCAGATACCGTTGTGATTGGTCGATAATCCTCGGTAGGCGTGTTAGCATACGAATGTCAACTCGTGAATAATTCATATCGGTGGAAACCCAGGTTCCAAAAAGCCTCGCGACTAAAGTCGCTCGATCGCGCGTTCACCCGGGCTGTGTTGATTCTTTTCGTCGCCGGCTAGTCTCATGTCAGGCACAGCATGACGAGGAAAATAGCCTTGTCAAAAGGCTAGCTACATATTGGAGTGTCAAATGGACTAGTAAGAGGTGTAAATTTCGCGGGGATGGAACGGCCTCACAATCAGAAGTTGACCGTGAGTGAAAACAATATGGAAGGTGTAGTATTGATATCAAACTCTCCTAAACTGTTTGTTTTTACTTACTGTTTGTTTTTGTTTTTTCCATAAAAAGAACATTAAAAACCCCGGAAACAATTAAGTTGCTTATCCAGAAATAGGTAAATAAAGGTCGGAATCATTGACATTGTTAGGTCCTCTCCAGACCGGGGGTGTAATTTTAGGGGTCCCTGCGTGCTGTCGACCAATACTGTATCTTGTCTTGCTTTTTTTTTCAAGGGGAATGGGTCCACACTGGATTCATCATTATGCTGGATACACCAGTGGTTATACACACCGACCATGCCCATAATATTGTGAAATCGAATTATGACAAGGACCATTCAATTTTGACGAACCATTCCAAAGGTTTCTAGAACACAGCAGGATCGGATCCAGGATTCTACAGCCCTGGAAAAAATTATTAGACCAAGCTTCTGTAATAAGGGTACCATAATATGCATACAAAAATATAAAAATGATTTAATTGTCTTTGTATTTCTTTGAATGAATTCCAAATTCCAGCAATTATACCTTGCTTTTATGTAATTTCATTTCCTTCTTACCACAAAAATACCACTATCTGTAATCATGCTTGGTCTAATAATTTTTTCCATAGCTGTATATGGGGGAGGCAATTCCGACAGTTTTCTCACAAGCAAAAAAAAAAAGAAAAGAAAAGAAAGAAGGTGCCTTTCATTACGTTTTAGGTCGCAAATTGGAAAGGGGTTTGGGGCACTAGAACACAGAGAGGGTATATATTTTTCTTTGAGTATATAGGGTGTGTGTCTCTTTTTTTAGTATGTTATTAATTCATATAGCGAATTAACGTGGGTATGGGAGTGATATGGTGATATACGAAATATACAAAATATAATTTTCCATTTTTTAATAATTATTACACAGCGGTTTATTATTAGAATTGATCAAACCAAATTAATCACGGTAAGGAATAAAAATATAAATCCAAGCCGGCATGCATTGCTTCGGCAAATTTTTCACACAAAGGACGCTCTATGAAAATAATATGTAGTTCTGTACAGTAATATAAGTCCATTCATTTACGGGTTTCAGTTTGTGTTTGTATTGTTTGTATTTATTTCCGTATTAAGAAAACCACATACATATTTTCATAAAATACAACGTATACGAGCTTAAAAAACGGAGGATGACCCAAATTCAGCAGTATTAACAAAATGCCGCTGTTCTTCCTCAAGGGGCGGTTCCCCGGGCCTAGATAATTTTGGGTCGCATCTTATATTTAGCATACCCCTACCCCCCCCCCCCCTCGATTAATGTGTTTGCCTTCCCCAGTCCCCCTCCCCCCTCTGGATCCAGGACTTTGTAAGTGGCGTTTCAGAAAAAGGTTATCAGCCAAAAATCCTGTGAGCATGCACCCCCCCCCCCCTAATCCGCCTCTGACCCCAATTCATCTAAAATTTAGCATCTCTGTGGATTGGATCACAATTTAAAAACCATTAACACAAGCTTTAAGTCGGGTAAACACTCCTGGGAATTTTCCGGCGTCCAGGGCAGCTCATTTACAAAATGAATTATGAATATAGCATTTGAATACCCAGTGTGTAGGCTAGGCTAAATTATAAACACGAGTTACCGCATTTATTGTGACGTCTATACAGATTGAGGGCCGTTTCCATGGTCTGTGCAATATTTATCAACCTTAATCATACCAACAGGTCTAGGGGTGTTTGTATGCTTTAGCACTCACCGTCCTGTAAAATATTCCATTGAAATAAAATGAGCCACGGCTGCTTACATCATATTAGTTTGCTTGCGTCAATTACTTGTCGGAGCTATCCAGATTGCAGAGTGGAGATTACCTGGGCTATCCAGAAGCGTGGATAATTGGGGGAGGCCGGAGCAAAGGGTGCCATCAGAAAATGGGAGTTGTTGCGATCGGATCAGCACTGGCAGACAGAGAAGTCATGTTTAGGCCTACACTCGACCCATCCTTATCACTACGGTCTAATTATATCAGTGATGTAACTTGCTGTTTCATCCCCCAACCTGAAAATCCTGGGTATACGCCAATGTCTATGGAAGCATTAGAAGCTGAATTTTGAATGTGACATAATAATGCGACAATTTATTCTCCGCGGTCAATTTCGAAGACCAACCAAATTCCTGACTTCAACACTGAACCTAGCATTGTTTAGCCTACCTAATCCTAACTCCAACCCTAAACCTAACATAAAAGGCAATCGCATAAGCCTAACCCTATCCATATTTGATATATAAAAAAAAAAAAACAGGCAGCGGAGCATCTGTTGGTGGTCGAAATTAAGTCTGAACTTTCAGACTAGCAATGTCTTCCGAGGTTGAGCAATAATGCATACAAAAGTGAAAGAGCTCTTTATTAGAAAGATAGCCTACTCTCAATACGAATATCCCCAAATTCTTTGTAGATCGCACGCCTACCCACGGGAGTAAGCTCTCTCTTTGATTGCGTATTTGCATTCTGTTGTTATGTATACAGTACATGTGTGTTCTCATCTACCTACACACATGTATTGTGTTTAGGGCATGCATAGAGTGTGTGTTGGTTTAGCGTTAAAAATATACCGTACGCAATCAATTTTAATAAATTTTAAGTCCTCCCTGGTAACGCAAAACTCTGTTAATTGAGATACTAAAACCGGATTATTTCCTGAAATTACATGAGAAATTCGGGATTGTAGTTGTCTTATTGTGATAGAAAGCAGTGTGCCTTCTACGCAATACACGAATCATCCGTTCATATGAGCAATAATCGTGTAAATCCAGGTGACAACTCGAGTCAAATTGAACTGATGGCGCAGGCAGGTAACAACGATGGACAATGGCAGGCCCAGGGGCAGGGCCAGGGCGAGGCGAGTGTCATTGGAGCGAACACCGAGAATCGGGGCATGGGTTGCTGTGGAATTTTACTGATGTTCGTGTCGATTATTATTGTGATCTGCACGCTGCCATTTTCACTTTTTGTCTGCATAAAAGTGGTACAGGAGTACGAAAGAGCAGTTATCTTCAGGCTTGGACGTCTGCTGTCTGGTGGTGCACGAGGTCCAGGACTCTTCTTTATTCTACCTTGCATCGAAGATTACAGAAAGGTAGATCTCCGCACCATTTCTTTTGATATCCCTCCTCAAGAGATCCTGACTAGGGACAGTCTGACCATCTCTGTGGATGCCGTGGTCTTCTATCGTGTCAAGAATGCAACGATCAGCATCGCTAATGTGGAAGATGCAGGCAGGTCTACCAGGCTCCTGGCCCAGACAACGCTTCGTAACGTCCTGGGCACCAAGAACCTGTCGGAGATCCTGGCAGAACGTGAGGGCATCAGTCACTACATGCAATCCACCCTGGACCATGACACCGACCCCTGGGGTATCCAAGTAGAGCGGGTTGAGATCAAGGATGTTCGTTTGCCTGTCCAGCTCCAGAGAGCCATGGCTGCTGAGGCTGAAGCTTCCAGAGAGGCCAGGGCTAAGGTGATTGCTGCTGAAGGAGAACAGAATGCTGCTCGTGCCCTAAAAGAAGCCGCAGACACTATTGCAGAATCTCCATCGGCCCTTCAGCTGAGGTACCTGCAGACTCTCAACACCATTGCAGCAGAGAAGAACTCCACGATCATCTTTCCACTTCCTATTGATCTCATCCAAAGTGTCACAAAGAAGTAGACCATGTTAATCCACATTGTTAGTCTATAAGTATAACTGTCAAACCAGAAACTTAAATGACCTTAAATTATTAATGACAGCTTATTTTGTATTTCATCCATAAATGAAAATCTCTTGATATGACGATGACTATACATAGTGTAGGTGGTGAATACCCTGAGGCACCATTATTCAATGGTCATATCGAGAGATTCTTCGTATTTGGATGAAATAATAATAATAATCCATTCTTGTATATAGTGCATATCACGTTTGTAACGTCCCTATGTGCTTCCAAAGGGTTTGGATATTATTAACCTGGCTTTGAGGCAAAAATACATGTTGTAGGGGTGACAGATTGCACGGAATTGCCTTTTTGCTATTACCTTCCCTGATGTGCATAAAGGCATTGTTGTCATGGTTGTAATTCAATAATCTCGCATCATGAACATTTTTTATTTCTCCCCCACTCGCAGAATTCATGACAAGCTTCATCACAAGTAAGTTTCTGGTTTAACAACGAGGCATAAACCTACATTTGTAGATCTACACTGAGTGCATATGAATGATGAAGCGTAATGACGTATTATACATTGTAAAGGGGGCTTTCAATATTTTTTGTCCAATTGCAAAGTGGAAAATCAAAATTCTCCCCCCTCCCCCCCCCCCCAAAAAAAATAAAAATAAAAAATATAAATGAAAAAAAATAGGGCCTTTAAAATGTCTAAATTTCTGAACTCTTGAACACAGAATTGAGGATACCGGTAGTCGAACAATCTTGAATTTATTGACCATGCATGGAAATGCCCTCAAATTGTAGTTAAAAAGAGTACCATACATGTGATTAATGGTACACTGTTTTACATTGCTCAAAACAATTTAATTCATGCACATAACTTGTAAACCCACCATGCAGAATTTCATAGTTCACTTTTTGTACTTTTTTGTTATGATGAAATGACAAAATTTTAGTATCAAAATGGCCCTCCCTATCCTCACTTTTGATGTCAATAAGTTATGAAGTTAGACAAAATCTAAAGTAAATGAGAGAAATAGAGGGGCATTATTAATAATACAGGCAACAGGCCTACATTATTTCATTGGCAAAAGACTGTACGCAGTAAATTATTCCTGTAGATTTAATTGTACATGTGTAAAATAAAGCTTGGCAAATGGGTAATTGTTAGGTTGCTTGGAAATACATGTAAGATAAAATGATACTGATACATACATACATTTGCAGTAAATATTTCAAAGTGATAATGATTGGACTACATGTAAAGTATTGAGTACTATCGCCATGGAGGGAATGTTTTGTGCTATTTGTCGTAGAATGTAAACGTACACTGCTCAGTTTTGATATTTGCATTTAGCCTGTTGTCTCATTACAAAGCACTAATTGGTTCCAATTTAGGCAATGGTTGCCTTGCTGTGCAAAAAAATCATTTCCTCTCGATATATTAAAAAGTTCTCTTTTTCCATTTGATGCATGGGGGCAATTTGACTGATTTACAATCCCTGTCACATGACCAAACCATCAAAATCTGATTGGTGGTAATGTAGTTTTGTTTTTCAGTCTTTTTCAGTCGTCATAGTGTATGCAGTGGGGTGTGCTGTGCGAATTCTGATCATACTCCAAAGTTTTCCAAACATGAATAAAGTATGATTTTCAAAACAATACTCAACATGTCTTTACTTATACATGATAGTTTTCTGCTTGGGGCAAAACAATGTCTGGTTATTAACCAAGCTTGGGAGTCTGCATATATTTCTTGTACATGTACATATAAATGTATTATGTATATGCACAAAGTTGTTCATATACTAGTGTGTCCTGTCTCTAAGCGCACTACAGATATGCAAATTTAGGCATTGGTCGCTACATGGTTATTAATCGAGTGTAATGTGTAAGTTGATGATTGGAAAATTGTGGCTTCTATACTTGAAAGTGTACCAACTTTAGTCCAGGTCTAAATCCTGAAGAAATTGATAATAATCTTCCGATGTCTAGTGAATTTTCTTATGCCCATATAGGTCTACTTCAGGGACCATGCAGTTCCCGTAGGGAATGGGTTAATGGAGTGTCTATGAAAAATTCCCATATTTTGAAAAGGTTGACACATACATGTAGTTGATGCATATATCATTGGACTAAGCCATGTGTAAAGTAGACTGCTTCGATTAATTAAATCTAATCTAATTAATCTAATTGTATAGTGGACCAATGAGTAATCATTCCATTCTAAAAACCTCATTAAAAAAATTACTGGTATAATGATAATTGAGTGTATGTGACATGTGCCATTCTGTCGACAACAAACAAAAATATTGTAGTGCCAAAAAATTGATTTATTCAATTATTAATTAGAATTAGAAAGGAACAGCTATGCTGTACTTTCAGTTGTGTATTTTTCTAAAATTTAAACCAGATGTTGGATTTTAATCTCACTCGGACTGTAGTTTAGTTTAACAAAGGAAGTTAGATTGAGGTCTAAGTTTTCTTTAAATTATTCAGCATTACTTGGGTCCTGGCATTGGGTCTAAGTGAATTAATAGACTGTGTCCAGTCTTTCTGCTCTTTCATGTGTATTAACTGTCATGTCTTTGTATATTTTGCCTTGTTTGGTATGTCTACATTCTTGGATAATATTTATGTGTACTTTACATGTACATATGTTACATATTATGACGCACAAATGTTTTGCTTTTTCTTGGTGTAAAATGTGAGTTTGCTCAATAAACACACGTACATGTAAATGAACCAACAAGGGATAGAAACATCTTGTATGTATATATTGGAATCTTTACGTTTTCACTGCAAACTCTGTTACACATGACTACATGTACCTCTTGGTAAATCATATAAAACATATAGTGTACTGCATGTATGTTCACGGTTCAAGGTATTATATTGCTGTTTTTCTCAGGGTATTGTGTATTTTTGTGAATGTCACAAATGGAATGTAATTTGAATGTGGATTATGGCCATCATGGGGTCTTTCATTGTTTTTTTTTTTGGTTTTTTTTTTGCCTATTTCTCATGGATAATTTTTAAAATAATTACAGGGAGCTTCGAAAGAGTCTATGATAAATAACTGAATGATTTGTCCAAAAAGAAATATTTTGTTGAAATAATCTAACAATATCCTTCTTGATGAATAATTTATTAAAAGACAAGGAAATTAGTTTCTAAGAAATTTATAACATATCTTTAATTTTCATCAGGTTTTTTTTTCTTTCTTCTTCCTCCTCTTCTTCAAAATAGAAAAGCTATGACAACATAGCCATCTACATGTATACATGTACATGCAGGTGCATTCAGAACCATCTATGGATGGATCATGCGTTTTGGTAATAGCGCCCTCTGTAGTTGTGGGGAAGAGAGACTCACAATAAGTGGGATCGGTATATACAACTTGTCTTGTTTCTACATCTTTTGAATACATTTTAACAAAAAAGGAATTGTGTATAATATATATTTATAAATTTTATATCAACTTTGTTAAGTCTAGTATTTATTTGATGCGTCTCATATATTAATTGTGTTTAAGATTTATCAATTTTGAAGTTACAAATATTTGGAAATACTAATTTTCCTTGTAAAAATATTTAGTGTAGTTCAAGTCTCATGGAGATTTTCATGCATATATCTTGAAACAACGATTGTTTGTATTCATCAGAGTGTTACATGGTAATGTTGGTTATTAAAGAATTACAGAGGTAATTTTTATGTGTGAACACGAACTAGCTACTTCGTTGGTCTCGTTTTATTTCAACCCACTAATGACTGACATGCTCAAAATTATGGTACAAACATGCATAGAGGAGACAAAGAAGAGGAAGAGAAGAGAGAGATAGAGAGAAGAGTGATGGAAACGGAAGAGTGTGAGATGGAGAGAGAGAGAGAGGGATATGGAGTGCATGCAGACAGACTAAAAGAGAGGACTATGACCGAAATAAAATAGGGAGAGAGAGGGGGGCGGGGGAGAGAGGGGGCTCCGAGTTAAGAGGAATAATCTGGTAGGTTAAGGGTTTATGAGAATGACAATAGATGAGAAAGTAGGGGGGAAAAGGTTGGGACATTGGATATTCGCCTCCTAGCTCTAAAAAATGACGTATGTATTCTCAAAGGTGCAGAATAAGAGGGAGATTATTATTGTAATGTACAAAGCCAGATAATAGATGATACCGCCTCAATCTTGCTGTACTTATGTTTCAGTATCATAATCATGAATTGCCCACTGTCTTCATTAATATATTTACAGCAAATAATGAGATCCATCATTACCCCACCAGACAAATCAATCTATATCACTTGCCAAGAACTCGTACAGCATTAACCCAGAATACTTTTTCATATACAGCTCCTAAATTCTGGAATTCCCTCCCTTTAAATATACGAGACAGTATAAGTTTGAGTACACTCAAACTTAAATTGAGAAAATCACTTATTGCTTATTATGAACGTTCATCCCTCAATGATGATTCTTGTTGTAGTAAAATTTATAGATTAAATGAAACCTTCCAGATCGTCCTTCTTCTTCTGTCTTTTGTAAAGTTTACTCCTTTTCATTGTTACTTTTCCCAGCTTTTTGTGTTCACATTACTTTTCAATGCTTTCTCTTCGATGGAAAGTGTGCTATGCCTATGATTTGTTTGCTTTCCATGGCCATGTATCTGTCTTCTTCTTCTTCCCTTTTATTGGGCATTTTATGCATTGTTGTCCAGTCTAGTTTTTTATGTACTGTATTCATGATTTATCTGTTGCCAGGGACTAACGCTTGTACAAGCTATGCTTCTATGCTGGTCTCTGTTTTCATTCTCATTTTCATAAAATTAATGTAATCTTCATTACTGAACGGCTTCGTTCGACCTGACAAGCTTTTTGTGAATGACATTGATGGTCTAAGTAAATTTTAGGGGTCAAATGTCATATGGAAAAATGGGATGACTATTTCGGGACTATTTTAGAGAGGGTTTTTTTTAGGGTTCTCGATGGCAGTTAAATTCATAAATCGACTAACACAGAAAGTGAATGTGCAGTTGTAATGTACGTAATTGCAATTGCACTTTTAAATTCCCCTGCCTTAACTTGGAGAATTTCTTGAGATAACATTATAGCCTTGAACGTGTCACATATTAATGTATGCCTCTTTAATGGCAATTGTAACAATTTCCCACTTAATTTCGATTATTAAATTTCATACATAATGTTACTATCGTGAAAGATGGCTCTAGGTAATAAAGGCAATCAAAGTAGTCGGCACAGGCGGGCATGTGCACTTTCCTCAAGTCACCTTTGTGAAACCAGTGACGAATTTTGAATCTGCGAAAAATAAATCATGATTAAAACAGAATACCCTCCACTGGTTATGATATTGTAATAAAAAGGAATTTTAATGTTTCCTCGTTTGGAAGAATGTTTTCGGCGAGTGCATATGTGTCGTGTTTGTTGTGACGGCATCGAAGTTCACTTCAAAGGGAAGCTGTCTGTCATGACTCCATCTGTCAGAACCTACTTTTTGAAACTTTGCACAATAATCGAGGCCTTGCAGTCCCATAAAACACACCAAAGGCTACATAAATTGAGAATACTGCTTTATTAAATTATGCATCAAAATGGATATGAGTTAAATGTGATATACTGCATCCCATAGTGCGATTTGTGTGCTTTGTGTCCAGGTATTACAATGTGAGGATTAAGAAAGTGCTCAAGTGAGTGGTTTTAGTATATTTTTGCTGAAAAGTGTATAAAGTGAAGCCAGGAAAACTTGCTTAAAAGGTATTGAATTTCATCTTGAATGATAATGTAAATCGAAATTATGCAGAAAATGGGTGAAATTTGATTTTACTTTTTTGGACCAAATAATGAACAAAATTTGTTCATTTTGAAAAGATATACTGTTAATAAGAAAGTTCTACAGAGATAAAAATATTTGAAATGTGTGTGTGTGGTGGGGGGGGGGGGGGGGGGGGGGGTTACAATAAAGGTAGCCTCGTCAGGGCAGTCTGCAGCGTGTCAGTCTCATAATCTGAAGGACGTGAGTTCGAGCCTCACACAGGGCAGCAGTTTGCTGGGAATTTTATTTTATGCCGCTGTTGTTTTTCATTTTGAAATCCACCTGTCTTCTGTCTCTTTCAGTTACTCTCTTCCCCATCTGTATATTATTGTAAGGCATGCTGTACTACATCATATGCCATCTTACTGCGTGAGGAGCGTTGATCTTGGGCACAATCCTTTATTATGACGTAAGCGCATCATGCGGGGTCAACAAACTTTAACGCAAACTAAAAGTTCTCTACCCTCATTGCATTGGTCTAAAAGTTTGTAATCTTTACGGCCCATGCGCAAAACGTTTATGACGTAATTTTGTACGCGCTATCTTATATGTTGGGGAAGATTATACCCGGCAACGAATTGTTTGTTATTCTTTACATTGATATTGCGTTCAAGCTATACGGCTGTATATCGTTTCTATCAATTTTTTGGCGATCAAATTCAGGTAAGAAAATAATTTTTATTTTCGTTTACAATCTCGATTTAAATTTACCCACAGTAGTAAGAATGGAGTAGATTTAATATTTTTTTATAATATAGTTTTGACAGCATTTTAATCCCGATCTTTATTCTTGTTATTTGATTTGACTTGATTTAATTTGATTTATGTAATGTTACATACTTGGAACATACGAATGTAAATTACAAATTAATATACCCTGATCTGTTTTAACTCTTTTTAAGGATAGCCTTACATAAAATCAGAGTCTTTAGTCTTCAGTAAGACAATTTTCTCACCTAAAGAATTAAAACAATTAGGAAAACAAATAAAAATAGCTTTTATTAAGTTATAAGTTATATAAGTTTTATAAGTTAAAATAATCGAAATTATCTCAGTCATACATCACGTGATGAATTTCTATTTTTGTCTCTCCCCTTTTAGATCTAAATTATGATTCATTAAAAAGAGTATGGGAATTATTTAATTCACATTATCATCATTACGGTTTAATCATCTAAATATTCTTTTTTTTTTTGTTGCAGAATGTCTGATGTATCACCTAATTGTCGTTTCTTTGACTCTTGGCTGAAGGAAGACAACACCACTATCTTCAGTCACGATATAATCAGAGATGCACAGAAAAGCGCTCAGGTAAGAAACATCATAAGTATATACCGTTTGAGCTGTCGTCTCTATTTCACCAAATTTAAGTAAATATTTATCTAAATATCTTTGATTATTTCAGTCTTAGTATCATCTGTTTTGATTTTTGATTGTTTGTAACTTAATGTCTTGAAAGACATTTTTGAATATATGCTCCCCTTTAATCCAATGGTCAAAATATATAAGAGGGGGAGAGGAAGAAGGTAAAAAGACAAAATAAAGCAAACAGGAGAAGAAGAAGAGAAAGAAGAATAAGAAGAATAAGAAAAAGAAAAAGAAGAAGAAGAAGAAGAGAGAAAGGGAAATGCGGAGAGGGAGAGGGAAGGGCGCAGGCGTAGCCAGGATTGTTCAATGAGCGGGGGGGGGGGGGGGGGGGGGGAGGGGCAGACGTGAATGATCCAACCGCATCCAGGGGTTGGGTGCAGGGAGGGGGAGAGTTTCCCCACTCCTGCGCGCAGCGCGCGCGAGAGCTCTTACGTTTTACATCTGCAAATCTGAGAGAAAGATTTTTTTTAAGGCGGAAAGTTAGTTCGACGCCCTGGCTGCTTTTCAGGTATTGGGACGCAATACTGCACTGTATTTAACAGGGGTGGGTGCAGGGAGGGGGGAGGTTCCCCCTTCCCTCGCGAAGCGCGAAAACTCTGACGTTTGTAGCAAATTTGAGAGAAAGATTGACGGCTCGTAGCAAACAATTTTTTTAGGCGGAAAGTTATTGTTCCCGCGCGAAGCGCGAAAGGTTTGACGTTTCGGCTTAACTTGTAGCAAATAATTTTTTTAGTTATAGTTATAGTTCGACGCCCGGACCGCTTTTCAATTATTTGGACGCAACATTTCACATGCGAGGGAATGAAGCCAGTGGCGTATCTAGGGATTATGGTGCCCGGGGCAAGTGATGAAGTTAGGCGCCCCCCCCCCCCCCCGAGTGCCCAAACTTTTTTACGTTATTGTACAGACGAGGGAGCAAAGCGACCGAGTGGCAAATTTTTCAAATTATAACACTAAAAACGCATTTTCTTGTGCATTTTACCCAGGAAATTTTGCATTTGACCACCGCAGTTGAGCGGTAGAGAAGCTCGAATTTTATACATTGATAAACTGTTTTCTATTCACTCATTTCTACAATCGGGAGCAGAACTAACAAAACCCTATAGGCTTGAGAAAGGGTCGGGAAATTCAGCGAGGCGACCTGAAGTTGAGATTTCTTTCAAAAGTGGAGCCTTTGCAAATGTTGTTTTATACACTTTATTCTATATTGGGAGCGCAATATTTAGCAGGAGTCATATGAAACTTATATAATAATTGCGAGCAAAGCAATTTTTGAACTCTTTAAGCTATTTAAGAAATATATACTGGGGGAGCCAATTTACGAGATCCTGAAAGAAAATACTTATGCGAGGGAGCAAAGCGACCGAGCTTTTGGAAAATATTTGCATTTCAAGCCTTCAAAAACTAGATTTCTAGTGCATTTACCCTGCAGATTTGGGGCGGTGATCCGTAAAGATTCTGATTTTTATTCATTCCCCCTATTTTTCTTTCTCTCCTTTGCGTTTTTTGCGCCCCTCCAAGTGCTGCACGGGGCACGTCCCCCCCCCCCGCCCCTAGGGACACCGCTGAGCGAAGAGACCAAGCAGGGGTGGGAGGGGGTATCCCCCTCCTACATGAGGGTATTTTTCAAAAATATGTAGATAAATCTTGCATTTTAGAGCATCACAAAATGGTTTTTAATGAAAAGAAGAAATGCACGGATCTACGCCAATGGACGGAACCCCGTAACGCTTAATTCAGAATAACAATGCGAGGTAACGAATTTTATTCGATATTTATGCATTGAAATTATGGAATTTCTTATTTCCTTAATTCTAAACATTAAAGAATGTGATGGTATTTCAAGATCAAACATCATGAGTTTGGATAATCATTATAAGTTTTTTTAAGTTCATGTATCATAATCCAAAATATTTTTTTTTTGGGGGGGGGGGGGGGGGGTTAATAATACAGGCCATCCCCCACCTCAATTTTATTTTGGGATATATACACCCATCCTCCCGGGATCGACACCCATGGTAAACAGGGGTGGGTGCAGGGAGAAGAGAGTTTTTTTCTCCCTTTGACGTTTTAGCAAATTTTTAGAGCCAGATTTTAGCCCTCTTTCTCTCACTTCACCCTCCTTTTCGCTGTCGCTCTCGCTTTAAAAAAAAATTTAGTGGCTGAATAGGGGGGGGGGGGGCATGACCCCCCGGTGCACCCCTGTCTACACCAGTGGGGAAGGGGAGGGGCATAAGAAGAAGATGTAAGACCCCGCAACCGCTCCCCCATTACTGCAAAATCCTCCCATTTGGTATCTATATAGACCAAGCAGTGCTCCGTTGTTTTAATTTAATCCTTTATTTTGAAGTATATCGCCCTCAGTTGGAACGCGATGATAATACCTGCCCATGAGTAATAGACTTTGTGAATAATATGTAATCTGGAATGATATTTATCATACTGGAATAAGTTTTAAAGAAAACGAAGTATTTAGAAGTTTTTATATTGATTGATCACATAACAGTAACAGAGAATAGAGAGAAGAGGGAGATAAATGAGGGGGATGCAAGAGGGATAGAAAAGGAGAGAGAAAGTGAGAGAAAAAGAAAGAGAGAGAGAGAGAGAGGGCGGGGGAGCACGAGGGGAGCACGAGGGGAACTGCGTGAGAGAGAGGAACTATAAAAAGAACTATAGTAAAATATGATTGCTAGCTTTGTTTTATACATTTTTAATCGCATTTTGATCATCACAAAATAATGTGACACAGTTTTCTTATACATTTCCTCTCCTTTATTATTATTATTTATTTATTTTAGTATTTACCAAAATGTATTGCTCCATGATTCAGAAACTGCCTGGTTTTGTGATGGGTGTACAAAGCAGCATCGGCGAGATGAAGCCAGTATTATTTCTAAATGGGAATATGCTATGGTACACTACCACGAGTGTAGAGGTGAGTAGTTTTACATCAGTCACACCATCAAACCGACTCCAAACCGACCGCCTTTAGATCATTCAGGGGTAATGCAATTTTTTTGTTTTGTCTATTATCGGTTTGATACCGATATTGTCGGTGTGACTAGGGTCTTTGGTAATTTGATTTTCAGTTTTTACAAAGTTCTTACACAACTCTGAAATATTTGCACTTGTTTTAACGATTGGTCCTAACGACTCAAACCAAAGCTGAGATATACAAAATAAAGTATGACAAAGAGAGGAACTGGAAATAATTTGAAACCCTTTTGAAAACACTCTCGTGAATGAAATCAAATATTTAACACATATTTACATTTGACTTCTAAATTAAAACAAAATTGTCTTTTCCAATGATTTAATTCAATTGATTTATGTGTTATGGAGTTAAAGATGAGATTTAATATTTACTATTGTTACACCAATACATTAAGCTGTACTTTCAGTTTTCGATATGTTGGGTGCCAACGCATTTAAGACTACATTTTGTCTTCCTGTTGGCTCCCTCCACAATGATAGATTACATTTTGTAATGTACTATTTTTAATGTACTTTCCTAATAGGCTTTTGCTCACATGTACATGTTTGTTTTATTGTTGTGGAGAATAAAATGATTACTGATTACTGATATCGTGACATATGACCATACACGGCCTCTCTTTATCAAAGTTAGTGACATAAATTTTCTTCAAACCGCCCTCTTTATGTTTCGTTATAATAACAACCTTTTGCCCATTTCCTTTTCTTCCATGTTCAGTCGAAACAGAGACAATCAGCTAATATGCATTTATTCAATCCCCGCACATTATTGGTTTATAAATCTGTTAGGCATAACGGTCCAGATGTCTGGAATGCCTTACCGGTGACACTCGAAATTTACTTACCATTCATTCCTTTAAAAATGCGATTAAGCGCATGGTTATCTCTAAGATGTGATTAATACATATACATGTACAATTATTTCTTTTATTACTACAACGAAGCCTAGAGCTTCGTATCACCTGAAAGACTAGAATATTTTCATCTTACATAATTTGTCCTATTACGCGTGTAGATATCCATCGATGCCTTTACTATATTACTGATTACATATATTATTTGGGATAATAAAGGCTCCCTCCTCTTTCTCCATCTTTTTACCCTCTATACCTTTATTTTCATCTTTATCTGTTGTAAATAGTGTAAAATTCAAATTAGTTCATATAATGTTAAGATTAGTTATTGAGTTTTCTCTCTTTGTTTTTGTTTTTTT
The DNA here is from genome assembly GCA_025617745.1 of Heliocidaris erythrogramma. Lineage (NCBI taxonomy): Eukaryota > Metazoa > Echinodermata > Echinoidea > Camarodonta > Echinometridae > Heliocidaris > Heliocidaris erythrogramma. The sequence continues at coordinate 53,198,895 of CM046856.1, read as the reverse complement.
CTGTTTATTTTGTTTTAGTTTTAGTTTTGAATGATAATATATGTAATTCGTTAGTTTTGAATGTGAAGGTATATAGCAACGTTTCAAGCCTTTTAAGCTAATATTGATATACCTCTGTATGGTGTCCATTATGCTATGTCTGTGTTGTGACCATATTTATTTTACGATTCTGTCATTGTAATTTGTTTCTTTAAATATCTTATGGATGTGATCGCTCCAAGGAGTTATTTCAATGTACTACTAGTATGTAATATGATGAACCATTCAGAAATAAATAAATAAATAAATGAAATTTTTGTTTCCTCCCTGTCTCCTTTGTGTAATGCATTGTTCTTGGTTTGTATTAGTCTGTCCGACTGTCTTAATTTAATATCTCTTCCGTATGTGATGTCTACAATCTTACTTAAAGATCATGAATAATATTTTTTAGAGAGACATGCCTGAGATCTATAGGGGGCAGTTGATGATTTTTGTTTTTACAGTTGATCCTATGCCTTCTTTGTGTCGATTTACCTATAATCAGGGTTATGAAAGTGTCGATAGCTTTTACAATGTTGCAATGTATTTTCTTGAAATTCTGTTAGTAACAAATGTCCTTAATAAAAGAGTAACGAAATGAAACTTTTTCATCTTATAATCAAAATGAATCAGCTCCCTAAAGATGAGAACATTATGGAAATCACTGATGTCACACCTGCTGATCTGAATGACGTCACAGCTGCTGATCTAAATGACGTCGTTTGGGAGCCTAAGATCCCAAAGTCGTTGCAAGTTTTCCCTGGTCAGATCACCACCCATATCTCAGAGTCCAAATTTGATCTCGTGGAGCGGAAAATTAAGGTATGGATTTAAAAAGTACTTTATAAAATGCACTTTGCAATTTGCATCAGAGTTGCTAATTTTATTTAAAAAAAGAAGATAAAATCAAAGAAGGGCAAGTGGGTTGAATGTAAAAGACAATCACCCAACCAGAAAATTTTAATTTGCATTGTTTTATTACCCACAAAATAAGTTTGTATATTATACCAGGCCAAAAGGAAAGTTGAGTACAGCAATAACGAACATAATAAGATTGTAACATTAAATGTAAAAATGGGAGTCCCTGATCAATTGCATCCCTGTGTATATTGACCACAGGAGTTAAATGATATTCTGGGCCTGGAACCCTACGCGTGCACTTCATCCATTCTTGCCATGGTGATGGACAAGCTATCCAAGGCACAACGCTCTGCAGCATTCATTCAGAGCTCTATGGAGGCTGAGAGACAACAGGCCAAGTCTTCACAGCGTGAAATGGAGGTAATTATTTTTGTCTAGACAAATAATGATCTGACGATTTTGAATTGCGTAGATGTTACCTATAGGCCTATATTAGTTTTTACTATTTGATGGCATGTTCAAACAGGTGCGGAGCCAGGATTCTATAAAAGAGGGGAGGGGAGCAGTAACACAAATAGGGTCACATTCTTTTTTTGTTGTATGTAAGTACGCCAGATAGCCAAGAGAGAGAGAAGGGGGGGGGGGGGGGATAGGGCCGGTTTTGACCCATCTAATCCGCCACTGCGATTTAGACATATGATGATGATAATGTAGACGCTTTTTAATTGTTACAATTATTATAATCAGCCGCCACATTGGGACATTATTGGTTATTATCTGAGTAAAAGTGGGCGTAAAGTATTAAAGTATATACACTCTTGAGAAATTAAGTAGAAATCTCTCATTATCGATCATTTTATCACTGTTTTGTCTGTAGAAGCACATCGTTGAGCTGGAAATTAGAATAATAGATCAGAAGCAACAGACCGAGTCTTCCCGGGATTCACTGCAGGTAACTGCCATAAATTTGTGTAGCAAATAATTTCCTGATTTGGAATCACGTTGTAGTTACCTAGCCATAGATGTATCAGTTTTATGTTACTTCAAGGCACGCTTTAGATGAATGGTGATAAGCGTACGTTGAATATAATCAGCATCAGCATACACAATTTTGTGTGACATTAGTGACCATGCAGTGGCCTGGAAAAAGCTGGTAAAATTGAAATTGAGTAATACAAATTTTACAAGTTAATTTCAAATGTGTTCTCTAATCACTTTTCTTTCGTTGTTTCCTTTCTAATAACCTAGAATACAATTGTTGAGCTGAAGAGCAGCCTAGAAGAGGAGAAGCGAGCAAGCACACAAGCCCAAGATGAGCTTCAGGTAGGTACTGTACTGAGACCTTCATATAATCAGTGATTGTATCCCAAGACTGAAAGAAAATCAACATATAAAAGAGAGAAAACGGTACAAATGGGGGAAAATGAAAAGCGAATTAATGAGATGTTATAGGAAATAGACCAACATAATGGAACTGTCCTAAAGAGGGGAATGTGGTAAAGTTTGAATTTATAGTTGGTGCTTGGAAACAAAAGGTTGTATACAATACATCAGGTACTGACGACCATTAAAGGGAAGCTTGAGTTCTGGGAAAGGCAAAAAATAATTTGTGAGCTTTTTCATTCTTTTTGTGTTAGTTTGGAAGATTATCATAGTAGATATGTCCCCTGAAAAGGATTGCTCTTCAAATGCTCTCACATTCAAAATATGACAAGAAACAGCTGAAATGTTCGGGCAGAACATTTGTGTGTAGTCCCATATACACATATTTGTGTGAAGTGCATGTGACTCTTAGCAGGTTTGAGTCAATTTCTTATCATTTTGGTGATTCCAAAACCTCACAGCATACACCAATTCTTATGTGCCATATAATCAACCTTTCCAAATTGGTTTGAGACAAGTTTCTTTCACAATTCAATATCATGACCAGAACTCAACTTTATCTTTAATGCAACATACTTTAAAACGTACTGACGATTAACCTCACAATTTTTCTGTGGTATTATAATTATGCACTTCACCATTAGAATGGCGAAAATTAATGTGTGACAATCCAGGGGCATTTCGAAAGCATCTTTATTTTCACGCGACAGATTATTTCTAAAGATATTTTCTAGCTATTGACCAACTTCAATTGTCTTTTTAATAGTCACAGTGGGTTTTTCGTAAACATTATACAGTCGTTCTCGATTATTTGTATGTACTACTCCTAGATTATTTACAATCGCATAAACAGAACATGATGTAACATTAGAATAAATGGATCTTCCCCCTTTCTTGTTTTCAGATCTTTCTTTCTAAGCCAGTCCAGACAACAGGGACCCAGACAGAGAATGTGATCTCAGTCTCATCCTCAAGCAGCTCCCAGGGAGTTGACCTATCAGCGGCTGGCTCTGAGGAGATTTTCTATGACGCCCTTTCCACCGTTGACCAATCAGATATCAGTTGTGAGGAGATTTTCTACGACGCCCTTTCCACCCCTGACCAATCAGATGTCAGTTGTGAGGAGATTTTCTATGACGCCCTTTCAACCATCGACCCATCAAGAGATCAACAGTTGGTCTAGCGGGAACGTCTACGTGCAGGCTCTTTGTCCTCGCCTGCAAACTGACTCTGATCAGACCCAGGTTCGAATCTCAGTCACGTCTTTCGGAAGGTGACGTTAAAGGTCGGTCCCAGACGTAAATAATTATATTTGATTGATAAACGTCTGTAAAAACTCAATTACACACACACACACAATCAAATCAGCTCTGAGGAGATTTTCTATGACGCCCTTTCCACCAGTGACGTCACTGTTGATTATTGTTATATGGCAATCAGTCAATTTTAACTATTATCACCAACAATTTTTTTTTGTTTTTTGCAGACTTTAATCATTTAAAATAATGCAATCGACTCGTCTTTTTTTGGGGGGGGTAGTTATAATCTTTTTTTAATTATTATTTTTTCTTTTCTTTTTTTAAAGATAAAATGGTATCATGCCAGGTTACCGGGTCCTGTGGGTTCTAAATTGGCACCGTCCTGACAAACCTGTTTGCACAAAGGTTTCTCGGAAAAGTTTCCTCAGGTGCAAACAGGGGGCTCCCTTTGGGATTCCTCAATATCTTGAAACTCGAAAGGAAAAGAAGAACAAATATCAAAGATAATCAAAGAAAGATCTTTTCCGAGGAAAATGGTTTCGCGCAATCTCGCATAAATCAAATTTAATAACAAAATTTTATAACAAGTGCATTGATCTTTATTTTAAAATAATTGTATGGTATCGAAAAACATGAGCAAACAAAATATTGGCTTTAATGAAATTGGTGCTGTTATTATTATCATTATAAAGTTAATAATAATAATAAAAATAAAAATACTCAAACGAAACCAAAAAAGTTTTCAAGACAAACATGGTACATGGAAAAGACTTATTTTCCATATGATACGCCTTTCATATAGGTTATAGACTTATCAATATACACATGCGTATATAATACTCCTGACCATTTTAAAAGAAAAAGGTCTACTAATATATGGAGTTCTATAACTATATAATGTTCCCTTCTATGGGATATTACTAACAATACTTAGAAAGAAATCAAAAGTTAATAGAAATTTGCAGTATTCTGTATTCCTCATATAGCCTATAGAGGATCGTTGGCGGTCAAACCTGGTCAAAGAGTTTCTTTTTTTTCCTATTTCTTAAACGAGACAAAACATTACATATACACACACACACACACACACATATATATACATATACTGTATATATATACATACACATACACACACAACCTTACACATACAAACACATACACACATATATACACGCATATACATCTACATACACCTTTATGTCTAACCTTTGTGGTTATTCCAACTGTTAAAAACGACGCTAAAATGTGTATTCTAACGAACTGACCTTTTATTCTGCATCTTTAGTGGCACGTGACTCAATTGACCAATCACCAACTAACTCTGAAATTTTCTTTGACTCCCTCTCGACCAACCCCTTGAGGCCTCCGCATTTCATCAGTGGTGACTTGGAGATGAATGATTACGAGTAAAGTTTTAATGGTAGAAACAAGAATTCCGTAAATAATTATCATTGAATTGTTTCCTGATTAATTCTCTAAACAAGTTTGCCATCCTTTTTTTTTAATTTACTTTGTAAAAATGATGATAGTTACTTTCATCGACTAACGGTTTACTTGAGTTTTTCTCTGACATCTCTGCATCACACAAGTAACCATCAACGACACCATTCCTGTGTTGTAATGCAATAGTCTATGAGCTAACTTGCCCCTCTGTAGATTAATTTTTTCCTGTCTGTTTTGATATAATATCATAATGTTTTAATTATACTAATTTGTCTTTGTACAGGAAACCATCCACATCCTTGGATCTGTGGGGCCGACTGAACAAAACCATCATGTTGGTAAACAGCGACCTTGATGATACAAGGGAGGCGACCCAAAGGTCCAAAGGCAAGGCTGCAGTCGACACCATCGTGAGAAGCAAGGATGACCTTGTTCCATGACCAGTGGAGTTGCTGAGACCGTCTATCTTTACCACCACTTCAAGACCAACGAGCCAATAGGAATACGGACGCAGGTGGTCAGATGACCGAGAGATTGAGAAATCAAATTCTGTCTTCCCAGTCTGCACACTAGGTAAGTAATAATCTTGCAAATTTGATGATTTTAAAAGCACTGACTTGTCGTCACGTTTTCATAATGCCTGAAGTCAATTATTGAAGCAGTTTAGGTATTTATAAATAGGTAAGAATATTGTAATTCATCTGTAATTCTTAAGCATTCACTTGAGGCCTATTAAGCAAAACGTTTGCAAATTGAATAATGAAGGCCTACCTTTGGACATTTCTTTGATAAAGTTTCCTTATCTTAGTTGTTCTCTTCCACTTTGAAGCACATCGATGGGCTGGGAGGATATTAGGACGATGAAATGCGTGAATTCCGGAGATATTAGATGACCAAATCTCTCCGGACTGTGTAGAAGAGGTCGGTCATTCTTCCTGAGTAGATTCATAAAATCCGCAAGGAGACTTGCGGCGTTTCTTTGGCAGGAGATGGCCAGTGTGAAGGAACTTGGGATTATACAGCTTCCACATGTTCCCATGCCAACCAGGTAAAAGGCCATTACCTCCGAGTTCAACGAGGAGATCACATACCTTAGATGTGGGGTACCGATGAGAGTGATGATGAGGATCCTGTTTGAACTATCCTGAGCTATACTCCTTGCGAGAGATCATGGCACTGACAGTTTTCAAGATGGCTGCAAAATACTTTGAAAGCAGTACGGTTTCAAAGTCATCACAGGAGCGAGAGATAGAGAAAGCAAAATCTGTCCTTCAAGTCTGCATAGCAAGTGATTAATAATCTAATCTCATTATTTTAATAAGCACTGTAATGCCGTCACGTTTTTAATAAGCTTCAAGTTAATGATAATAATTAACCGTTCCGTTATTGTAATTGATCAGCAATTCCTAACCATTCACTGCAGTCCTAAAGCAGTAAGCAAAACGTTAGCAATCTGAGTAATTTTTTTAAAATGATCTTTTCTAATCTGATTTTGTTCTCTTTCCTATAGAAACACATTGATGAGCAAGGAGGATGTTTGGAAGATGAAAGGCGTGAATTCAGCAGACATTATTTAGACGACCACAGCTCACCGGATTGTATACAAGACATCAGTCTTTCTCCGTGAGTAGCTTCGTAAAATCCGCAGGGAAACTTGCGGCGTTCCTTGGGCAGGAGATGGCCGGTCTGAAAGAACCTGGAGATTACAGCTTCCACACATAAATATGGCATCCAGGGAAATGTTCAGCGAGGAGATCACTCACCCGAATTATGGTACCGATGAGAGCGATACCAACAAAGACTCTGTTTAAACAAGAGTTATGAGAGAGGTCATCAAGGAATTCGCCTGATTACCGTGGATATGGCCCGGACAGGAGGTATCTACTATTCAAGCTGGCTACAATCTACTTAAAAAGCAGTTTTAAAACGGTCTGAGGACCAAGAAATAGAGGCTGCAAACCCAGTCGTTCCAGTATACAATGCATAACAAGTGGTTAAGTTTCTTGCAATGTTCTTTGGTAATTAAACGGTGCTTTAAAGTGAAGTCACATTTTCGTCAAATGCTTGAGGTCAATCTTTACAGTTGGTTTGTTGATAATAAAAATCGTACTAATATTGTCAGCTATTCCTTAAAGTAGAACGTTAATGATTTTAAATATTGGCTTAATACTTATTATTGCATAGATGGCATAAATTAAACAAGGTTATCCAAATTCAACGCTTGGAAACATTTGAAGTAATGATTATTATCAATTATAAAACGGTAAAATACAGCCCCCGATATAGCAGCTGAAGAGCTCCTCGAACGCTGCTGAGATATGTGACGACACACCCTGGACCAGTCCTGTCTAAGCAGACGATGTCCCATAACATCTTACACATTTTTCAGAGCCTATTTTGTCATCTCCTCTTCACTAATTTCTCTTCCTTCACTAGCGTCAGTCTTAATGTTAGTCTGTTGCCTCACTCTTAACTTCGTGTATGGTATTATTTTGATGAAAAATGCAGCGTTAAAAAAATAAAGGAATCAGTCACTTGTAAACAAAATAAGACGCCATTGTATTTTCAGCTGTTTGCACCGGGTATGTTCGGCGTTTCAAGAGGGAACGAATACCATCCTGCTATTGTTCGGAGGGCTTTTCAATTTGAAAGTGGGGTTTATTTCATTGATCATTGACCCTTCTCCTATGTATTTACAATCAAACGGTTTTAGCTATCAGAATCAGTTTCACTTTCCCTTTATAATGGTGTGAAATAATGTCATGTCTAAATACACCAAACTCTTTATAATTTGATAAATAATTGCATTGCAATTACGTTCATTCATTATAGGACGTCGTCTGCTTAAGCAGGATCGATCCCGAGTGTGACGACATCAAAACATCGCTATATTTCTGGCGAATCCTCGGATATTCCAGATGCTGAGAAGAGCTTTTATTTGTGTTGTTTTTATAATCACCAGATACGCAGTTGACATAAAACTTATACGATTGCCATCTGTAAGCTTCCCAGTTTCTAGTGATACATTAATTGCCATATTTGTGATTTTCTTTGAATATCTACTTTAACAAGAATGGACTAAGACGTTAGAAAATGGAATGATGTAATATTTTTCATGAAGTGTTTGGTAAATTAGTCCTATCTAATTATCATTAATGTTCTTTCTGTTCACTCAGAAACACGCTGATGCAGGGACTAAAAGATAAAGGAAGGCCACATCTCGCCAGAGTATGCTATGAAGATTGGGGGTAATGACTTCTACATCTACTTCTACACATGCCACCATGGGGAGAGACCATCACTTCAGAAGTTCAGCGAGGTGACCACGTACCTGATATATATATTGATGTGAATCGAGTATTCAATATGGCTGCAATGAAAGCAGTTCTGTGTCAAAGTGATCAGAGGACCGAAAGATAGAGAAAACAAATCCTACCTTCGCAGTCTGCACATCAGGTAATTAGGAATCTTGCAAAATTAATGTCGTCACATTGTCATAATGTCTGCAGTCAATTACTGAAGAAGTTTTGATATGAGTTGGTTCTGTTTCGCGCCAATATTATAATTAATCTGAATTATTTCAATATTCACTGTAGGACTATGAAACAAAACGTGAGCAAATTGAATAATTAAGACCTACCTTTGCACATATGCTTGAAAATACTTTCTCATCTTAGATGTTCTCTTCCACACAGAAACACATCAATGAGATGTTTGGAAGATGAAAGTCATTAGATGACCTAATCTATCCAGAGTGTATACAAGAGGTCAGTCTTTTCCCCTTAGTAGCTTCATCAAATCCGCAGAGAAACTGGCAGCGTTTCTTTGGCAGGAGACGGCCGGTCTGAAGGAACTTAGGGATTACAGCTCCGATATCTAATGTGCCACGCGGGGAAGAGACCATCACCATCAATTTTAACGAGGAGATCATAAAACATATGGTACCAATGACAGTGATTCGGATGATGATCCTATTTGAACGACCCTGACAGTGATAGATCTTGAGAGGGCCATCGAGAAGTTTAACCAATGCCGGCGGAGGGCATTGACGGGAGGACTTCACTTTTCTTGTGAGCTGCAAACAACTTTTGCAGCAGTACTGCTCGAAACTGATCTGTGGATCAATTCATAGAGAAAGCAACTTCAGTGTTCCGAGGATGTAATAGCAGGTGATTAATAATCTTTCAAAATTATTTTAGAAGGCGAAAACTTTGAATTGGTGAAAATGAGAAGTTAAAGTATGAGTAAGTGGTATATTCACCAGTCGTGTCAATATTGTAATTCATGCAAACGTGAGCAAATTGAATAATTAAGACCTACCTTTGCACATATGCTTGAAAATACTTTCTCATCTTAGATGTTCTCTTCCACACAGAAACACATCAATGAGATGTTTGGAAGATGAAAATGCATTAGATGACCTAATCTATCCAGAGTGTATACAAGAGGTCAGTCTTTCCCCCTGAGTAGTTCATCAAATCCGCAAAGAAACTGGCGCATTTCTTTGGCAGGAGATGGCCGGTCTGAAGGAAATTGGGGATTACATCTTCGATATCTAATGTGCCACGCAGGGAAGAGACCATCCCATCAATTTTAGCAAGGAGATCACATAATTTAGATATGGTACCAATGACAGTGATTCGGATAAGGATCCTATTTGAACGACCCTGACAGTGATAGATCTTGAGAGGACCAATGCCGGCGGAGGGCATTGACGGGAGGAATTTACTTTTCTTGTGACTGATCTGTGGATCAATTCATAGAGAAAGCAACTTCAGTGTTCCGAGGGTGTAAAGCAGGTGATTAATAATCTTTCAAAATTATTTTAGAAGGCGAAAACTTTGAATCGGTGAAAAAGAGAAGTTAAGGTATGAGTAAGTGGTATATTCACCAGTCGTGTCAATATTGTAATTCATGCGCAGTTCTTAAACATTCCAGACCTACAATATTAACCAGTAACTAAACACTAATACATAACTATAGGCCTACCTTTAGACGTTAGGTATTTGATATAATCTTTTACAATCTTCTGTGTTCTGTTTCACTTAGAAACACACTGATGGGCTCGGAGGATGTCTTGTAAATTTATGAAAGACGTGTCCGGCATAATACCAGACTACCACATCGCTCCGGAGTGTTCCTTGAACATGTTGAGTGGTCAGTGTTTCTCAATGAGTAACTCATCGAATTGTGGGGAGATTCGCAAAGCTTCTTGGGCAGGATTACGCTGTACTTGGTCGGTATTTAAAAGACTTGAAGATTAGGGCTTCTGCATCTACAAATTTTCTCCAGGGGAAGAGGCAATCACTGAAGTATTGAAGAGATCTCTAAAAAGATCTTTAGGAATGTCTGAACGATCAAAGTCTAGATGTTGGGAGAGGTCATCAAAGAGTTCACGAGATATCCTCACAAAAAGCGCTGACGGGCAATCTGCTATAGAACCAGGCCACAGCTTTAATACATTGACGGTAGGATTTTCAGAAGTGCTCTGAGCAAATTGAATAATGAAGACCTACCTTTGGACATGTGCTTGACAACACTAGTTCATCTTAAATGTTCTCTTCCGCACAGAAACACCTCAATGAGATGTTTGGAAGATAAAAGACTTTAGGTGACCTAATCTATCCAAAGTGTATACAAGAGGTCAGTCTCCCCCCCCCCCCCCCCCCCGAGTAGCTTCATCAAATCCGCAGAGAAACTGGCAGCGTTTCTTTGGCAGGAGATGGCCGGTCTGAAGGAACTTGGGGATTACAGCTCCGATATCTAATGTGCCACGCGGGGAAGAGACCATCACCATCAATTTTACCGAGGAGATCATGTAACTTAAATATGATACCAATGACAGTGATTCGGATGATGAGCCTGTTTGAACGACCCTGACAGTGATAGATCTTGAGAGGACCAATGCCGGCGAAGGGCATTGACGGGAGGAATTTACTTTTCTTGTGAGCTGCAAACAACTTTTGCAGCACTACTGCTCGAAACTGATCTGTGGATCAATTCATAGAGAAAGCAACTTCAGTCTTCCGAGGATGTAATAGCAGGTGATTAATAATCTTTCCAAATTCTTTTAGAAGGCGAAATAAAATCGGTGAAAAATAGAAGTTAAGGTATGAGTAAGTGGTATATTCACCAGTTGTGTCAATATTGTAATTCATGCGCAGTTCTTAAACATTCCATACCTAATATTAACCAGTAATTAAACTCTAATAGTACTATAGGTCTACCTTTGGACATTACATATTTGATATAATCTTGTCCAATATTATGTGTTCTGTTTCACTTAGAAACACACTGATGGGCTCGGAGGATGTCTTGCCAAATTATGAAAGATGTGTCCGGCATAATACCAGACTACCACATCGCTCCGGAGTGCTCCTTGAACATGTTGAGTGGTCAGTGTTTCTCATTGAGTAACTCATCAAATTGTGGGGAGATTCGCGTAGCTTCTTGGGCGTTATTACGCTGTACTTGGTCGGTATTTAAAAGACTTGAAGATTAGGGCTTCTGCATCTACAAACTTTCTCCAGGGGAAGAGGCAATCACTGAAGTATTGAAGAGTTCTCTAAAACGATCTTTAGGAATGTCTGAACGATCAAAGTCTAGATGTTGGGCGAGGTCATCAAAGAGTTCACGAGATATCCGCGAAAAGCGCTGACGGGTAATCTGCTATAGAACCAGGCCACAGCTTTAATACATTGACGGTAGGATTTTTAGAAGTGCTCTGAGCAAATTGAATAATGAAGACCTACCTTTGGACATGTGCTTGACAACACTTGTTCATCTTAGATGTTCTTTTCCACACAGAAACACCTCAATGAGATGTTTGGAAGATAAAAGACTTTAGGTGACCTAATCTATCCAAAGTGTATACAAGAGGTCAGTCTCCCCCCCCCCCCCCCCCCCGAGTAGCTTCATCAAATCCGCAGAGAAACTGGCAGCGTTTCTTTGGCAGGAGATGGCCGGTCTGAAGGAACTTGGGGATTACAGCTCCGATATCTAATGTGCCACGCGGGGAAGAGACCATCACCATCAATTTTACCGAGGAGATCATGTAACTTAAATATGATACCAATGACAGTGATTCGGATGATGAGCCTGTTTGAACGACCCTGACAGTGATAGATCTTGAGAGGACCAATGCCGGCGAAGGGCATTGACGGGAGGAATTTACTTTTCTTGTGAGCTGCAAACAACTTTTGCAGCAGTACTGCTCGAAACTGATCTGTGGATCAATTCATAGAGAAAGCAACTTCAGTCTTCCGAGGATGTAATAGCAGGTGATTAATAATCTTTCCAAATTCTTTTAGAAGGCGAAATAAAATCGGTGAAAAATAGAAGTTAAGGTATGAGTAAGTGGTATATTCACCAGTTGTGTCAATATTGTAATTCATGCGCAGTTCTTAAACATTCCATACCTAATATTAACCAGTAATTAAACTCTAATAGTACTATAGGTCTACCTTTGGACATTACATATTTGATATAATCTTGTCCAATATTATGTGTTCTGTTTCACTTATAAACACACTGATGGGCTCGGAGGATGTCTTGCCAAATTATGAAAGATGTGTCCGGCATAATACCAGACTACCACATCGCTCCGGAGTGCTCCTTGAACATGTTGAGTGGTCAGTGTTTCTCATTGAGTAACTCATCAAATTGTGGGGAGATTCGCGTAGCTTCTTGGGCGTTATTACGCTGTACTTGGTCGGTATTTAAAAGACTTGAAGATTAGGGCTTCTGCATCTACAAACTTTCTCCAGGGGAAGAGGCAATCACTGAAGTATTGAAGAGTTCTCTAAAACGATCTTTAGGAATGTCTGAACGATCAAAGTCTAGATGTTGGGCGAGGTCATCAAAGAGTTCACGAGATATCCGCGAAAAGCGCTGACGGGTAATCTGCTATAGAACCAGGCCACAGCTTTAATACATTGACGGTAGGATTTTTAGAAGTGCTCTGAGCAAATTGAATAATGAAGACCTACCTTCGGACATGTGCTTGACAACGCTTGTTCATCTTAGATGTTCTTTTCCACACAGAAACACATCAATGAGATGTTTGGAAGATAAAAGACATTAGGTGACCTAATCTATCCAAAGTGTATACAAGAGGTCAGTCTTTTCCCCTTAGTAGCTTCATCAAATCCGCAGAGAAACTGGCAGCGTTTCTTTGGCAGGAGACGGCCGGTCTGAAGGAACTTAGGGATTACAGCTCCGATATCTAATGTGCCACGCGGGGAAGAGACCATCACCATCAATTTTAACGAGGAGATCATAAAAAATATGGTACCAATGACAGTGATTCGGATGATGATCCTATTTGAACGACCCTGACAGTGATAGATCTTGAGAGGTCCATCGAGAAGTTTAACCAATGCCGGCGGAGGGCATTGACGGGAGGACTTTACTTTTCTTGTGAGCTGCAAACAACTTTTGCAGCAGTAATGCTCGAAACTGATCTGTGGATCAATTCATAGAGAAAGCAACTTCAATCTTCCGAGGATGTAATAGCAGGTGATTAATAATCTTTCAAAATTATTTTAGAAGGCGAAAGCTTTGAATAGGTGAAAAAGAAAAGTTAAGGTATTAGTAAGTGGTATATTCACCAGTCGTGTCATTATTGTAATTCATGCACAGTTCTTAAACATTACAGACCTACAATATTAACCAGTAATAAAACACTAATACATATTATAGGCCTACTTTTAGACATTAGGTATTTGATATAATCTTGTCCAATCTTATGTGTTCTGTTTCACTTAGAAACACACTGATGGGCTCGGAGGATGTCTTGCCAAATTATGAAAGATGTGTCCGGCATAATACCAGACTACCACATCGCTCCGGAGTGTTCCTTGAACAGGTTGAGTGGTCAGTGTTTCTCATTGAGTAACTCATCAAATTGTGGGGAGATTCGCGTAGCTTCTTGGGCGTTATTACGCTGTACTTGGTCGGTATTTAAAAGACTTGAAGATTAGGGCTTCTGCATCTACAAATTTTCTCCAGGGGAAGAGGCAATCACTGAAGTATTGAAGAGTTCTCTAAAACGATCTTTAGGAATGTCTGAACGATCAAAGTCTAGATGTTGGGCGAGGTCATCAAAGAGTTCACGAGATATCCGCGAAAAGCGCTGACAGGTAATCTGCTATAGAACCAGGCCACAGCTTTAATACATTGACGGTAGGATTTTTAGAAGTGCTCTGAGCAAATTGAATAATGAAGACCTACCTTTGGACATGTGCTTGACAACACTTGTTCATCTTAGATGTTCTCTTCCACACAGAAACACATCAATGAGATGTTTGGAAGATAAAAGACATTAGGTGATCTAATCTATCCAAAGTGTATACAAGAGGTCAGTCTTTTCCCCTTAGTAGCTTCATCAAATCCGCAGAGAAACTGGCAGCGTTTCTTTGGCAGGAGACGGCCGGTCTGAAGGAACTTAGGGATTACAGCTCCGATATCTAATGTGCCACGCGGGGAAGAGACCATCACCATCAATTTTAACGAGGAGATCATAAAAAATATGGTACCAATGACAGTGATTCGGATGATGATCCTATTTGAACGACCCTGACAGTGATAGATCTTGAGAGGGCCATCGAGAAGTTTAACCAATGCCGGCGGAGGGCATTGACGGGAGGACTTTACTTTTCTTGTGAGCTGCAAAGAACTTTTGCAGCAGTAATGCTCGAAAATGATTTGTGTATCAATTCATAGAGAAAGCAACTTCAATCTTCCGAGGATGTAATAGCAGGTGATTAATAATCTTTCAAAATTATTTTAGAAGGCGAAAACTTTGAATAGGTGAAAAAGAAAAGTTAAGGTATTAGTAAGTGGTATATTCACCAGTCGTGTCATTATTGTAATTCATGTGCAGTTCTTAAACAATCCAGACCTACAATATTAACCAGTAATTAAACACTAATACATACTATAGGCCTATCTTTAGACATTAGGTATTTGATATAATTTTGTCCAATCTTATGTTTTTTGTTTCACTTAGAAACACACTGATGGGCTTGGAGGATGTCTTGCCAAATTATGAAAGATGTGTCCGGCATAATACCAGACTACCACATCGCTCCGGAGTGTTCCTTGAACATGTTGAGTGGTCAGTGTTTCTCAATGAGTAACTCATCAAATTTTGGGGAGATTCGCGAAGCTTCTTGGGCAGAAATACGCTGTACTTGGTCGGTACTTAAAAGACTTGAAGATTAGGGCTTCTGCATCTACAAATTTTCTCCAGGGGAAGAGGCAATCACTGAAGTATTGAAGGATATTTAGGAATGTTTGAATGATCCAAGTCTAGATGTTGGGAGAGGTCATCAAAGAGTTCACGAGATATCCGCAAAAAGCGCTGACGAAAGAGACAGAAGACTTTACTTCTTTAAAGCTTTACAAAGCAGGTAATTATCTTTAAAAGTCATATGTACTGAATAATGTAATGCTTTAGGTCAATGATAAAAAGACGAAATAGGTTTATTATTATTATAAAAGGTAGTTATAGCAAAATAAAATGAGCATTAATGTTGGTCTTTTGCAATTCTTACATCATGAACATAGTCATATTGCACTAATAATCAGTAAATCAGCAAGACCTAAGAAAAAAATATGTTAATGTTAGACATGAGGTGTTTGGGTTTCTACAATATTTTGAATGTTGTTGTCTGTAATCACATAGAAACACACAGATGAGGGAGAAAGACTCTTGGAAGATGGAAGACGTGTGGTAAACAGACAGACCATAATGCATCCCTCCGTAGTGTGGTCTGATGGGACAGTAATTTCTCGGTGAGCTGTGATATCAAATCATAGGATAGATTCTGGTTCCGGTTTTTATTGAGCAGTCTGGAAGAACTGGAAGCAACCGAACCCACAAGGGCTTTCCGGGAAGAGGCCATCACTTCAGTAGTTCTGCGAGGAGATAAAATTATCTGAGACAAAGGAAATACACTACTGACCATTTCTACTGACGTTGATACTGGAATCAATCTTCTTGAAAGTGCTCGATAACTAGAGCGACAGACAAGTCTTCCCAGTGTGCACTCCAGGTGACTAAGATTCTGCCCAAAATATATGGAAGTGAGGCCATATTATTCGTAATGCTTTAGGTCATTAATAAAACAAGTTTGAATGACAGTGACAATATTGGCAATCCTCAGTAAATCCTACACATGTATTATCAAGAAAGTAATGGGATAAGACATAAGCAATTTGAATGATGCGGTTTTTGAGATGGAAATTATGTTAATTATCTCTAATGCTGTGCTCGTTTTTTTTTTTCGTTTTTATCATTATTTCATATAGAAACACCTGATAAGCCTGAAAAGGAGTTTAGGACATTAAAAGGGCGTATGATAAGCTGACAAATATTTGCCATGTGCCATCAACTATATACAGAGTGTGCTTTGAGACTTGTTTGTGAGCCCAGACTTTCTTGGAGAGGAGGGAGGTGACAAGTCTAAGTAGAATATAGCTTCTACATCTACAAGTGCCAGGGAAGAGGACATAATTTAAGAAGTTTAGCGAGATATGATTAACCATGAGAGTGGTTTCCATGAACAATGAGGAACATTCTGTTACAATTGTCTGGGGGTGAGGCACGGGCCTAATACATCGATCGAGCCAAAACTTCGCTGATGTTAAGGGTTGAATACAATAATGTACTGATGAACTAGAATTAGATTGTTCTTCAAAAGTTATAACAAAGCTGACGATTCAGGCCCATTTTTCCGGTGATGGAGCAATTTTGAAAGTGGCTCGGGATAGTCATGAAGCGGATCAGTACAAGTTTTCAATACAAGAGAATTATATCCTGCCAAACATGGGGAAGGGGGGATAATGATCTCCAAGTTACAAAAGTTGGAAGGCCACTGGCCGACAGCCTCCCCGGTATCCGACGGGAGGCACATAAACCAGCCAGTGATAAAGAGGGGGTAGCACAAACGCAAGCAAGTGAAGGAGAAGACTTGATCCGTTACATACAAGGATGAAAATTGTGACGTTAGCTGACTCAGAATAAAGGTGTCGCCAGGACCATTATCCCATCACATGCATGGAATCAGTCAGCCTAAATGAGCCAGCCATTAGCGTAGACAACAGCCCACTCAAACGTGCCAACAAAATATTGACAAAGAAATACAGGGCACATGTTTGCCTCTACAGTAATGATGCTCTAAAGAACTATCAACTTGGGGGAAGGAGGGTGCAGGTGCGGGCAACCACGATATATGCACACTTTGCCTCAGTCATGCTTTCACGCTCAGAGTTGTCGCTCTTACCTCGGAATGCGTCTGTGATATAACACCCCAAAGGTCTTAACTTGAAATAATTATGAGAGGAATTGTTACTGCAGTAGATCTGGTGGGACCGAGTAAAGGATCCTGATGTCACCATTATCAGAGGAGCACACTCAAGGACTGATTTCAAATACTAAACGCCTAAAAATTACACAAACAACCTCCTCTGTAGAATGGCTCCATCTGAAGAAATATAAAAAAATCTTTATGAAGCGAGTGTTCTAAAACACTGAATAAAACATGGTGTTAATATCAAAGGACTTATATTTGAAATTGATGCTAAAGGAGTGGAGTACAAATTTTAGGTTGGAGTCAGATGGCATATTAGGGGTTAGCTCAAATGTGATTACGAAATAACGAAAAGGCATAGCACTGTGCACTGTACCAGCGCAAAGAGTTGACAAGTGGTGTAGCCTGACCGTTTTAAAACAGAAGGGGGGGGGGGGAGGGGTGTTCGGTGTTTGACAAAATCTGCCTACAAGATAACCGAAAATTTTCGAACAAGAAAGGAAGAGAGAGAGAAAGGGGGAGAGAGAAAGAAGGTACTCAGATGCTTAAATGTGCCGAGAAAAAACAATACAAGATGTTGGAAATTTGCCGACAATTTGCCGAATTTGCCGACAATACAAGATGTTGGAAACTTGTGCATGCCAAATCCTGCTTAACAGAAGAAATAGCTGAACCAAATATCTTGGCATAAATAGGTTATATGACCATGGACCTAATAGAAATGGACATTCATCTTTTTTAACGAATTCAAGCGCATGTCTCTGTCAAAGCTATTTCAATAACATTCTGTACATGTTTCTCCACTTTGATCTCATGAGGGTCACCGCCAATTAGCCAGGAGAGAAGCAAGGCAGTGATTTGACATTGTCTATAAACTATATGCGCAGAAGATAATAAATCGCTTATAGAAAATCGATATGCAGTTTTGGTTTATAATCGGAAATTGCTGTTCTGTATGTTTTATTTTGAAAAACATGTTGATATTACAGGATAGAGGTTATATTTTGATTGATTGTTTGTGATTAAAAATCCGTTTTCCCCATTTTCCTCATAATATTCCAGAGTTACAACGCACGGGGCTTATAAAGATCATGGCCTTCTAATGTTATATAAGGTCATATGGGCGTGCGAAAGTGTGCGAATCAATAATAATAAGTTTACAATTTTATAAGTTTAATATCACAAATATCGTCTGGTTTTCAACTTTGCTGCTCCTCATCAGCAGTGTTTTGATTCAAAGACATATTCTGAAAAAGCACACCAGCTAAACGGAACCCAAGTGAGGGAAACTGCTCCTTGACAATGAGCGAACATGCTCACGCAATCATTATTGTCCAAACACCTGAACTTTATCATTAAGATGCACATAATCAGAAGGCGCTGACGATCATAGGATCAAAGGAAAGCTCCGTTAACATTCCATTTCTAGTAGGTCCATGATATGACACGATAAAAGTATCTTCATTTTAATGTACATGACTACAATAATGGTTTATTATGAGAAAATGTCTTGTAGCTAGTGAACAGGTCAGTGGGTGTCCCACAAATAGAAGTGCTCTGACATTACTTTGTAAGAAAATGGCAGCCCCCATGTATTCGTTTACATAAATTTGAAACCCTACTGACCCTCAGTATACGATTTTCTGAAGCCCATGCTCCAAGATTTAGTTTCGTTTAGAGGTTTTGGTCAAATAAATTTACAAATAAAGCCTATGTAGGTTTATAGTTTTGAGAAATTTATAGTTTTAAAGTTCAATTTAATAACATTAATTGATTTGAAGGAGTCGATAACAGCCACCAAATATTTATACATAGATAATGAAATATATACATACACATACAAAAAATAGTCCACACAGCTTGGATAAACCATCTTAAAATAACAACAAACATTGTCAATTAAAAATTCAGTGATTTAAATCCATTGATCTACCCCTTTTCATGGGAGAGTTGTCAATCCTAAATAACACTATTATCCTTTTACTCAAAGGTTTGATAAAATCATAATAGGCATAGTAAAAATAATGCTTTTGATCTTAAGAGATTGATATTTTTTATATTAAAGGGTCGGACAGAAAAAAAACAGACATTTTATCATCAAATGATCAACGTAATCCTTGCTTTCAAGGGAAAACATGATAGTCACAAATAATATGGCTCTTATTGGATAGTAACTATTATTATACTTTAAGAATGATGAAAGTGACATTAAGATCAATTATTCATGTCTATGGTATATTCTCAATAAACCAAGGAAAGTGGAGATATGAGAGCCAGTTCGTAGATATAATCTGGCAAAGAGCAGAGAAAGGCTACGTGTACCAATTTGTAAAACCTCATTGAGACATTATACTGGATATGTGCTCATAAAAGTAATCATTATTCATTTTATGTATCAAAGTACGTTCCATGATACACAGGTGTATTTCTTATAAAAAGGGGAAAGAAGAGCCAATCATAAAGCACCACCATTGTTTGGGATTGGTTATTAAAAATGCTCAAAGTAGCAACGCTCCATCTGGGTAAATTTAGAGTCATTTATACCTTATACTATATAACTCCGAACTAGTCATAGGTTTTATCCTAGCGTATTGCATCGAAACCTTTGGTAGTTGTAAAAGAGCGCCCTCGGATGACAGAAATAATATTACACTTTGTATCTCCACAAGTCAAACGGTTTACTGTGAAATAAATAATTTGATGTCCTATCAAACAGGTCTTTTGTTGCCTTGGTTGTGCCCAAGTATAAAACATATTATTGAAAAGAGTGTTGTACTTTCGATTTCTGACCAGCTGAGGGGTAAGGGTAAAAGGAGTGGAAGCAAGCCCCCCCCCCCCCCCAAGCCTTGAAAACTTTTCATCAGATTTCTTTAATTTTTGTTGATAAGTAGCAAGTTACTAGCAATACTAAGATTATGTGAAGATTTCACCTCCTAAAGTTTAATATTAAACAAATGAGAGGCAAAAAACAATTTATATACTGGGCCAGGCACGTAAACTCCGAACAATAGAAGCACACACTGTGTGCACACTCATGTAAAACTAATGAGGATTCTGTGTATAGCACAGTGACACACATGCTATCTCCATGCAAAGCTCCAAGATTGTTGTGCGGGGAGCCGTCGGGGTGGAAAGGTCCGGCGTAGGGCAGTGATCTACCGTTCCTTACAGATATTTACACTGATATTCACTGAAAATCCTGGATGGAATACCAAATGGTCTCTTATAAACATACAAGCAGAACAACACGAAACAACAGTTTATTTCCAATTTCCTTTTTCTACCAAAACTGTACGAGAGCTTTAAACTATCGGATGCCACAAAGGGTAGGGGTAGAAAGCATCTCGAAATGACAATACGATATCCATTAAAAAAACAAAAAATATTTATTTTATAAAAGATATCTACGAGGTATTTCCCTTCGAGAAAAAAAAATTATGACAAAGGGAGTGCTTATTTTTGTCATAAAGAACTTTGAAGGGGGGGGGGGGGACCCTACATCCCTAAATCCCGTATCACCCATATTTGTATTTGATGGTGATAGAAATGGTGACCTGCAATTATGATTTATAATCATTCGCGTAGTAGACAAGAAAAATCTAATTTACAATGCCCTTGAGATTTCTGTTGTTCGAGTTTACCCTTCGCGTATACGAAAAACAGGAAATTGCAACTGCGCAACCTTTAAGGAGATATTTGAAGATTGTAGAAGAGTCTTGAGAGTATTCTAGATACATTTTTGTTTATGATACATTAATAACGTCATAAGTAATTAATAAGCTCCTTTTCATGGCAACAGCATATCTCACTTCTCCACTACCTTCCAGAAATAGAGAATATATTTTAAGAAACAATTTGGTGTATCCTCCATAACATTACTCGTTAGACAAAGACACAAATACCAAAGAGTTGACCGTGTAGGCTACATCAACAAAATTGCAAGTTGAATGTTTACAGAAACTCGTGGGCTGTACGGTATACATGAATCAACCTTAACTTCATGAATATTTCGGAATACTTCAAAGTAAAAAACCCAAACGTTATGATGATGTCAGAAGGATTTCTACTTATTTTGCATGTTTTGGTTGTTTTATCCGGATGTACCTACGTACAAGGAGGTAAGTTTATCGAAAGTTCTTTTTGTAACATCGTCCTCTCTCTCTCCTGCTTTCACTTCTCCAGGTGAGCGTTTCATCAAGCGTTTTGTCGGTGATGTTTACCGACAACTTTTAAAAGCTACTGAAATCTTTGCATCTGATTGGCTGAGAGCAAATTTGTCAGTAAAAGTCACTGAGAAAACGCTTGATGAAACGCTCCCCAGATCTCTCACAAATCCTGTATTTGACAAGATATCAATTAACGTGGCTACAGCCCACAAGATCGATAGCTCACGCGACCGACAGCCCGCAAGACTGACCGCTCACAAGACCGACATCCTTAGTCTGTCGGGGCTTCCTGGGAGCGTTTCATCAAGTGTCTTGTCAGTGACCTTTACTGACAAATTTGCTCTCAGCCAATCAGATGCAAGGATTTCAGTAGCTTTTATAACAGTTGTCGGTAAAAATCATTGACAAAACACTTGCTGAAACGCTCCCCAGAAGGCCCAAGAGACCGACATCTCACGAGACAGATTTGTTAGTCTCGAGGGCATTCAACATGTTATATTGATTGTCAATCACAGTTTTTTATATGTGAAATGCATTTGTGTACATAATTATATATGTCCTTGAAAATGTTTGTGATTGCTTCATTTGAATGTATGAATACGTAAAACTGAATAAATGAAATTAAACTAAAGATCGTTGTTATCATTTTCATCCTTGTGTTCAAAGTGTTGTTGTTACCTTTTCTTCAAAATTATTGTCTCTCCTTTGTGTCTACAGCTTGTCTTTCTGGAATGGACGAGATTTCAGGCACTTGCTACTCCTATCACACTGCTTCTTTGACAGCGGAAGAGGCGGAGGGATACTGCCCAAAACAGTCCGGGGATCGAGCCCTAGCCACCTTCATCTCCCAACAAGAGGTCACTGAGGTGTATAACTACTTTTATAACAAATATGTCACGCCGGGAACGCCGTTTCAACTGGCTATTTGGGCAGCGAATGCGTCTTTAGGAATGCCATCGGTAAGTTTGTCTGATTTTCTAAAATATTTGCAAGTGAATCAGCCAAAGAATTTAAGGCAACACTCTTATTTTGTCGCCAGCTAGGTCAAAGCTGGTTGAAAATCGACCGGTAGGGTATTTGATTTTGATATAGCCTTTTCCATAGACTCGGGATTAGTATTAAAAACCAGAAAAACCTTCTGTAAAATATTTAGCAACCAGTCGCCCGGCAAGGAAAACCTATAACAGGGGCGGATCCAGGATTTTGTATAACGGGGGGGGGGGGGGGGGGGGGGTGCACACAAATGCAGGATTGTCAACTTTTGGAAACTGCTTGGAGGGAGACCCGTACTTGTTTTGGTCTCGCAAGCGCTCCAAAAGTCAGTGGGGTGGGGGGGGGGGGGGTGGCGACAACAAAATTAATTCCCTACCCCACAAAAAGTCGGTCAGTAGGGGGGGGGGGTATTATGGGGTCCAGTTTCCTTCCATGATTCTTTAACAAGCAAAAAAACAAAAGAAAAAGAAGTCAGTTCGAAAGGGGGAGGCACAATAAAAAAAAGGGTCACAACGTATACTTTTCTTTCAAAGGGGGGGGGGGCATGGGCCTGATGTGCCCCCTCCCCCTCCTAAATCCGCCACTGCTATAAGGAGACTAATAAAAAACCTTTTGACGTCCACTGACATTTATTTGGTTGTCTGTCACAGGGCGGTTGCCACTGTACTAAGTTAGGCTTTAAATGAATAAAAACAAAACAAAACAACAATAATCGATATCCTTAAAGGGATTCGGTAACTTTGTGGAGGCTTGATTTAATAAATTGTTGAATTTTGATATCTGTCTTGTATAATGATGTTCAGAAGGATAAATAAATAGCCATAGAAAGGTTTTCAAATATAATATGACCGAATACTCCCATTTACGAAAGCGTATGGCCATACGCTTTAGTCTATGTTTACATTTGTGAAGGATATGATGATTGTGATGTGCTTTTTCCTCCTGGGCTTCATTTTTAGACCATATTACATACATTGATAGCATGTAAGGCCAGGTAGCTCAGATTTTATCAAGCCTCCACAAACTTACCAAATCACTTTAATAATCATTGTATGTGCCTTTAAAATAGCGCCTTGCCGGAATGCTAGCGAGTGGACAATGTGCTCACATTCTGTATTGGAAGGCTTTCCGATGACTGGGGTAACATGATATCTGTCAAGTGCATCAGAAACATCGCGAATGTTTTAAGCACCGTATAAATCAAGCATTATTATAATGAATATGTTGGCCATTCCACATGGGAAAGACTCTTACCAAATTTTATGTAATAAACCCTCTAAAGGCTTCTTTGTGCGCCGCTAATGCTTCTATTACTTTTTTTTTTTTTTATTAAATGATATTTTATTTCCTTCCTCATCATACATGAAATCACAAAACACAAGTTTCATAATACGTATATAAATCAATAATATCAATTTAAATCATACAAAATACGTTTCTTTTAAAATTAAATCTTTACACATCTTTAGACAATTCATAATACTGATAAAGAACAAAGTCAAAGTGTAACAGGTCATATATAAACTTTTTGATGAACTGATGTTTAAGATTTAAAACTTCATAACTTAAATTTATATATTTTGATTACTCATTAACATATTTGGAGAGAAAAAAAAATATGAGGAAGGTATTAAATAAAAAAAAAAAAAAAAAAAAACAGCAGTATCCAGCACACATCTGCACCATTGACACCCAAAAACCCTTCTCGTACCTCCCCCCCCCCCCCCCCCTACGAGGAACATGATACGATCAACAACTTTTTTTATTCATGGATACGTTAGGGATTCATTTTAAAAAAATCAGTTGAAGAAAGAAATATGACAGCTTTCATGTGCCGCCGTTACGTTACAGACGTTACTTTGATTCTGAATCCTCCTACGTGGAAAAAATGATAATAGTGCCTTCTTGTATATAGCGCTCATGTCCATCACGACGTGAAGCTTCTGGCGCCCCCCACAAAAAATACTTATATAGATAGAAAGAATACTAAAAGTCCTAAATGTAAATTCGTTACCGCCAAAGTGAACTTTAACCTAATAAATGTGAACTTTAACCTACTCTACCGTAGATTCGTGATGGGACAAGGTTACAAGCGCAAATAAGTGTTTGAATTACTTTAAAAAGCCGTTCGATATATAAGTCGATCCAATATTAATTAATTTATTTGTTAATTTTTGTCATTTTACAGGCAAAGGACGGGTTAAGGGTTCTCAAAAGTGTTTTTACCTCTCATTTCTTCTTTATTTTTTTCTCTATCCAGCTTGGTTTTGGTTGTACCATTATGATCACGGGTGGTGTGTTATCAGACGAGCCATGCTCTACTCCACATGGAGTCCTTTGCGAATTGCCACTTGGTAAGACAGCCGAAATTATCAGCCTTTTAATAGGCATTTTTGTATCTGTGGACTGAGCCCTGTAATATACTAATTATAAAAAGTGAGGATTTTTTATTAACATTTTCTGGCAAATTGGAAATTTTGAGGTCTTTCATCATGCGCATTTTGCTAATTATGGGAAGTTTTTCAGGCAAGCTTTCGGCGAAATTTTGGCATAACAACCCAGCCAATTGATAATATTCAAGCGACAATCTCAATTGAGTATACCGGCAATAAAAGGTATTTTAATTCATTTGAAACGATTTGAATTTGAGAGTATTTCCAGAGCCTCTAGTTTGGTTGATCTTAGGTTTAGTATTGAAAGGGTTAATTAGACATTGGCTACCGTGTTATTCAATATAAGATAATTTGATATGGAAGATAGACGTACCAAATAGGTCATGAATTATCCTAATGAAAATAAGACCTGAAAGTACATGTATGTACGTATGAGAGATAGACAAACAGAGAGAGGGGATGATAAATAACAAGTTTAATTAAAATACCAAATACGTAAACATATAGAATTAATATGTATATGGTTTACTGTTTCTAAGCGAAAAAAGGATTATGAGGAAAAACCCAATGTATTTTGCCCCAGGGCCACTGATGGAAAGAGTTAAAATGGCAAAGAAACACATATTGTATAAGGAAAAACAGAGAATTAGGGACAGATACGGAATGGTGATTAAAAAGGACACCCTGCCGTGCCAATACAAACCGATTAAATTGATGATTGCAGCTAGTAAAGGAGGGGGTGTATTGAGACCTATAAAAGATATATAATCATATATGTAATCATATTATTCATGTCATTGCATGCAGATGTAATTACGACTGAGACGACGGCAACAGTTATGAGCAGCGATATGATAAGTACCACAACTCGCTATACCACATCAGAAAGTAATCAGGCGACATCCACTGTAACGGAGAGCGACTCATTAAGTGCCAGTCTGGAAACGACACATTCACGGACCACATTTCAAACAACAGAAGGGACTACAAAACTTGTTACTACAGATGAAATCATGTCGAACGAAATGAGCTCAACTGATGGAATTACAACCGTTATGACAACTACAAAAGTGCCAACGACAATTGTCCAGACAACAAATTTACCGACAACTGAGTTGGTTACCACTGATACACAGGTGACAACTGAAAATATTCTAACTTCTGAAGTTACGACGGCTATGCCAACTACAGATGTGCCTACAACAATTGTCCAGACAACAAATTTACCGACAACAGAGTTGGTTTCCACTGATAAAAAGATAACAACTGAAAATATTCCAACTTCTGAAATTTCAACGGTTATGTTAACTACAGATGTGCCAACAGCAAATGTTCATACAACAAATTTACCAACAACTAAATTTGTTACCACTGATGAACAGATGACAACTGAAATTACACCGACAGCTCAAATATCAACGGTTATCCCAACTACGGATCTGCCATCAACGTCAAGAACAACTGTTGATACTACACATTTACCAACAACTGAATTTGTTACCACTGATGCACAGGTGACAACTGAAATTATTTCAACTTCTGGAATTACACCGACAGCCCAATTTTCAACGGTCATCCCAACTACGGATCTGCCATCAACGTCAAGAACAACTGTTCATACTACATATTTACCAACAACTGAATTAGTTACCACTGATGCACAGGTGACAACTGAAATTACACCGACAGATCAAATATCAACGGTCGTACAAACTACGGATCTGCCATCAACGTCAAGAACAAATGTTCAGACAACAAATTTACCGACAACAGAGTTGGTTATCACTGATTCACAGATGACAACTGAAATTACACCGACAGCTCAAATGTCAACGGGCACCCCAACTACGGATCTGCCATCAACGTCAATAACAACTGTTCAGACAACAAATTTACCGACAACAGAGTTGGTTACCACTGATTCACAGATGACAACTGAAATTATTTCAACTTCTGAAATTACACCGACAGCTCAAATATCAACGGTCATACCAACTACAGAACTTCCAGCAACTTCAGGAACAATTCTAGATCCAACAAATTTACTGACTACTGAATTTGTTTTGACTGATGGACAGGTGACAAATGTTCATACTACAAATTTACCAACAACTGAATTTGTTACCACTGATGCACAGATGACAACTGAAATTACACCGACAACTCAAATTTCAACGGTCATCCCAACTACGGATCTGCCATCGACGTCAAGAACAACTGTTCATACTACATATTTACCAACAACTGAATTTGTTACCACTGATGCCCAGGTGACAACTGAAATTATATCAACTTCTGAAATTACACCGACAGCTCAAATATCAACGGTCATACCAACTACAGAACTTCCAGGAACTTCAGGAACAATTCTAGATCCAACAAATTTACTGACTACTGAATTTGTTTTGACTGATGGACAGGTGACAACTGAAATCACACCGAGTGCTAATATTTTAACGGTTGTGACAACTACAGAACTGCCCAGTACACTAACTAGTCAGACAACAAATTTACCGCCAGCTGAGTTGGTGACAACCGACATACTGGTGACAAGTGATATTTCGACAGCTATGCTAACTACAGAACTGCCAACAACTTCAGGAACCACTGTTCAGAAAACACATTTCCAGACAACTGATTTTCCTACCAGTGACACTCAGGTGACAACCGAAATTAAACCGACAACTGAAACGGTTATGTTTACTACAGAAGTGCCATCAACATTAAGAAGAACTCTTCAGACAAGCCTTGAGACAACTAATCCGCTAGCAACAGAGTCTGTTCCCCCTGATATCCACATGACAACTGAATTACCATCAACTT
This sequence comes from Heliocidaris erythrogramma, assembly GCA_025617745.1. NCBI lineage: Eukaryota > Metazoa > Echinodermata > Echinoidea > Camarodonta > Echinometridae > Heliocidaris > Heliocidaris erythrogramma. Next base: position 53,171,242 of record CM046856.1, on the reverse strand, counting down.
ATGATTCTTCAACGTTTACAGCTACAGAATTAGAAGCCACCTCTGCGCAATCGAGTGAAATAACACATTTGTCTTTTGATCATACCACCATAGGAGAGTGGCCATCAACAGCCACATCATCACACCAAGAATCTCCAACAGAAGAAAGTTCTACATTAGTTGACATGGTTGAAGGAACCACCAGACATCAAACAGAAGAATATATCACCATTAGCCCATCTTCAACTACACCGACCTTAGACACCACTGGTCTTCCAGCGAGTTTTGAAACAGTCACAATGGAAAACGATGCCCATGGTACTTCGTTCCCTACGTCCCCGCCAAGTGCTCACAGAGGGGGATGTTCGTATAAATTACTCGATAGTACTCATTGTGTTGCATTGATGACATTGATGAAGATCAAAACGCGAATTCGTTGCGCGGCAAAATGTAATGAACTGCTCGAGTGTCGTGTATTTACATACTCTCTGGTCACTCAAGAATGTTCGCTGGGGAGAGAAGTGAGTTACGCCCTCTCCTCTGAAAGCAGTAGAGTCACCTACCGAAGAGTGGGTTGCTAATGGTACTTTGGTATGGATGCCCTTCGGTCACATTTCAGGACTTGAAATCGATTATAAAGAACTATTAAAATCAAACAAAAACTATTCAGTTAGCGTTTCTTCAGTTAGTATCAGTTAGACAAGTAAGTGTTACTTTGTTTCCTAGTGCATTGCTTTTATAGCAAAATTTCATTTCACGACACTGGCATAAAAAACACATGGGTGAGATTCCATGGACCAGAAGAGTTGTTGTAAAGTTTCAGTAACCAATGGCGTAGAGTGCGGTGGGTCCAGTAACTAAGGGGGTGCTCGCAATCTCGCATCATGTGGCGACATATATATTAATAGGTGAATGAAATGTGCAAATACGAGGCAACGAATGTCTCGAAAGATTCCGTAGAATTTATGATTTCATAAAAACATTACAAGTTTTGATTATCTTAGCTAAAGTGTGAAAAAAAAAATCAATTTTTCCTAAATTGCTCTCAAGCTTATATCTGGAAATATATTTGCAGTTCATTTTTTATTGAAATGATAGTGTACTAAAAATATGCTCATCAAACAACGATATCTGTGAAAGTAAGAATTCAATATTTTGCTTCCAATACCAATGTTACGTAAAGATAGGGAGCGGATTAAGAAACCGATATAAACATTTGATAGACTATGACAGCTTACGCTTACAAGTGGAAATTTTGTCAAGTATTGTCGGGTATTCTATTCTGCTGATGACTGACCTTTTCATAAAGAACCGTCAAATCACTGAGGGACTTGTTTGGTATCAAAATCGGCAACGTCAAAGCGTGATGATGGATGGGCCGAAATCTCAGGCGAGAATGTATTTCACGCAAGAAAAAGGTCTCCGATTAAATAAATCAGAAGTTAAGAAAGCAAACACAGGTCTTTACGTGAGACGATGTCTTAATTTAGGTTGTATTCGCCGTCGTCATAGGTCATTCTGGGCTCTATTTCTGAGTCGAAAATTTGGTTAAAATGTCCATCCTCCTTCCCATGGTTGTTCTTTGTATTTTGATGTTTGTTGTTGTCCATACCTATACCCGCCTTTGTATGCTTTTGAATGTGATGTTCTGAGGGAAATGCAATATGCGTAGACAAATGGGGAATGATCTAGATAATTATTCATTTAATATGAATTCAAAGAAATGCGATGATTAATGTCGGATTTTGTGTTTATTATTTTATTTTTTAGCGGATGTTTCATTCAGGAATTCAAGACACTTGGAGGCCTACTTGAATGTGTTCAGAAATATAACAAAACTGGCTTTGTGTTTTGTTTTTGTGTTTGTTGCCTCATTTCCTTTAATCTTTTTGATGACCTTTGGTGAATTTCTAGGCATGGTGTGGCGGTTCTGTCCTTTCCACGCACAATGCAATTATAACTTACCACCCTAGTGTCCGCTTAACACCACTGAAATGAGCAATGTCATGGCTGTATCAACATTCTTTCCCGGAAGAGGGGTGAATTAAGGAAATTTGACACTAGCCTTGCTCAACCAACACGTCATCATAGGTATATGATGAAAATCATATCGTGGTTGGGAGATGAGATTAATGTAATTTGCACTTTACAAGGGTGTCATCTTTAAGTGATGATGACGTCGATATTTTGTGATTGCTGCAGTAAAAATGGGGACATAAAAGAGGAATTCCTCTTAGGAAATTGTGACTAAAACAAAAAAAAAATAAATAAATAGGGAAGGGAGGGGGAGGGGAGGGGAGGGAGGGGAGGGGGAGGGGAGAGAGGGGGCAGAGAGAAAGGGGAGATAGACATACAGTCAGCCACAGTGAGGAATATTCATCATCATCATCATCATCATCATCATCGTCATCATCAATAGTGATCCATAAAAATGATCTCCGCCAGAAAGATTACGCTTACTGCTTGTTCACTTTGTAACACATCTCCTTAATTTGAGTTTGCATAATCTATTCTGACATTCACCATAGTTATTTCATGCAAATCTGAAGATTAGATGGAACATTTCCTACAACACTGCATTTGGATAAAATCATTTATTGTGGGATTATTGGAGAGGGTCCTTTGGGATTGCACCTCGAGGGAAATAAGTAAAGAGGGGATCATTTGAAGAGTATGTTTGCCTCGATCGTCCTGTAAAGTTTGGAGTAGGTCAGACCTTTGTATTCATTGATTTCAAGGGCAAGGCCAGCACCAAAACAAGGTCATTTAATAACAACAATAATATTCTGGATTTAAAATGGCGCATATTACATCTACGATGTCTCTAAGCGCTTTCCAGATATTACCCCTGCCATCGGATTAAGGCTTGCCCGCACAAAACTTATGCACCTTCTCCACTCCATGGCGAGCATTCCAGCCAGGAGCCTTTTTACATACGCTCACAATGCTGAACAAACTGCAATGACTTTTGCATCCTGCCGTTGGTGGAGAGAAACTATGTAGTTAAATGTCTTGCTCAAGGACATAAGTGCCGTGTAAGAAGAGATCGAACCCTCGACCTTCGAATCTCCATTCAAGTGTTTAAACCACTCGACTATGACACCCTTGATTAAAAGCAGATCACAATAGTTCTCAGGAAAATCAGTAAAAATAATTACAAATTTATGAATCTATGAATGATATGCAAAGACAACTTGGCAAATCGTTTTTTAAAAGATTTTATTTTAATCATTATAAACACAATAACTCCCCCTTAATCGAATTAGCGTAAATTCTTAACGAAAGGGTTGTGAGCAAAAGAACTTGGCAAGAGTAATCTTAATACCCTTATTCCCTGTAAAAATGAGATTGATCCACGAGTGGGCAAACATTAAAGGCAAAAATGTCACTTTTCAAAAGTCACAAGGGTCATTTTTTATGCTGTATTAACAGTACATTTTAGTATTTGTGCTCACTTGTGCTCACTGAACCGTGACACGATGACAACCTCTTATGTTCACACAACATGTGATGATACATTTTGGTAAAAATATCTGGAGTATTTTTTTTTTCAATAAGCTGAATGGATTTTGCAAATTCAAATTCACGAGGGTTGATTTTTTTTTGAAACTGTGCTCACCCAACCATAATAATGAGAAAAGTGTTGGGATAGGTGTGAGGGGGTCAAGCGATGGATAATAAACAACAACAACAACACATTAATATGCAACAGAAACCGAATTTGCTAAAATCCCGTTTCACAGAATACCCAAAATGGCCCTTGTGACTTTCGAAAAGTGACAATTTTGCCTTTACTGTTTGCTCACTCATGCATGACTCAATGGATCAATCTCATTTTCACAGAAAAGTTAGTCAATAAGTGTAGGAACACTCCGCCAAGTTATTTTGCTCAAAAGCTTTTCGTTAAAAGTTACGCCATTTTGATTAAGGGGAGTAACTTTTTTGTTGTGTTTAGTTTACCCGAAATATATTGAAAGTAGCATGTTAAGTCATGTATCTAATATAGTAATTATGTAATTTCCTAAACATCAAGAACATGAATATCTTGGATAGATGCACATGCCTATAGATTTTCATTTTGTCCAAAATGCTCATTTTTTTCATGCTTACGACAAAAGTACTTACTTCACACAGACCTTAAAGGGAAATTCAACCTTAATAGCAAGTTGCTTTGAAAGAACGGAAAACTCAGAGAAGCAGATTGGTAAAAATTTGAATGAAATCGGACAAGCAATAAGAAACTCATGAATTTTTGAAAGTTGTAATCACTATACATATGGGAATTTCAAATTGGCCGAAAAGGTAATGTCACTGTGATGGAGGACATTACGTCGCACTATATTCTTGCAGACTATCAGAAGGAAAGCGTGAAGAGGGAGGTGCACTTCATTTCTAGTTCTGGGTTCCGTTTCATAAACTTGTTACCAATAATTGTTATAAGCTACTGAAATCCTTGAATTTGATTGGCTGAGAGCAAATTCGTCATAGAAATGGGGCAGTGGTTATTGATAACAAGTTTTATGAAACAGGGTCCTTCCATCCCAACCCCTATCATCCCTTTCCTCTCCCTTTCCTCTTTTCTTCTTTTCTTCTATTGTATAGTTTTCCTGTATTTATTAACCTCTTTCATTTTTAATGTAAGGTATGTTTCCATCTCCTCTTTGCCTTTACAGTCGTTCTGTGTTCTGTACTGAATAATCTTCTTAACATATGACAATGCTGAAATGAATCCTTTTAAAATATTAAACTTTGATGCCTTAGAGATGACAAACTATAGTAAGAAACCTAGGCCATATTCCACTGGGCGTAGTATCAGGATGGTCAAATTAATCTGAAAGGTTCTTTTACTTATCCCTTTTTATCCCTTTCTCATTTTTGTTTAAGTTGTCTCTTTGGTGTGCTCCCTGTAGCTCTACCTTTGTTTAGTGTTTCCTTCTCCATTCCAAAAAAATAAAATATCTTTGAAATGTGAAAAAAAACCCCGCACCGTTCTCTTGAATGTTCTCCAGACGTTTTGTGAACGTCATGATAACTTGCTGGGTCGAGATCTCTCTCTTTCTCCTCCCTTTCTATCTCTCTCTCTCTCTCTCTCTCTTCCTCTCTTTCTCTCTTTCTCTCTCTTTCTCTCTATCTCCTATCTCTTTCTCTCTTTCTCTCTATCTCCTATCTCTTTCTCTCTCTCTATCTCTTCTTCTCTTTCTCTCTTTCCTCTCTCTCTCCTATTTCTTCCTCTCTTTCTCCCTATTTCTCCTTCTCCTACACCCCTCTCCTTCCATCCTTATTACTCCGCGCCTAAGTATCATACACGAATGATTTGTAATAAAGCTACTTAATGTTCTTTCTTTACACCCATCACTTAACCCAAATCACATCACTCTGCTCTCTAATGTGTAAAAGGGGTTCACACATCAATACATTATCATCTAAGAAGTAAGCCGTGTTGCAATTACATCAACAATACAAACCTAATGACGTCATACGCGATACATCCACAAAAAGAATACATGGGCCACATTTGATGACGTCATGAAGGCCATTAGCAATAAGTGCCTAAATGGTTAGTACTTTATATTTCTTCTGTGTATGCCTTAATAGCGGTAAAGGTCTTTGGCTGATGGTACACTGAGTCAATGAACAGAAGAAGCTGTTTATGTGATGAAGTTGCCACACGATACTAATTGGATTTGGGGCCAAGGTAAAAGAGGGCGATGGGAGAAAAAAAAATTCAGGATCATATAATATCCTTGAAATTAATGTCCATCACAGATTTTAGAGATGGGTCCACTATTTGCATATAGGTTTTGGAAATTGTCTTTAACTCTGCAAACTTAACAGATGGAAAAAAGAATACAATCTTTATGAAAAATTACAAGGACGTTGGATAGAAAGTACACATAAACTTAGACACGCTTTCTTTTTTCTCCTCCTCCTCCTCCTTTTCTTCGAGATCTCTCTCTTTCTCCTCTCTTTCTATCTCTCTCTCTCTCTCTCTCTCTCTCCTATCTCTTCCTCTCTTTCTCTCTTTCTCTCTCTCTCTCTCCTATCTCTTCCTCTCTTTCTCTCTTTCTCTCTCTCTCTATCTCTTTCTCTCTTTCTCCCTCTCCTATCTCTTCCTCCTTCTCTCTTTTTCTCTCTCTCCTTCCCCTTCTTCTCCCTTTTCTTCTCCTCCTTCTCCTTCTCCTCCTACTCCTCCTTCACCTTCTTCTTTTTCTTCTTCTTTATTTCCATTCTTTTTTAAATATTTAATATGAAGGAAACAAAACACTACAAAATGATGTTAGTGATTACTTTCGTTATTCGATGAGGAATTCATATGGGCTTTGAAATATTATCGAGTCCTTCAAAACTCGTATGAAGCGTATTTTTTGAGATTAAATCATAATATTATATCATTTCTCTTTCTCTTTCATTGGAATAGTCTTTCTATTCTTTTGTATATCCTTACACTCTACAAAAGTTGGGTTAAATTGATCCAACTTTTTAAAAAAGTGTATCTCTTTGGATTTTGACTCATTTTCAAGTACCAATATTTATGTATTATCTTCTTTCCCTGTCTCCCTGTCTCTCTCTCTCTGTTTGCTCGATATATCCATATCACTGGCATATCCATAAATTAAGCAAGAGTGTAGTGTCTCTGGGCAGCCCCTCATGATGTAGACCCATTTTTAATTTTCATTTTCCGATTCTGTGTCAGGTAAACTGGTACCCCCCCCCCCCACGTCAACCGATTTCGAGGAGAAAACCGAATGAGGCAAATAAGGAACCTGATATATACATAGTAAGCCATTCCCTAAAACTACAGTTTTAAGTGACGTTTCTTGCCTACATTAACAACATCAGTTCTTGTATATATCGCAAACAATAAATAAAGACACTCCATAAACAAGTTAAAATTACAATTGTAATTTTAACTTGTTTATGCTCCGAGTGTCTTTATTGGTTGGGATTTACATTTCATCTCCGACCAGAACACACACACACACATATATATATATATATATAGCTCCTTGATAACCCAACCCTCTAATCCCTGAAGGTATTTGGATTTGTGCCCACTAAGTTCATATCTTTATGAGACCGTTCGTCCGGCAAATTCATTTTTATTCATTTTGGGCTTTTCCCGCCACTATGTATATAACTCGTGAAGAGGGTACTCGAGTCTTTTCATGCCGACGAACCTTGTGTTATTGTAGAAATAAGGAAGACCTCGGGCAAGCAATTAAATCATTCTATTTCTACCGTCCCTAATGTAAATGACACTCGGTGTAGGAGGGAGAAAGCGTTAATGACCAATCAACTTTGCCCCAGTCCATCATTTCTACGCCGTTATGAAAATACATGGACATAGAGCTAATAGCTTTATCAAATCATTATTTGCACCCTATAGTCATGCGAATATTCTTCCCTAAAATCATGTCTAATTTTTCCACATATTCAACAACGTATTCTTCCAAGGTATATAGTAAAACATCGAAGAACATTCTGTATGCAGGTTTGTCGCAAGTTCAAGATCAAATGTGCTTTTTGTTTTAAATCTTCGCCGTTGTCGAAATATTCATACCACTTTTTGAGGGCATCACTCTGCGGGCGACCTTGGATTTGTACTTTTTGTCAATTTATTCATAGTTTTAACATTTTCCTATTCAAGTCGTGTGAGGATCCCGGCTGGACATTCATGCATTTTAAAACAGTTTCTTCTTCTTTTTTTTTTTGTCTTTACTTCTTCGTTATACATGTACTGTAATATACTTTTCTTTTAAATTTAAGTTTAGTTTTGTCCTGTGCAATGAAAGTTTCATACGATATTTAGGACAGACTTACCAATAGCTAACTTCCTCTTGACGTAACATGACTTTGCGGAACAATTATGCATGAAGTGCTGTCGGCATAATAAGCTGAGTTTGGTTGAATTAAGGTGGGCTGAATCGGATTGAAAAAACAGTTAACGTTTCATATTATCTATTTCATTTTTTTTTAATGCATGCTTCAAATGTCGACTCCAGTGATTTTACAAAAAAATATATTACCTGGAATATCAATCGCTTCTGTAATGTATATACTAAATTATGATTGAATTGTTTAGATGTACATATTCAATAATAAATGGATGAAATTTGCAATGCATAATGACGTTATCAATTATCAATGGATTTTTCTTCTTTTTCCCCCCTGAGCATGGTGGGAAAAACAAATGATCATTGTTTATTCATACACCCTCATTTCAACATTTTCACATTCTTGTATCAGTCTTCAGTTTGCGTAAAATAGAATTTTCAATGTCAGTCATCAAAGTCCAAATACCTTCCCATTAATCAGAATCAGCGATTATAAAACGATTCCTGGCAGAAAGTCAATTATAATGTGATCTTCATCTACTCATAATAACAGAATCCATTAAGCTCGTATTATCTGATATCGTCAACGAAAAATACCCCCGTAGTAATAGTTTTGCACATAGAGCTATTAAAGATATGTAAGAGAAAATGACTTTCAGGTTGTGTGAAGATGATGGAGGAAAATGTTCCTGCGTCTGATTGGAATGGCTTTCATTTCAATTTCCGTCCCACAATTATTCTTTGAATATAATGAATTACTACTTACTCCTATGTTACATACCCACTTTGTTGTACTCTTACCGGAACACCAGTGATACCTTTTTTTGTCTTCCTTCCTTCCTACTTTTTGTAGGTTTTTCGGGAGGGGGGATGGGTGTTAGTAGGATGCAGATTACCCCTTTACATTTTAGCTGGTGATTTTATGCGCTGACTCCTGGTATGTATTGTGGAGATATCTTTTTCGCCGCTAGTAGTATGTGATATGTCATATGAGTAATAACAAGAGGGAGAGCGGAAAGAGGATACGTATAGCTGTCATTCATTGATTATATTTATTTCACAAAAACTTTCGGCCTGCAATGACCTTCTTCATGTGTTCAATGATGACAAGTTTTATGAAACAAGGCCCTAAAGATAAACATAATTATAAAGGCGAAACATGACCATAAAGCACATCATTAGTATACTTCATATTCCAAATTTCAATCAAGTACATATCGTTATGGCAAAGTGTAGTATAAAATAATGTAATGCAATAAGATATATCACATGTTTGTCAGAAGTAATTAAGTGTAATACAATATATTTCTTACCCCCTAATGTTGGAGTGAGTGTAGTGTAGATCTCGTGTAGAGAGTGCGTTGTAAATGTACTGGGTCAAGTGTGGTACGTTCGCAGACCCTTGAAGGAATTAAAATGGGGAACTTATTACATACATGTACATTTATATAGATATAATATACATTCAAGGATTTGTGTCTGTGCGCCTTCCCCCTCCACCTGGAAACAAACAACTAAAATGCATCTGAAAATGCGAAATCTTTAATATCTCCCTTTTTAAAATAAAATCTTGGATCTGCCGCAGTTCTCCCTTGCAATAAAAAAATGAATGAGTATGTAGGACATGGACCCTTAGAGACTAATGATATTACTTGATTTTATAGCGCTCATGTCCACCACACAAGGTGCTCGAGGCGCTCCAATATTACCCAGGCTCTAGCTAAGCTACCGATTTCGGTGCTCACAGTAGTTTAAGGAATTCCTTCCTATCGGTATCCATTTAACACCTGGGTGGAGAGAGGGAAATGTACATTAATGTCTTGTCACAGGACACAAGTGCCGTGCCGGGGGTGCTGGGGGTGCTGCAGCTAAAGAGTAATTTAAAAAACAGACCCTAAAACGCTGAGGATATTTTTTTTTTCTGGTCAGAGATCTTTGGACTTTGGACTTTGAAATCGTTCCCAGGTGCCTACTTCACTCTACATATGAATTTTACACACTAAAAATGTCTTCACCGACTAAATTGTTCACCAATCGAGAAATTTTACTCTTTACTCATCCACATTCATCAGAATTTCCCTATAATATTTCCCTTAATATCTTGACATTCATACCGTTTTTCTATTCCAAGTTTTCTCTAGACTTGGCGTGTGTTGTAATCACATATCTCATCATGAGAGAGGAAATTATAGTGTCACTATCACAGTTCTCAGTGCCTTCCAAATTGAGGTAAATTACTAATGGGTGGATGCGAGAATGTCATGTGCATCCTCTGATCATGAGCGTCGATTCATATTTTGGGTGGAAAGAGGGACAGTAAGACAGACAGTGAGATAGAGAGAGAAAGAGATACATACAGAGAGAGAGAGACGGAGACAGAGAGACACAGACAGAAAGAGAAAAAAGATATAGACAGACAGAGAGATAGACAGAGACAGACGGACAAACAAAGAGAGAGGAAGAGATACAGACGGAGTCGGAGAGAGAGAGAGAGAGAGAGATGGTTGAGGAGGGGCAAATAACGAATAAATGATTTTAAAAAAATCACTGTACCAATGAAGCCCACGTAGTCTGGGTTTAATTCAATGCCATTCAATTCACCATTATTTTATAGCAAATAAATATGAACAGTTTACATTATACAGCTGGAATAAGTGTGCTTTTATGACTGACGTCCATTAATCATTAATTAACCCGTTTATGAATGGGGTTTGATGTACAGCCATGAAAAAAATTATGAGACCAAGCATGGTTACTGATAGTGTTATTTCTGTGGTAAAGGAAATAAAATTACATAAAAGCAAGGTATAATTGCTGAAATTTGATATTAATTCAATGAAATACAAAGACAAATCATTTTTATATTTTTTTATGCATATTATGGTACCCTTATTACAGAAGCTTGGTCTAATAAATTTTTCCAGGGCTGTATGTGTGGTGCATGAATGGGTGTATGTCTGTTGTGATTAACTTTACTGTATATTTTATTACATAACTTGCTTATTTGTTTATATTTTTGTATAGGGCCCCATCCTCACAAGCTTTGCTTTTCTAGGGGTCCTTCCGATTTTTCTGTAGTTATTCATGTATTCTTTTACTTCGAGTTTTAATGGAAAATAAATGAAATGAAATGAAATGAAATACTACTGAATTTTCTTATTCATATAATTATAGGCTTGATACAGGAACCACCCGCTTCCCGTAGGCAATGGGTTAATTATTAATGGAAAGTCTAGGTAGCACAAAATAGGACGCGCGGTTATACTAGCACATTATTGCGGTGAAGGGGGAGGGGAGTCGGGAGCTTCTACTGCTACCTAAGATGATCATCAAGGCGCCTCGTTTCGACTACACTGGTAAGTCTGTAGGCCCTGATGGGTCGCGTTATTTGTTATTGTCTTGTCAGTACCAAACTCATAACCGCTGAGTCGGAAGTCGAAAGTAATTATGGTACTCTTTATATATCATTCACTCCATCTGTAAATATCCAACATTGCAAGCCAGTATGGGGAAGTTACCGGGAGAGAGTTCGTATTTCCTATTCTAGATGACGTCTGTGAGCTTACAAGTATCATGGGATCTTTGCCCATGAAGCTCCCGAATATCATTTCTTGAAGACACGTCTGTAGGTTGTACACCCTGGACCATGATATGTCTTAGGGGCTTGTTGGTACTGGCACGGAGGTTATGAATCTTTAACAAGCATTAAAAATTCATCTACAGCATGAAGATGATATACAGTGTACGTTCTTGTTCGTGAAGGTCTTTTCAAGAATCATATGACCAATAATTTTCCCCCATGTTTGGTTATGTAGGCTAGGTATGTTTGAGTATGATGCATATTTCTATAAATTAATTAATTCATTTGTTTATCTATCCATTGTTCTACTTTACACAGTTCAGGGAAGTCCATTTGGAAATCAAAAAGGCATTTGATTTCAAAAAATATTCTCTATAGGAAAGTCTATGTATCTTTAACGCAAATAGAACACAATTTTACATATTACATATCTCTCATTTTCGTTTATACACAGGTTGAAGCGATTGCCATTTAGTTTTAAAATCCGATATAGTATGAATTCATCTTTCACCCTCATAATACTGAATAACTTTTTTGTTCATGGTACTAAATATCGGAGTTTCGCTATAAAGCTTTTTTATAACAGTTGCTGCTTAATCAAAATTACCATGCAATTTAGGGCATCATTTCTATTCTCTTCAAAAACAATTTTTTTTTTCATAACTGAAATCAATCTGTACTCGAGAGCCTTCATGAATTATATCCAATTTACTGTTTCGTTCCAAATTGCCTTATTGATTTCAAATTCTATGCATAATACATTTCGTTTTGTCTACTTGCTGAAAAGAATGTCTTCTGTTTTCCTTGAATATGAGTCTTTCTGTACCCGTCTGTCATTCTCTGTTGCGTTCATCATTATTTTTGTTCGTTGTTTATGATGAAGCTTAGATCAAGAGACTGATATTCTTGTTTCGTTCGGGGTATCTTTGTTTTCTATCTTTACTTTTTCCAATCAATCAGAAAGCAGGTCAAACTACTATACAACCAGTTCTGACTTGTAATCTTATCAAGTCCCTTCATTCCTTGTCCTATATTTATTTTGTTGATTATAAATATAGCTTTAATGACTACTTAATGACTACTTGTTTAGTTAAAGGTATCAAAGACGACATACATTGCTGACAACCATATTACAAGCCTAGCTTCTTACTAGATTCCCTCATATTTTTTCTTATCCAAACTTTACAATGATGGAAATATTGATCTGTGTCACAGTATGTTCACTTGCATTTTCTTTTGTTCTTCTTTTGTTGAAAGTATTGAAAGTATTTTCCTGTATTATTGTAATAATGCAACGGTCATTGTTTATGTTCCATTTATGTGATTTGAAATATGAAAAAAACTGAAACTGAAACAGAAACTGATTAGTATGCAGCGACATGTAGTGAAAAAATGCCCTGATTTTCCTTTTATGGATACAGACCAACTTCAAAGATTTAAGGTTTCAAAGTTTATTGATTTCCACAAACATATATATATTTTAAGATTTTAAATACGAAAATTAAGAACAGGAGCATAGCAATTATATAAATTGAAACATAGATATAGCATATCATAATTATATGGACTTGATTATGGTTTACACTGATAAAGCGATAATTGGTATAATGAAAACATTGTAATTGTAAAGGAAAACATAAGAGGAACATAAGTGGAGGAATCTATTAACTCTTACTGTGCCAAGGGGTTTAGCTCTCTTCAAAATTTTACCAAAATATGAACAACGATTACTTTTCGAATGTCTGCACTTCATTACCAATCTATTATTTCACAAAATGTTGTGTACAAAACTTGTAGAAAATATATTACAATATCTTATGATACCAAATGTTATTATACTTTACCCTATTTTATGCATAAGAATTATTGAAAATTACATTTGAGTTTCTTGTTGTCCATTACTGTTTCGTTTCTTATTTGTTTACTATTGTTTAATGTTGAAATAATCAAGTATCTTTTAAAAATCTGCAATTTTCTCTCAAAGTTCCTATGGTAGCATGTATTTAAAATCATATATTCAGAATGCTTGATTTTATGCTCAAAATTTTGATATACGTTGACCACCATGTACCTTTTCTGTGGTCGGGAATTTGGTGAATGAAAATCACAAGTCTATCTGTCACATATACGTGACCTCGGCACTGAAAGAGTTAAGTAAGCATGGCTTGTATTTCATAGACCCCCGTTTGAAAACAATAAAGACCGTGAGCTTTCAAATGTGTCGACTTGAACGCCGTCCTAGATCCTCCCAGCTACAATGGACTGCTTTGTGTTAGCTGCATACCGCGCTTTGTGCAAGAACGGCTTACCCGTCCACTGGCTTCTCCCTCGTCCACTAGTCAGATCGAGAACGCGTCAAACATGATTTTGCCGTCTTCTCTAAAAAGTGAACCTCGCTTCACCCATTGTTAGCTTCATGCTTCACCAACTTTGAATGCATTCAACACAAATCAGTCCATTGTCGCTGAGAGGATCTAGGACGGCGTTTTAGTCGACACATCCGAAAACTCCTTAATAGCTACAACTTATAAACAGCCATAGGTCTACACTTGAAATATCAATATAGGGTGTTATTTGAAACAATTTGCCTAATATCCCTAAATATTTGAACGAAGTTATGAAATTATATCTTCGTACCGTGGCTTCGTCGTATTGTTTTATTTTTAATATCTTATTGGAGTATCCATCCATTTTAAAAAGACGAAAACACCAAAGTCATGAGTATTTGGCTGACTGGCGTTTCATCCATGATACCTCTAAGAAAAGATATTCATCCAAGATTTTAGTCACTTCATTTTTAACTTTAAACCCGACTTTATGGCACAAGAAAATCATTTATGGTTAGGATAACCTTAGGAACGGCGTTGCGAGGAGCAGGGGGTTGTCCCTCCCCCATTATGGGTTACACATATCCCAAATTGTTTGACAACCTTTTTTTCCTTTGCTTGCCAAACATTAGTTTCGACCTAACAAACTACCGGGCACCGCCCCTCGATAACCTAAACACTCCCTAATTCAATTTACATACCCTTTTCTGTTTCTCTTTTGTACTTTACCCCCTCTCTTTGTTTTCATCACGTCATCTCTCTCAATATGATATGTATTCAAGAAAATTTTGATTACCAATTAAATTATCTGTCCTATAAAATCATTCAAGCTCAGCGGACTCGCACTTTCCATAATTAAGATTGAATAACCTTGCTAGATATACAAAGTATATCTTCCAAATTAAATGTCGAAAATGATGATCAATAAACAGAGCACGTCTTTTCAGTAATTAGCTTAGCGAAATTGAAGTAGGCATAACAGGCACTATAGTGTAGTCACATGGGAGGGGGGGGGGGGGCTTAAGCCAGCCTCCGAATGGATATTTTAAAGTTTAGTTTATTGGCATTTTGAAATTTGTCATCAAGTGTTAGCAAATAATAAGTTGTTGACAGACAGTATCTGATTCTGCTACCCCCGTAAAAGATACTTTTTTATATTAATGACTATAAGATATTAAATCAAGAAATATTGTTTAGGGTTTGGCGCCATTAGTGTTAGATCAACCGTGTAGCGACACATTTTGCGTATTCGCTCTGTACTGAATATACAGTGCGTCCCAGAAAAAACGAAACCGAGATTTATCGATGCTTAATCATATCTTAATCACAATTGTGATTAATAAATGACACATATTAAAATTTTGTAAAGCTTGGACCATCTTCTTTCATTTGATGCCACTCATATGATACATACTTCACGCATGAGTGAATAAAGACAATATAAAGCAGGGCTACCAAAAATTCGTTTGGCCAACGATATCTGAGTTTCAAAGAGATGTTTCTAGAAAGTCAATTTTTTGCCCTTTCATATGACACCTCAATCGGGGAAAATAAGCCAGGGATGACAAGCTCTGTTGGTGTAAATTGATGCTTGCATTTCGATGTCTCCATTCTGTTACCAGAAATACTCGTTGCTCTGTTGTTGTAGGTTTAATAATGAAAATTTACTTCACTATCGATCCGCTTTTATTATTTTATACTCACCACTCCATTTTGTTGACGATCAGCCATGCATGATGAAGTCTTTTGTCTTGTTTGTTTATTGCTAGGACAGGCAGCAAGTGCAAACGGATTCGTTTAATAAATCATGGAAATGCAAGCATCAATTTACACTAACAGAGCTTTGTCATCCCTGGCTCATATTTCCCGATTGAGATGGCATATGAAAGGGCAGAAAATGAACTTTCTAGGAATGTGATTATCTCTTTGAAAGTCAGAAATCGTTGGCCAAACGACTTTTTGGTAGCCCTGTTTCATATTGTCTTTATTCACTCATGCGTGAAGTATGTATCATATGAAAGAAGATGGTCCAAGCTTTCAAATATGTGTCATGTATTAATTATAATTGTGATTAAGATATGATTAAACATCGAAAAATCTCGGTTTCGTTTTTTCTGGGACGCACTGTATAGCCAATTTCGCTAATGAATAGCTTATTCTAATTATATCTTCTTTTAATCGAAAGGAAGAGGAACATAAAAACTGATGCAGTCTCGATAAGGTTATCTGAACTATTTTCTAGATTAAAAGGACGGAAATAAGATAAATGTAAACCGCTGGAACAGGGAGTGCAAATAGGGAGGAAGGTAACCAGATATAAGACATATAAATGGAAAGGGCAAGGACGTAAGATCGTAAGATAGAGATAAAAAGGAAAAACAGATAACAAGTACAATTACAAAAGGAAAGTGAGAGTATACGAACATAGAAAACAAATGTATAATTAAGTTATAAAACGAGACACAAAGGTTTCAAGGTTTCAAGGTTTCTTTCATTTTCCACATGATGTCTTTCGTAACAAAACAAAACAAACACTGAGAAGATTCTAAAGTAAAGAAAAGCCTAAACTTGGAAGAAAGTTCAAGCTTCTCATTTTACTTTCATGATTTCACTTTTTTGATTGGATTAGTCAAACTGAATTTACCCTTGACATGTTTTTCTCTCTAATTTGAAAGAAAAAACATTTTCTTAGAGAAACAAACAACAAAACCAAGGCTAAACGAAAGTGATCTAACTTGCCGCAAGCATTGTTACATGACTATCATGCCTCTTCCAATCTTCCCTAACTTTGTATCGCAGGGTTAGGGTGATGTCATTCAAGCAACAATCGCTCATATTAATACGTGAAAATCCGCAGCAATATTGCACTTAATATTTTCATAGTTATTTTACTATTCGTCGAACTACAGTCAGATACGTGATTGAGACAAATATATAAAATATAATAGAAAAAATTATTTCCCAGAATATCGATTTTATTCTGGCATGCATATTTTTAAAGATAAATTTGTTTTCATAATATTACAAAAGATAAATAAGCAGCATAATTTATTGAAAGCGTATTGTTTTGGAGGACAGATTATCCGTATCACTACAAATATTGAAGAAGGCGCTAATTATCTTTGATAAACCTGTTTCTCTTCAGATTAATCAAAAGCCAAGGAATTTGGGATTAGCGTAACCAAAAAGAGAATGGATTATTCCCCCAAGTTGATATTAAAAAAAAACAACGTTCGCCTCATTCTGTTGGTAAAATGCAAACCTCTTATTCGTATTTAATCTTCGGGCCTTTTCTCAGAGGCTGCCCCAGTCACCACCGAACTCTCTACCCCCATGAAAAAGCTGGATACACTTAATGCTTACAATTGGTGGTCAACAACCTGCAACAAATCATTGCCATAATATCATAAAACCTGTCAGGGTTATTAACAAAGAGGATGTGGGGTGACAACTCCTTTAAAGAAATACTTCTACCGAAAAATGAAAAAAAAAACTCCTTTTCGCCGGTTAAATCTGAAATTCTGAGAAATCCTTTTTGTTCCGCTTTTGGCAAATTTCTGACAAACCTCTTCATAAAACTATACAGCTATATGTAACACTAGCTATGTATAGCTCATACACCTGGTTGCAACATGGTCAAGTTGATGTATTTTGCCCCGAGACATTTTTTTTAATGTCATCATAATGCATAATGATTATACATTGAAAATGAGAAGATGATTGTGCTTCAAGGGCTGGTATCAAAAACAGTTTGATTAAAAAAAAGGAATGTTCCCTGTCTGGCCTTTCAACATTAATGCAGTTATAACAAAACAAAAGTTTATTTTTTTGCTATTGTTATTGTTGTTGTTGTTTCTTGTTGCGGGATTTGCCAGTATATTGAGGGAGAAAAGAGACGTATTCCGTGACTACACATTCACAGTTATCATTAAAATAAGAGTGTAGTATGACAATTCTTTAAAAAAGAAAAATTGTTAGAAAAGCAAGAAACTTAAAAGATATGGAGGATGGAAAGAAGGTATCATGTTACACAGCTGAAAAGTATATTACCCTGTCCAGTATAATATTACCATGTGATCATGGCTAACAAGGTTAATAAAATTTATGGATATTACAAGGATAAATTTCAATCCC
Source organism: Heliocidaris erythrogramma (assembly GCA_025617745.1). NCBI lineage: Eukaryota > Metazoa > Echinodermata > Echinoidea > Camarodonta > Echinometridae > Heliocidaris > Heliocidaris erythrogramma. The sequence goes on along the minus strand of CM046856.1, from coordinate 53,153,387 downwards.
ATCAAGCCTCTTCATTTACTAACCATTGTCTACGGCGGACCGTTGAATATTAATGAGTCAGAAAGAAGAGGATCTTGGGTATTTGATTCCAGTTCATCGTGACTTGGCCGTGAACCAGAATAGCCTGGTGGTTAAGTCGCTGCCCGGCAAGCAGTAGATGACAGGTTCGAATCCCGCGGGTTCCAATTTTTTCTGACTTGTGTTTTTCATTACAGATCGAGCATACGATCTTTAACACTGGGAGTAAAATGCCTAAAAATTTGTTTACAGATAATAATATTAGTCTTTGCAATATGTATTGCGATCATAATAATGGTGCCATTGCAATGGCTTGTACAAAAATCGATAGTGGGCTGAATCCCTCTGAACGGGGAATAATTTCTTATGTATACTATAGTAATACGCATCCGTCCTGTTTTGCAGACCGGAGACTTTTTTTTTCTACCGAGAACCGTCCTGAAAACCAAGAGGACGGAGAGACGTACGGTTTCGCACATGCGCAGATCGAGTTTTCGAACGGCTTACCGTCCTGATTTCGAAAACTCACTAATAAGGTGACAAAACGAAATGTGCAGTCACTGTGGAGATGGATGCATGCTAACTCATTGCATGGCTAAGTATGCTTTATATAGACGAATATGATGGTCGTATCCTTTAAAAACAACTGGGGTAGCCAACAAGAATACATGCATGCGGAAAATGTCTAGAAATACCTAATAAAATGTCCGTGGGGTATATCAATCGGATACCCCCTGCATAAGGAGTTTTACATTATCGTATGGACTAATATAAATCTGAGAGTGAAATGAAGACGAGCATGTCTTTGACTTAATGCAATAATGTGTCATCCATCGCACACAGCCCTTACGAACATTCTTATACATCTTCACTTGATTGATGGGACGGTTTAGCCTCTGTGGGTCTCCGTACGCAGAGCCGCTACAGGGGGCACGTCCCCCATGGAATGTATTTTTAAAAAAAGAGACAGGCGGAAAGAGAGAAAGAAAGGGAGAGGGGAATGCAACGTATAGAGAATATAACTCTGCCCCAACGCACACCCTCACCCAACTCGACGACCTTAATTTTTCGCATTTCATTTACCCAGTAAGACCGGGGCCCCCAAGACAGTGGCCCCATCAATGCATAGTTAGGCCTACGCTACTCCACAGTCCGTAAGTTGACATTCAGTGAAAGTTTCCTCTGTCCGATAGCAGGCTCATTTGATATGCAGACACATCAGTTTTGATACATCAAATAAGACTATGGCCCGAATTCACAAAGGAGGTTTACACCTAAACCATGGTTTAAACCTCCGTAAGCGTACTGAAATAGGCGTAAATAACCATGAAAATATTATGATCGGATCGGATTCCGTGCGCACGTACGCTTAAAAACCCCAGGTGGGGGTTTAAACCATGGTTTAAACGAAACCTCCTTTGTGAATTCGGGCTTATATGTTTTCATTCTCTTCAGATTGCAATGTCTTACTTAGGTCCTTTGGGATTGAAACAAAGAACAAATTATTGTCTAGAGATGGCCAAAGGGATCGCATGAAGATCGCACAACTGAAAAGAGTAATATATGTACCCGCAGGCCCAGCGGAGAAAGCGATGACCCATTCTACTATTTTTTTTCTTCAGAATGATCTATTTACGAAAATGCTCCTCCCCTAGTTTCGTCAGTTTAAAACGCATACTTGTATCTGTCTTGGAGAAATCTCCACAAATAATCTGGGTGCCTGGCCCGAAATATATACCCATTTTCAACTATAAGATTTTACCCCTTAGAGTTACTTAGACCATCTAAGTCATTGGCAAAAAGGTTGTCAGACTAACCGTAGCCGCAGGGTTTAGCCCCAGAGCCCTCGACTCAGACACGAAAGTCGGATCGATTTCATACATCTACTCTATGCACCAAACTTTGTCAGTAGGAAGTAATATTAGTGGACATTACAAAACACCCCCAAAAGACATGGGTTGTCAGACGTCCAATGAATATTTGCGTCAGTCATTCCAAGATAAGATATGAGAAAAAATGTTTACAGAAATCAGGAAAATGTCATACTCTTATACTAAAGAAATCATTATCTGACACCAAAATTATGGCCCTACGCCTTCTAAAAATGTTTTTTCTTTCTCCAATATGTTTCCTTTTCTTCTTTGCTTGTCATAAAGCTTTATGAGTAAAGGCACCCTGAAGTCCTGATAATCTTCCTTTATTGGTTATGATTTTGCTTGTTAATTTTTTGGCAAAATTGTGCCCCCTCCCCCATTTTTACAAAATCCTGGATCCGCCCCTGTAAGTGTGTGCGTCTGCTGAGGAAGACGAACCAATGATGTCGATCATCCTCTGAGGTGATGCATTCCAAAACGAACTTGAAGATCATCCACCCAGACAGGTGTGAGTATAAGAGAGATCTTCATCTTCTGTAACTGAACACCACTAACCTTCAGAAAAACGTTTCCAGCGAATTGGGATGCCCATCAATTCCGTATTTCATGTATTATGAAGGATGAGCAGACCTAGGTTTTCTGCTTGGGTTAATATTTTTGTCAAGGTTTTTGAATGTAGTTAAATTGTTTGTAAATGTCTTTGTATGCAAGAAAAAATTTCATGAAAAGTTTATTTGTGAAAATGAGCAACTTATAGTGAAGGAAAATCTTCATAGTCTATTCGAGGTCTGGAAATGAACACCACCAACCCTCAAAAAAGTTTCCATCGAATATGGATGCCCATCAATTCGGTATAATAACGATGCGAAGGCAGGCATATTCATACTGTTGACATTAATGTAGTGAAATTGTTTGTAAATATCTTTGAATGTAAGAAGAAAAAAAAACACCGTGAAAGTTTATTTGTGAAATGGAGCATGGAGCAACCTTTAGTTGCTTCTTTTCGTCTTCGTCTTTTGTTCAAGGTCTGTAACTGAACACCACCATCCTTCAAAGAACGTTTCCAGTGAATTGGGATGCCCGTTAATTCGGTATGATTATGAAGGATGAACAGACCTAGTCGCTCTGCTAAGGTTAATATTTTTGACAAGGTCTTGAATGTAGGAAGTGTTTGTACATGTCTTTGTCTGCAAGAAAAGATTCCATGAAAAGTTTATTTGTGAAAATGAGCAACTTACTGATAAATTCTCTGTTCAAGGTCTGTAAATGAACCCCATAAATCTTTCAAAAGAGTTTCCATCGAATTGGGATGTCCATCAATTGGGTATAACAACGATTCTGAGGCGGGTATATTCATTCTACTTAGTTAAAGGCGTATATTTTTTTAAAGTAATGTCGTGAAATTGGTTGCATATATCTTTGAATATAACAAAAAAATACAACTGAAAATTTATTTGTAAGAAAGTGCAACGTTTAGTAGAGGAAAATCTCAATCTCCTGTTCAAAGTATATAACTGAAAACCGCCAACCTTCAAAAACGTTTTCATCGAATTGGGATGGCATTAATTCAGTATAATAATTATGCGGAGAAAGGCATATTTATGTTACTCAATTAAAATTTAATATTGTGGACATTAATGTGGTGAAAATGTTGTACATGTCTTCGAATAAAAATAATATGAAATTTGATTTATAAAGAATGAGCAACGTATAGTGAAGGAAAATATTCGACTTCTATTCAGGGTGTGTAATTAAAAACCATCATCCTTCAAATAGGTTTCCATCGAATTGGGATGCCGATCAATTTGGTATTACGTGTATTATGAAGGATGAGCAGACCTATTTCTTCTTCTGCAGTTCATATATTCTACAAGGTTTTAAATATAGTTAAATTGTTTGTACATGTCTCCGACTGTAAGAAAAACAGCAAAATGAAAGTTGCTCGTTTGCGAAAATGTGCAACGTTTGTTAAAGGAAAATCTCTTTTATTCAAGATCTGTAATTGAATATCACCATCCTCCTTCACAACGTTCCATCGAATTGAGATGCCGATCAATTCGATACAATACGAAGGATGGGTAGGCAAAGGCATTTCGCTAAGTTATAGGTTAATATTTTTGACATGAAGGTATTAAGACTGTTTGAAAGATGTCTTTAAATGTAAGGGGGGGGGGGAATCCATGGAATTATTGGTAAAAATGAGCAACGTTTAGCAACGTTTAGCAAATAAATAAATTTATTTTTCTAAGGTTAGACCTTTTGACTTGATTTTAAAGGTAGCTAATTTTTTTGTATTTGTCTTTGTATGCAATAAAGAAAAAAAACAATGACAGTTTGTAAAAAAAATAATAAATAAGCAACGTGACTCTCAGTATAAACAATTTAATACATGCGGCATTCAAATAAATATGAATTGATGAATACCATGACTAGGGGATGAGTTCAAACTAATTCCCTACCAAATTTACAATCCATTATACATGAGTGCTCTGCATAATATATAATTTATACTGACTTTTCAGCATCTATATTTAGTTTAATTGTCAACAACCCTTTTCCGAGATTCTTTTTCCATCGTTACAAGCTCAATGTTCATTTTTATTCTTCATTTGCAATAAAGACTCGTTTGTCTCCTCTCATTCATTTGATGGATAACAACACTACACGAATTATTTACTCTAAACATCTTTATTTTTGAAAGGTAATAAGAAATTGATCACAGTCCAAGAAAGCCCCGAAAACGAAATACTACAGAATTATCAAGATAGAAAATGTAGACATCACAATCAATAGGAAATGAGAGGCGGGTCCAGCATTTGTTAAGGAAGGGGGGGGGGGTCCGAATCTCAGAGGTCTGATAAGCAAGAGGGAAAAAAGCAACTGCATAAAGGGGGGGGGGGGAGAAGCAATAACAAAAAATGGGGCTGTCGAACATAAAAAGGCAAGTCCCAAAGGAGGTCGGGACCCCGTGACCCCACATGCCCGGAAAGACTGTAGGCAATAATATAGGGTCATTGTATGAATATAATGAAGCTGAAGACAAATTAGACATGTGTGGCAATATCTTAAGAGGAGAATGACAAAAGAATGAGGAATGAACAAAGAAAAAGACTAGAGACAAACAAACTATTGTGTATTTAATTACAGTTCGGAGATTATTTGTAAATATGCAGAGGAAAAAAAAAAGAGTAAAGCAAAATGTAGTGCCTGATATGCCTACAATGCATCTTGGCAATTTACAGATATATTGCTAACCAGTTCATCGGATTCAGGCTTTAACACCTGGGTGGAGAGAAGCGATGTAGATAAACTGCCTTGCTCAAGGACATACATGTAAATGATGTGTGCCGGGGATTGAACCCAAGGCCTTCGCATCTCACGTGAAGTGTTTAATCCTCTCGACAGCGACAAAAATATGAAATAGTATCAGTGCATTGGAGTGTAATACATGCACCAAAAAAAGATTTGTATTCAGTAGTAATATTTCGTAATATTCTTATTAATAAGGGGGAACAGGAGGAGAAGTAGAAGGAACAAAAAAAAATGTGCTGTAAATATGCCCGAACATGGAACATTTTTTGTGATGGTGGTGATGATGATGATGATGGTGGTGGTGATGGTGATAGTGATGATGGTAATGGTGAAGATCATGATGATGATTACGAGGAAAATGATGGTGATGATGGAGATATGGTGGTGGTGATGATGATGATAGCGGTAGGCTATTCTTACTGCTTTAATGGTTATGGTCTGGAGGAAGTGATAAAAAATTCCATTTGAAGTATCCACCGTCTAGCCCCTCAAATGCGATTAGCTAATTGCTATTATTTGCATTAACTCCATCCACCGTATAAATCCATTGTGTAGCTCTAAGCACCGGAAACTTTATTGATGAAGTTGCCATGGGAGGAGTCTCGCGCGTGATCATATTTTGGGCGGGGCTTTGCGTTTCCAAGCACGTGACGTCATCCTCAATTCATTATCATCGGACCAATCAGGAACTTCGTTGTTCGTCAAGCTTCACACGATGTTGTGTATTGAATGGGGCAGGCCTTGGTGATGGTTATAAATCAAATAGATGTCTCTGCTCCACTTTCATTTGAAGGAGACAGGAGTCACCACGAGGAAACATACTAAGAGAGATACTAAAATATAAAACACTGCCCGGGTGAACATATTTGTATTTAGCTGCAGTGTTAATCTCACATCCTTGCTGTCAATTGTGTTCTGTTTTCATTCGATCGCTGGCATAGGAGGATATTAAGGTATGTTTTTATGTTGAAGTTATTGTCCTCCTTCTGCACCTTGCATTATTTCTCTCTCTGTCCTTATCTTTCTATCTCTATTTCTTTCTATTTCATCTGCTTCCTTCTCTGTCTCTTTTTATCTCTAAATCCGTCCGTCTATCCCTACTGTTTCTATAATATATCTCTCTATATAACTCAATGAATCTCTTTGAATATCTATTCAGTTGTATATTTATCTATCGGTCTTTCTCTCGTTCCCTCCACCCCTTTCATACCCCCTATCTCTCGCTATATGAACATTCGTATTTATGTATATGTCGTATGTTAATCATTGTTTATTTTTCTCCTAGCTCTTGATGTTCTAGTATTCAGTATATTTGGAATTATTGGCATATTAGGGTATAAATCAGTTTTGTTTTGTCGAGATGATGAAAAAATAAAAATAGTTGGCGTATCTAGGGATTATGGCGCCCGGGGCAACATGTTGCGCCCCCCCCCCCCCACCCCCCACTCTCCGAGTGCCCAAGCTTATCTGCGTTATTGTACAAGCGAGAGAGCAAAGCGACCGAGAGGCAAATTTTTCCACTTAATTCTAAAACACACCATTTCTTGTGCATCTTACCCAGGAAATTTTGCAATTGACCACTGCAATTCAACGGTAGAGAAGTTCGAATTTCGTACATAGATAAACGGTTTTCTATTCACTCACTTCTAAAATTGGGAGCAAAATTTACGAAAACATTGGGAAATAGTCCAGAAATTCAGCAAGGCGACTGAAAGTTGAGATTTTTTCAAACCTTTGCGCTGTTTCATAAACTTTATCCTATACTGGGGCGGAACATATAGCAAGACTAAGATGTAACTTACATGATAGCGAGCAAAGCAACGACAATTACATCTTTATTTTTTCAAGTTTTGAACCCTTTAAGCTATTTAAGAATTTTATACTGGGGGCGCAAAATTGCAAGATCCTGATAGAAAATAATTATGCGAGGGAGCAAAGCGCCCGAGCTTTAGAAAATTTCGCATTTCCAACCCTCAAAAAACTGTTTTTGTAATACATTTACCGTGCGTATTGGGGGAGCATAATGATTTTTTTTTTTCATTTCCCCCTGTTTTCTTTATCTCTTTTTGCGTTTTTGGCGCCCCCTCCCCGTGCCGCCCGGGGCACCTACCTCCCCCTGCCCCCTAGATACGCCACTAATGCACATCATTTGAATTTTAGTTTTGTTTTCTGATGTGTAAAGTTTTGGACGTCGTATTTCCACATCCCTTCATTTTCACTTACTCCTTTATCTAGTTCGTGAATATCATTTTAATACACATCACCGCATAAAAGTTTAAGGGTTTCTTTCGGGGATTGTGACTGCGTGTGAAACTGGAAACTGGACACTGTGAAATTTATATCATTCTTCAGATAGTGCACATGACTTGTTTTATACTAAAATATTCTGCCTTTGCAATAATGAGATGGTTATCAACAGAAAAGAATTGTTGGAAGGAAATACAGCATTACGAATCGTACAAGACAGTGTGCGAGATGGGGAGGGAGGGAACTTGGTGCTGGAGTAAATGAATGAGAAAAATAGAGAAAAGGAAGAAACTGAGTACAAAAAAAAACCCCGAGAATAAGTGAGAAAAGGGAAAAGAGAGAGAGAGAGAGAGAGATGAGAGAAATACAGAAAGAGAAAAATGGAGAGGGGGTAAAGAAAGAGAGAGACCAACAATGAGTAAATTTCTACCTCCAAATACAAATTCCTTGACATGGAAATTCATTTTTTTTAATCTATAAACTTACGTTCGTCTATCTAATCACAATCTCCTGACCGCACTCGTCCTTATTGTGAAATCAACCAACAGACGTTATATTTTTTTAGATATATTTTTTTGCTACGTGACGTTTGTTTTTTCTGAAAATTGAAAAATCCACTAACGCTTTTCTCTTTCCTTTTTACTGAGGCAAGTCCAAAAACATCTTTCAAAATCAGAGATTGCATTTACATTTATTTGAACTTACAGGAACATTTATTTTCTTCCAGTGATTTTTTTTTTTTTACAAAGCAAAAGATATGTACAAATTATCAGCATGCGTATTATTCCATAGCATTGTGGTATAATAGGAAAGAAGGTATAGAATCCCAGAAGCAAGGAGCTTGCGTTGGGTACGCTCGACTTCAAACTTGAGACCATTTCGTATGATATGGGATATGAATGCAACATGCATCATAGCGCTTACAAAATCAAAGATTTGGGAAAGAAAAGAGATTATACAAAAGATTCCCCCTTCCAAAAAGAGAGATATGAATCATTTAATAATCACTGTGTCTGTGTGAACATTCATTTTGACGACTTCATACGCTTTTTGGAATCCGCAACCAGATTTTGGCGTAAATAATTCGAGCGCAGTTTGTGCGTAGTTCTCACAACGTAATATGTGCGAATGTCGTGCGTAGCGTTGCCGAACTATGGGCAGTCCTCATTAACGAAAAACACGCAACTAAAATGCGAACAACACGATAAATGATGGGAATAATTTCGCTGCTTTCGCGGGACGTCTGCGAGACATTCTCCCAACTGTCCGAATCTATTTGGGATTGGGAAGTGTTTGCGAACATCTCACACGTCGTGGGTAGGTCGTGCGCAAAAGCTTTCCAGACATTTTCGAGAGCAAATCACCACCCAGGATTCTGGATAAGAATTGTCATTATGTTTTGAAATTCCCGCCGAACTAAAAACGACTCCCTCGAATAATTGACGACGCTTCCGAACCCCCGCGCATTGTTTTCCGAACTTGAGTCTAAAATACGAATGTTTGGCCTTTTTCATTTGTGAAACAATTAAGATACCAAAGAAGGAGCATCATTGCTATTTGTTCATTAAATTAAAAAAATATAATTAAGTCTTAAAAATTGCAACGTGCTTCCGACGTAAAATAATTATAGATGACGTCAGAGATATGTCATATTATTTGTTGCTATTAAATCATTATTAATGACTGTCAAGCATAGGTCGATAACAATTACATAGCTTATCTATTATTGCATAGCTTATCTATTATTCAGCCAAGTTTTAGGCTGAAATGTGTACTTGTGTAATTATATCGATAATTTCAGAAAACCTAGCTATTAACGAGTTTCCTGACTGCAACACGTACGTTCAAGGGAATACAGTGAGACACTAATTCTCCCGAGATCACCCGGTATATTTGCCTTTTACCTTCTCCGCCTCTCTTTCTCTCTCCCTGTCTCATTCTTTCTCTCTCGCTCTCTATCTCTCTTTATGCCCTAACTCTCTGTCCCTCTCTCTCTTTCTGCCCCTTCTCTCTCTAACACACACAATCTATATCTCTCTATATTTTTTCCCTCTCTCTCCCTCGATGTCTGACTTTCTATCTCAAGCTGTGACCTTTCTTCTTCTCTCTTATTTCCTCTCATCTTCAGCTTTCTCTATCCACACCCTGTCACCAACTATTCTGTTTAATTATATGATATCAATATTTATGAATCCTATGCATCAATTGGGATAAGGAACAACTGAATGCGTAGTTCATCGACGTTGATTCCCTGTGGCCTGTTACGAAATTTGGCATGGAAACGGTGATATATTCACGCAACAAGATGAACTGAAAAATAATTACCTTTTCCCAAGATGGCAGTTGATTAATAGAATTCTTCCGCTTGCCAGTTTGATTCTGAAAAATGAGTATGTGAATGTCACACCGTCCGCCTTTAGAACAAGGCAAATTAAAGATCAAAACATAAATACCAGAGGGGCCTTCAAGAAGTTTGGTGCCATAGCGTCCTGTTAGCCCCTTCTAGTTGCACAAATATAATTATTTGAAACAAAAACATATCAAAGAGATACGTGTCTTGATCACAATGAGCAGAGCAGCGAGACAGATTGGCATTTTACCCACACTGTAAAAAAATTGTCTGTAATTTTACAGCAAATATGGTGTCAGCAGAGTCGCCATAACTTCTGATGTAAAAATACAGATTAGTTGTAATTTTTTCCTATGACATTGATGTACAAATAACATCAGATTAGCTGTTATTTTTTCCCCTGTAAAAATACAGATATTTTACAGTGCATGAAATTAAGTTAATGCCCTTTAGGTTATCAACATAATCTTAACCAAGGTATTTCACTATCCCGTTATACTGCCCATGATCTTATTTCACATTTTCGATTAGTACGTAGTTTTTGGAGGGGCAGATATGCTTAATTTGGTCAAGTGCAGCGGTGATGAAATTCAAATTCACGCTCGTGCAAAAAAAACCGATATTTTTGTATTTAATGTTCACTGATGTGAATATTGTTCTTGTTTCCGAAGTAACTTGGAACTGGTAGATTAAAAAAAAACTTTGAATGCTAACTTTGGACGACAATATTCTACAATCCAGTTGAAAGGTTATTTGGTTATTGTAAAAGTAGTAATGCACTATTTCTCAATTATCCTTCGTGTTATATTGAACGGAAGCAGAACACAAGCAGAACGTACAAGCAAACCACCTTTTTAATGTCTGATGCCTTGACGATATGACTGCGAAACAACACCATCTGCAGTAGTTTAATATCTAACAGCGATATGATCGGAAGAAATATGAAGTTATCTTGCCGTCTTCCGTGTTTGAATATACATGTAGCTGAAATAACAATAACTCGCTCACAAAGCTTTGATATAATGTAATTAACCGATATCCAGCTCATACCTGGTAGTAAAATGGTCGACTGATAATTGGAAAAAAAAATATGTAATTAGTGACAATATAATATAATTAGCAGATTAGGTATTAAATCTATATTTCTCTCCCCGCCGCATCATTCGCTCTGTCTCTCTCTCTCTTCTGGATCCATCTATATCCCGTTATTTCTTCTTTCTATTAATTATATCTGATGTTCCTTATCTTCTTCTCTCTCTCTCTCTCTCTCTTTCTCCGATAGTCTGCATCTTCCTATGGGATTAAAAGACAGGTCATGCTTTTTTTTCTCCGTTAAACCGAATTAAGTGAATTGCAGTTAAACAGTATCTTCTATAAATGTTCCCCATTTCATTTCATTTCATTTCATTTATTTTCCATTTTCAACGTAATTACATCATAATTTCATGAACCATTTTTCAACAAGATATAACGCTATTACATCATAAATAATATCATGAACCATTTTGAACAATATAAAGACAAACGTAAATACATCCTTAATAATATCATGAACAAAATGCATGTAATACCAATAATTTTCATTCAGTGTAATTTTCAAAGATAATTATAATAAATAAATGCCGAAAATGGAGGGGAATGCTAAAAAGCAAAGCTTGTATTTTGCAAACCCCTCCTTATCCTTCCCACTTCTAAATCACACAAAACAAAAAGTAATGTGTAAATCATTATTTCATGTGTTTTTAATAACAATAGTGAGAATAGTTTTTCTTTCCGACATCTAAAATAGAGTGTGTATATACACTAGGAATACCATGTTAACGATTCTTTACTTTTGAATCAAAGATGTACTCATTTAGTTATTTAAGTTTAAGCAATTGTGATTTCAGGCGAAATAGTCTCGATATCTGTACAGTTATTAAAGCACATATAAAAGGCTCGTGGTAAACGGAAACAAATTAAAAATCAAAAGAATTGTTTCGAGTTTGCTTCTGGCTGTAATTCTGTGGTATATCAAGGTATTTCACACGCGATGGTGGTGGTTAAGATAATATTATTCATAAGTTGTTAATGAAAACTTGTCACTACTAGCTATTGTATAATTTCTTAACGACTTGAATAATTGTGTTTACATGAAATGCGTTATTACCTGGCATGTCTAGCAGTTCATATGTGGTATATTTACTGATGTGTTCATAATCCTACCACAGTGGCAATTGGTGGGTACGCAAGCCATAATAATTAAACAATCTGATATATTTATATCGAATATTTAGGTGCGCAAAAAATGCCACAGCGCTTAACAAAAATCACATATTTGAAGAGAAACAAATACAAAGACTAAAAAATAACCAGATCACATTACCATTATTACATTAATTTGAGAAAAGTACGTTTTAAGGGATCATTTGAAGGCAGCAAGACTAGTAATTGCGGTAAGTATATATTCCTATATAATCATATTGGTTACAGTACTCTGTAATAATTGACTTCATTTTGTGGTATATTTCTTTGATGCACATCACGTGGTGGATTAAGAAACGAAATATTGTACTACGTAATGAAGAGTTTCATTCCAAAAGTCATTAAATCTACTTTAACGTTTCGAGTAAATCAAGCTTCTCTAATTCAACATTTTCCTCGTCGACTATTCTGGTATATGTTAAAGCTATACTTGCCTTATATCATTTTAATCATGTTTTAAATCTAGAAATACATTTCAATGTTATAACATTATAATTTTTGGTGGACTTAGGAAGTCCCTTCTGGAATAAGCTCTTCATGAGATGAATAAGGAAAAGTTGAATCAAGGAATTGGATAGAATCGGTGTAGTGGTACACCTGCACATCCCAATCAGTTATATCTAGAGGAGAGACCCGAGCGTTACAGTCATTCAGTTCGCTTCCCCTCCCAGCCACAGGTGACGCCAAATACTTAATAATAGTAGTGATGATTCTAAATGCACTGTATTCAAGGTTACATGTCGTTTTTCGGAAGGTTCATAATTCCGAAGGTTCCTATTTGCGAAGGTTCGTTACTCCGACAGTTCGTAATTCCGAAAATGAAGTACATTTCATAATTCTGAAAATGAAAAAAGGTTCATATTTCAGAAGGTTCATAATTCCGAAATGTTATGTAAGGCTCTATTGCATTTTCGGAATAACGAACCTCCGGAATTATGAACCCCTGTTTCATTTTCGGAATGACGAATCTTCGGAATGATAATCTTCGGGGTAGTGTATCAAAATGTTTGGAATTATGAACCTTCGGAAAAAAGACCCCCTCCCCCGTATTCAATTACATATTTAATTCAAATGTCACTTACCACTCCCCCCTTTGTTGTCTCTCATACAATCGATTCGCAAGTATATAAGTTTGGTTACCATCAATTTATTGTGTCACTGTTATTCTGAATTCTGAATTTGAAATATGAGGATCCTTATTATCAAATTTGTTTTAATCAATAAACCATGTAAATTACGACTTTTCCCCAATGGATTGAAGTTTGCATTTTTTCAAAAACATAATTATTGCAAGATGCAACACAGCCTGTCGAAATTGCTTTTTTAACAAATTGATTTTATGATGATTTTCATGATATATTTGACTCAACTTGTAATCTGCGGTACTAGAATGCAAAAAGATATCTTCATCAATGAAAGATCGTAATTACATTTAAATAAAAAGTGAATTTACAATAGTTCTGAAGAATTGTCATTGCCATTCAGGGGCGGATCTAGCTTTTCTACAAAGGGGTGCATGGTTTGACCCAACTTTTGGAAAAGGTAGACCCGTATTTTGTTGGTCTCGCCAGCTTTTCGAAAAGTCGCTCAGTGGGGGGGGTGGGGTTATGGGGGTTCCAGCTATTTTTAACCCCCGTAAGTGATGTTTTCCTGGCTTCTAACGCAATGGAGACCATAAAAAGCAGTCCTGTGCTATATGAACGTACTGTGTTGGGTTAAACCCCCTAACCCCCCCCCCGTAGATCCGCCACTGCCATTGAAATACTCGTTCAGAAACTTTCCTCACATACTTATGATTTCAAATTTGACAAATTACTGTTTTTTTTATTTACATCTACATTGAAAGCCTCTGAATTAGTCAATTCTGCCTTTGTGAGAAAATTCATTGTGATTCATAAAAGCTAAAAAAAAACCAACAACACCATGGATAAAGAGTATGCCCTGCAAATGAGGACAAGCATTTTTGTTTTCTTTTTAAAAATAAATTTGATAGTGAAAAACAGGGAAATTATAGGGCGATTCCGTGCAATGTGTCTAGTAACGACATAATGTCTTTTATCCACATATTTCAACCGGAAATGAATAATCACTTGATATAACTATTGAATAATCATGATAACGGATCACTTCCATTAGCCATGGTCTCATCAAAAGATTTTCACTTTATTTTGTGGATGAAATATATGGAAATATGTAATAGGTCGTACGGGACACGTTACATGGAATCGCCCAATAATGTTCATCCAAACCCTTTTCCACATGACAGTTCAGAAAAGTATTATGTTATGACTTCACTCAAAGGGCGGATCCAGGAATTTATAAAACAAGGGGCACATTGCCGGAAAAGTACGCAAATCAACAGGACAACTTTTAGGGTCCGTGTACTTAGGGTACGCCGATTGGGTTTCAAAAGAGGGGAGGGGGCCGGTTTTCCCCCTAGGTAAATCCGCCACGACTTCAATGTATGCGTACAAAATTTGCATCGCGGTTTCTTGAATACAACAAGCTGATTCGATTTTCAGTATATTTCAAAAAGGTGCATGCCAAGTGCGAAAGAGTGTATTATTATCATCGGAAAATTACGGGTTTGTACCATTGAATTGAAGAATGTTTTATAAGCTATAGTTTTGCTAACAAAGACAGCCCATTCACCCGCTTGTGAATCATTCATCCTTCTCCTACGTGAATTGAATCAAGTCACAACTAAGATCAATATCAGGCGATCAGAGATTGTAGGAGTCAGCTGCTAACACCCAAAGCAATAACATGGGACCGTTTTAAAGAGACGTAGAATGTCCACCAATTATCGATTTATACAACTCGTTTGTCTACAGATTGTGGCTTTATTGCGTTCCGATTTGTTTGAAATGCAAGCGCGAGCAGCGTAACGTTTCCAGGTGCATTTCAACGAACGCGATAAGTTATGACAGTTTTGTGAGAAATCAGACGATTCCGATTATATCTTTCTCTCGTCAAAAATGCGAATCCATCGATCTATACCTACTTACATTCAATCTTTCAGTCAATATCTTATTTTGATGTGATATTGTGTTGATGAGATGTGTTAGGATTTCCAAGTATTCGCCACTCGGACCAATGTATCCTCTTTGTCCTCTTCAGCGTTCATATCACATAATTTTTTTTTAACGCAACGCCACGACACCTCATTCTATGCAGCGGTTTCTTAATATGATGCGCACATAACTTGATTTCTACAATGCACAAACAAGTGCAAGGTAAAAGGAGTGATTCAAGCGAATTAAAACCAATTTCGAGTACTCACGGTGAAGCTCCATTTTGAGAAAACGTTTCTCAAATCGTTGTGAATTCTTATCACAGATTATGTGGTTTTCTAATGCGTAATAACGTATCTCATGCCAATACGCTTTTCGGAACCACAATTCAACAGTTGTAACTCTTATAGAACTTTGTGATAAGATTTCATTTTTTATCTGAAAAGGAACATGTAGTTGGAATATATAGGGATCTTAGTCAAGTTTATAATATACGAAGAGCTCCTCTTTTATGGTTTGAAAATTATCTTTGACTAAAAACAATATATTACTTAATAATAATTGTTAATAAGGTCAACTCTGATATTTTACATATCAGATATGGGGTCCCCCAAGGTTCACTCCGTGGCCCCTTGTTATTTTTTTTATTTATATCAATTATAATTGTAATTCATCTTCATCCCTTCAATTCATCTTTCTCAGCATAAACTATGAACACATGATGAATACAAAATTAACCAAGGTCTCAACGTGGTTCAGAAGCAATAAGTTTGCATTATCATAAGTTATCATTAAATATAATTATGTGCTATTTATAAACATAAAAAGCTCGTTACAGAACTCATTTATCTTTGTGTTTAAATCATGCTGAGCATAAATTTATTATGCGTATAATTCTTCAGCGCATAATGCACTTTTTGGGATATTCCTTCGTGATACGACGTCTCTGGCAGTTCGTCAGCCTAATGAAATTTCTGTGATATAGGCTCCTACCCTCGGGGCTACAATACCCTTTATAGAATCTTGTAATATTAAAAAAATTGGATGCCGGGTGAGGAAAAAGCATTTATATTGTGATAATCGAGTTAACAGTCAAGAGTAAATTATTATGATGCATATATTTTGAATTTTAAAATGAACACGCATTAGAACGTAAAGCTTGTATTGACTATGCAGTATATTGTAGAATTTCTGACATGATGTATTCAAGATCAGACTTCATATTACTCTGATTTTTATTATTGAACATGACTTATATTTTCATAAATATATCACGGAGACCTATAAGATAAACCCGTTGAAATAAAGTCAAGTTTGAAACTCAAGTTTGATCGATGGTATTTCCCATGTTACTTAATCAGGATAATTTCATTTGTAATTATATTAGTAAGCCTGTTTATTTCCCTTTACAACGAT
Organism: Heliocidaris erythrogramma; assembly: GCA_025617745.1. Taxonomy (NCBI): domain Eukaryota; kingdom Metazoa; phylum Echinodermata; class Echinoidea; order Camarodonta; family Echinometridae; genus Heliocidaris; species Heliocidaris erythrogramma. Next base: position 53,136,912 of record CM046856.1, on the reverse strand, counting down.
ACCTGATTTGTTATAATTACGCTATACGTCGTTGGGGGGGGGGGGGGGGGGGGTGCTGTACAGAACAGATTTTTGCACGAAATGTCAATAGTAGCTGGACGAGCCGTGTGAGAACAAGAAGTTATCTTCACACTTTGGTGAGACCTTCTTTAGGGCGATAGTCAATTTCACGATGAGATGTACAAAATTCAAAACTCAGAGTTAAAATTTTCTATATAGTTAACTGCTTGTTTCCTAATTGAAAAAAAGACACAGCTGTCCTTGAGGACAACTAAAGTCCCTAAACTTAATTGATTTGTGAAGCGATTTCCATCTGAAAGGCATCATTTCCAAACAATGTTTTAGAAAATGTTCTAGAAAGTTGCAATTGCATTTGCCATGTTTGCTTTATTGTGTCTTCTCAGTTTTGCTTCGTTTTGTTTTCATTTCGTCTTTGTTTGTTACATATAGGGGAATACATGCTTTTGTTATTCCACAGAGTGCCAGGTGTCATCTTACGGGTAATTTGCTAAAGTAATAATTCATTTCGACAAAAAAAGTTTTATTTATGTAGTGTTTCCATGGGAAACGGATGAATCAATGCAAACAATTTTTTAAAACGACGAATTTCTGTCACCTGCACTCGTGATTTTTGTAAAATTTATCGATTGTTATGGATAGAATAGGTATACTCGAATTAAACTGATACCACGCTGAAAGGGACAGATGAATAAAAATATTAACCTTTTTGTTGATTTATTTTGGTGGAGCAGCTGTATCAGAATCTTACAGATTGCAGACAATTTTCGACATGAAGCAGAACGCGTCAAAAATCATGACGTATTCCTTCTTAAATACATCCCGGCGGTAATTACTCCTGCTGATTAATGATAGCTTGAAAACGCAACATGATCAATTGATAGTTTGAAATCACTTATACTATTTTAAATGACATATTTACCTACATATGCCACAGAAGATTTATCAAAAAAGCAAAATTATTCTTTCCTTGAGCTTTCAGAACCAGAATCTTGCTCTAAGATATTATTTCTGTAGATTTATTTCGATGGAATTTTGATCTATATTTCTACTTAGCCTAAATTAATCTTTTGATCACACAAGGTCCTGAAAGTCATTTGAGAATAAATGTACTCTTCGACAGTCAGTAATTTCATTTACTCTTTATTTTGGTCATCAAGCAATTCTAATCACTACTTATCTTGAAAACTTTGGCCCTAAGACAGGGAGAAATATTTTCACTGAAGCGCATGCGTAGAAAGTTATGCCAAAAAGTCGGTAGATCCCTAACGAGGTACACACACATACCATATAAAAATGAATAAAATATTACATTCATATAACGCATTATGTGAATACTTCAATGCGCTTTACAATGCCATGTTAGTTTAAGGATCAACTCCATTAAGTAAGTTGTTGATGTTGTTGGTTGTATATTTGGCGTTTCAGTTAAAGTCCAGTCACGTTGTTAAATTAGAATAGTCTAGTCTATTTATTAATATTACTAGTTTGGAAACTATGTGCGCCTGTGCTTTTGCTCAGGGGCGGATACAGGATTTTCAGAAAGGGGGCGCATTTCAGAAAGGGGGGCGCACACTGAGGAACCCTCCGTTTGACGAAGCCAAACGGCCATCTAGGGGGTTCGGGGGCATACTTTGTCAGACAAAACGGGGGCGCTCGCCCCTTGCGCCCCCCCTGGATCTGCACCTGTTGCTGATTCACTGCTGGGGATGTATCGTCCCGGCCAACCCTGCTACGTACGTTGAGTGGGCTTCTTATAATCTCAAGGAGCTAGACCACTCCGATACACAGTGTACCGCTATATCCATGCTTGTTTTAAAACGAACGGTTATAGAACTGACTGGAGCTGATCCTTAAACTGCAAGATGCAGTGCATTAACACCCGGCGCAGTTTATTTCTATTTTCTTCTTTTGTATGGTAGGATTAGGCTTTTAGATTTAGTTGCTTTCTAGTCATGCAGTGTCGCCTTTCTCAGATATAAGTGCACTCTAAAAATTTATTCTGTTTTAAGTTACAGTATGATTTATAAGACAGTTTATAAGATAAAAAACGATGACGTAATGTGCTGACAGAGGAGTTGCTTCGCTGATAATGAATTTCATACTCATCAATGGCGTTTAGTTTTATTGAAACCGATTTTCATGTCAGTTTGATTTTCCATCATAAATCTGTCGGGTTTTTTTTTAATTCATTCATTGAACTTTATTTCAAAACAACCTCTCCGCTATATGAGATGGGGATGTTGGAGTCCTTGAATAGAATGTAATAGAGAAATCGGGCTAAGCTATATGCAAAAAACGATTAAATTAATAGACGCCCATTTAATATTTCATCGTCATGAAGCATATATCATGTATATTGTATGTGACGTCACGGTTAAAGATAACCCTTTCATATTTTTGTTAATCAGTATACTTTTTTACGATCTATTGTCCCCAATAGATGAGATGTGGCTAACATAATGTCACTCCATTTTGAAAAATCTTCTGGGTCGCATGAACATGCAGATCAATTATCAAAATAACCATAGCATAGTGAAATGACATATAGATATCGAGTACAATAGAGCTTGTTCTGGGAAAACCCCTTCGGCCTATATGATTGTGAAAGGCGTCACTTATCACCAGGATCAAACGCCGTCTGGAACAATATCTCGTATCGCTTTCCTTTGGGACGAGACGACATACAAACGAGATAATACATACAAATTATATATACAAAGTCTTTTTCTTGGGGATGAGAAAGCGAAGCTGAGAAAATCCAGGATGATATACACACGTATTCCTCTTTCTGTGTCTTATTGTTTTCGTTTACATTAAATTTATAGACATTTTTGTTTTCATATTGATAACAACAGATCAGCTTGAATCTAGCTTATTTTAAAAAAAGAAATATTGGCAATGATTACTCGCGTAGCATTTTATATTGCAGGTGTTTTTTTTTTGGTTTTAATTTAATCGCAGAAGTTATTAAGATGTCGATCGCGTTCCCTCGCTCTTGGCACACTTCTTCTTAATTGATGAAAGTACCTAAGCTGAAAATCTTTCAGGAAATATTTACAATTCGTGAAAAAAATTAAGCACGAGCCGATGATTACTCGCCTTCATACACACGCACTATATATGAGAAATATATTTATTTACTCATTTCTGTTTTGTATATTCATTTATTTTTGTAAGGTTTGGGGATGGTATTGACTTCTTTAATATGTTAATCCCATTATGAACAGTTTGTTGAGTCCACTTTATCATCCCATATCATATAATGGCATTTACTCATAAACGCATTCTCACTTACTGAAACCCAAGCCTCATAGGTGTTAAAGCGTTATAGATTTATCAAAGGAAATTGAGGGAAAATAATGTTAACACAGCAGATATTTTTTCTAGAAAAATAGATGTTCACTGTCAGAAAAAGTAGTTCTTGAGAGGCAATGCAGATGATTGAATAAAACAAAGAGAAAATGGGGGAAGCTGGCACTCATTTCTATAAACGGTCTTCGTTTTTGGCGAGGGGGGGGGGGGGGGGCGTTATGAAAAAGGACCCCTTCTCGGAATAAAAGTATGAAAACTCGATATTGCGATCAATTTTTGACTATTGTTTCCCTTTTTTGGCAAAATCTTACGATCTTAAGATCTTCTTTTTTTAAAACTTGCTGGAAATTTTTCCGGAAACCCCCTTGCATAGCATATTATAATCCTCTTCTGTGACGTCAAGCTGCATTTACAACGTAATCTTTAACTTTTCATGACATCATTGTGGTCTTAAAATTTCAACCTAGTTGTGTTAAATCATGAGGGGGGGGGGGGGGTAACAGACCTGTCTCTTGATGATTTTGGTGCCCATCTTCTTTACATCGTGTTAGGAAGAGCCTAATGCATAAAAAACTTTTTATTACGTCATTGTGGTCTTAACATTTCATGCTAGATGTTGAATCATGAGGAGGGAGGGGTAACAGACATTTCTTTTCATGATTTTGGTGTCCCTCTAGTTTTAGCAGAGTTGGAAGGATCCAGAAACGTTTAAAACCTTTTCTAGACGTCACTGTGGTCTTAATATTTGAAGCGACATGTCTGTTAACATAATGGGGGTAGAGGTTCAACAGACCTGTCTCTCGATGGTGTTAATTTTTGTTCTTCTCTTCTTCTTTTTTACAAAGATATTACACAGTGTTGTTGGGAGGCACCAAATGCGGTCAGAAAATTCATGATGTCATTGTGGTCTTAACATTTTAAGCTAGATAGATGTTTGTGAAATCAGAGGAGAGAAGATGAATAGAGACGTAAATGTTAGTCCTTTTTTAAGATATTATACAGGGCTGGAAATTACCAATGGGATGACTCTGAACATGTTTGAATATGAAACCCACAAGTTTGTTGACCGTTGGTCAAATGGTAATTCCATGGTCAAATGGTAATTCCGCTGCTTCAAAATGTTCAAGATGTCTTTTAGTTTGAGCTCGTGGGATGGAGATGAACTTGTGGCGTTTACCTCCACGAACAATCAATCAATCAATCCTACTTCAAACAACACCTTTCCCAAACGTTTAGAAGACGAGAATTATCCGCCACTAACAGCTGAACTTTAGTATGTAAACATCACCAAAGAAGAAGTCCCATCTATTTTCTAGCGCATAGAGCGTGCAGAGCAGCTAGACGTACAGAGAGTCGCGACACCGCAGGTCGCTTCTAATTGGTCAGTCATTTCATGAAGCTTCAAATAGTTCTCTCCCATAAAGAATGTACGTGAAAGGGAACTATTGGGAGCTCCATGATCCGCCATGTTTATAACTAAGACCGCGTACGCGTAGGCGTATTGTACGTGTGTCACATCTCTCTTTCAATGTGCTCTGGTGCATGCAGAGAATGAAAATCCACTCTTTTGGGAGCAATATTAGGGATCATTTCGTTTTGGAGTTGAATTCCCGCCAACGTAGTGAAATTCCAGACGGAACAGCTATGACATTAAAAGTTAATGCATCATTTTCTGTAAAATGTCGAAGAGGTAATTAAAAGGGATTTAATTAGACTGCCGATACTAATATTTCATACATCTATGAAAGAAAATATAAAACGATTACCACGATTACTTTTAAAAATGGAATAGAGAGATTCTCCAACTACGACTAAAAATGGGACTATATAGTTACATGATATAGGTGCATCGCAAATAACGCGCATAAAGGTCCGATTTGGTTAATTCCTGGGACTATATCAGGTGACCTTGTTTTGAATCAACACCTATCACGTGACAGTTCAAGATGGTGGTCGATATCAGCCATGAAAACGATATATCCCATTTCACTCTTCACACGTTTAGTGATCGATAGTGGAGCCAGGTGAAGAACTTATCACTGGGATGGTGTCGGGAGGGTTGTTATATCGGGAGCGTTGTCATGGTAACTTATTATTGCTTTTTATGCCTGATTGAAATTTAAAGGAGACAGTTAAAGAACATAATAACTGGGATGGTGTAGGGAGGAATAGCGTTGTCATGGTAAGGCCTACTTATTACTGCTTTTTATGCCTGAATTGAAAATTAAGAACACATACAAATACAATACAAATACAAATATTTAAGAACGCAATCATATAAATGAATGATTATCATATGGACTATTAGAGATTTTGTTAACTAGCCGACGTAACCTTGCATATCCCAGTACAAGTCTGTGCGAGTTTATACGTCACGCGAATGGGCGATCAGACAGATAGGGAGAGAGGGAAAGGGAGAATGAAAGATGGAAAGAGAAAAGAGATAAAAGTGGAGGTAGTAACGGATAGTGAAGGAGGGAGAAGAGGGAATGAGAGACACTATACTTAGACAGATGAAAATAGAGAATGAGAGAAAGAGAGAGTGTGTGCGTGTGTGAGAGAGAGAGAAGGAAAGAGAGGGAAGAGAAAAAAAAGAGTAGAGAGAGAGAGAGAGAGAGAGAGAGAGGGGGGGGGGGGGGAACGAAGGTGTAAAAAGGAGTGTATTTGTTTGGATCACTTACAATTCCCTGGACAGAAATGTCACAACACGATGTGTATCGGGATGAGCATGACGCACCTTAGTTTGGGCTGACATTCCGGCACGACCCATCCAATGTTACAATAATTTCCTGTTCTTTCATGTCTTCATTTCCTATATCATGTGCAATAATGATGTGTGATTCTTCGGTTACACCTCATTAAAGCTTGCATCATCTCTGCGGCCACCTCGGGATCTCGTTAAAAACATCGGAGGATATCTCCTCTTCCCCCGCTTCCTTCACCGAAATCTAAAAGAATAAAGACAAAAACGTACATTTGGCCTACAAAACCATGATGAAAATGATATGAAGATCTGCTATAATGAATAAGCTCTCTGAAAAAGACATATTTTGAAAGATATAACAAGGGTGATTATAGTTATGAGTACGAGCATGGACTCTGTATCTTCATGTTTTATAGGCATAGTCAGATCGGAAGATGTTGGTAATAACAAGTCTCGTTATCAGCTGACATCGTAGACGGCTCAATAATCTTACATGCCTCTGCTTCACTTAAGTAGATAATGTGACATGCCTGTCTTTGAAAAGAGGACAGGAAAGAATACTTCGATTACACTCATGTAGTTCAAATAAATAAAAATATCCTAATGATTTTTTTTCTGATGCTGTAGTTACCTGGTTGAAATCGGAGACGGCGGAAGTCGCTCATTACAAACAAAAACGATAGTACTCTTGGGAGTATAATCAAAGTAATTATCAATATGGAGTTGGACCATCGGAGAGAAACATTCATAAGGTTTCCATAGGGGCGTTAATTCCGGGATGTACTTGGGGCAGCCCCCCCCCCCCTCCCCCGTGACCTAGAGGCTTCGTTGAGGTGGGTATTAGAGTGTCATCTCCCAATTCCCAGTCATCTCCCAATTCAAGATTGGCAATTGTTGACTTTTTCGAGCCTTGCCAGCAAATCGCAAACACTAACGACCTTTATATCTATTCATTCACTTATTTTTTTCTACCTTTTATCATTCAATTGTAATTGTATATTTACTATTCCTGGTCTTTCCTTTCTTTTTGTCTTACAGATTGGAACCTCTTTTGGGAATTTAATATTCTGAATAACACTTTGGCAAATATGAGAATCAGAGACCCCTTTTTTTTTCATTGTCTAAGTATGTCGGTAAATTTGGTCCCGACACCCACCATTGTCACCATTATAAGCGGTCTAGCGATGACCCTGCCATTACATAATGTAAAGTTTTTTTAATTAATTTGTTGGCCTTTCCCTCCCTTTTCGTAAAGATGGATTCATGGTTCTTGTTGGTTTTCCTCCCTCCAAGTGAATCAGCAGTGATACTGGAACTGGGTACACCTCCAAATTATCCATAAAATTGATATTAAACGTGGGCATTTGAGGGGGAGGGGGTTATATATATAATTTTATTAATAATACATACATATATATTGTGTTCTATTATAATGTGTATTTTATATTTTATTGTGTTCTAATGATATAAGTATCATTATGTGAAGAGAAATCAACGCAACCTCTCCACATAACTTTCCAACAAATAGTTGTATTACAATAATATTTTCTGTCCATTTGTTGATGATTCCCGGGGGGGGGGGGCAAACCCACACTCACATATCATAACTACAAGACAGAAAAATATGTGCACAAACTGTGTGCGTGTATCCCCTCCCACCAATTCCCACCAAAACAATGATAAGCTTCTTTTTTTTAAATCTCGTCAGAGATTTTTCGGACAGTGAAAATTATGATAACCATCTGTGTTGGTTTGTTTGTGAGGATTTTTTCTTCAAGATGTCCCCCGCCGAGACTATACTGGGTCCGCCACTGCTAATGCAGTGTAATTGATTTAGTTGCGATAGTTTGAAATTTTGTGAGTTATCACTTTATTCTTCTGAAGTGGGCCACATACGTGATACAAATAAATATTTCTTTTCGTAGACTTTTGCAATTACTGAAGACAAATTTTAAATTCCTTGGAATTGACACAACCCAACCGGATAATGGTATTTTGATTACGCTTTCCTTTGTTATGTTACTTTAAAGCAGAAGGAACAAGGTTTCTATTCCATAGTCCAATATCAATCTGTTTCTTATTCTTCATTTTTAAACCTGCAATATCATGTAAGTTTGTTTCTTTAGTATTGATATCTATACCCTTGACTTAATACATAAAAATATAAGAATATAGTATAGGACGAAATAAACATCAACGCGATGTGCCTGCAGCTACAATTTCAATATTATTTCATTTGCAATATTAGGCCAAGTAAAATTGAATCATATTTCTCATCCGGCTTTTTCGTGAAAAGAAAAAAAAGGGGATTCCATGATTTTTCAATATTTGATATTTTCCCCGCACACATAATTGCTATTGGGTCAAGTTCAATACAAAATCTTTTAATAAAACTATGTATTGTCTGCGTGGAACCAGAAGGGCGTTAACTCTATACTATGTTACGAGATACCATTCTCATGCAACAGATCAAATCATGAAGTCATTTTTATGAGACAGAATAAAGAAATCGTACTCAATGATTCTTGACTGTCCAACTTCTGCCCTAGAGGGCTCACTTTATTCATCGCAACATTAACACAGTGTTAAAGATCATATTACAAGAAAATTCCATCAAAATAAATATTGGCTTAATACTTGTTATTGCATAGATGGCATAAATTAAACAAGGTTATCCAAATTCAACGCTTGGAAACATTTGAAGTAATGATTATTATCAATTATAAAACGGTAAAATACAGCCCCCGATATAGCAGCTGAAGAGCTCCTCGAACGCTGCTGAGATGTATGACGACACACCAGGGACCAGTCCTGTCTAAGCAGACGATGTCCCATAACATCTTACACATTTTTCAGAGCCTGTTTTGTCATCTCCTCTTCACTTATTTCTCTTACTTGACTAGCGTCAGTCTTAATGTTAGTCTGTTGCCTCACTCTTAACTTCGTGTATGGTATTATTTTGATGAAAAATGCAGCGTTAAAAAATAAAGGAATCAGTCACTTGTAAACAAAATAAGACGCCATTGTATTTTCAGCTGCTTGCACCGGGGCATGTTCGACGTTTCAAGAGGGAACGAATACCATCCGTGCTATTACTCGGAGGGCTTTTCAATTTGAAAGTGGGGTTTATTTCATTGATCATTGACCCTTCTGTGTATTTACAATCAAACGGTTTTAGTTATCAGAATCAGTTTCACTTTCCCTTTTAGAATGGTGTGAAATAAGGTCATGTTTAAATATACAAAACTCTTTATAATTTGATGAATAATTGTATTGCAATTACGTTCATTCATTATAGGACGTCGTCTGCTTAAGCAGGATTGGTCCCTAGTGTGACGTCATCAAAACATCGCTATATTTCTGGCGAATCCTCGGATATTCCAGATGCTGAGAAGAACTTTTATTTATGTTGTTTTTATAATCATCAGATACGCAGTTGACATAAAACTAATACGATTGCCATCTGTAAGCTTCCCAGTTTCTGGTGATACACTAATTGCCATATTTGTGATTTTCTTTGGATAGCTACTTTAACGCCCTTCTGGCTCCAAACAGACGATATATCTATGGACTTTATCTACAGAGACTCGAAACAAGTTGAAACTGCAATATATAACTAATTTTTGTTATTCTGATTATCTAGGTTTCATCAAGTTCTTATTTTCATTTCTGATCAAAAATAACAAATCACATAAAAAAAATGAGGTTGCCTGATAAAGGGGAGTAGAAGGGGCGAGATGGTGGATGGAAATAAGTCCTATTCGACTTTACCTCGGTTGTCTTTAGAGTAATATGGACGTTGCCTTTTTCTCTGATCGTCTTGCCAAAGACCATCATTTTGTATGATGTCTTTTTGTATTTGCATGGATAAAACATTTAATAGTGTTTTTTCCTTTTCAAATACCTTTTGCAATAACATCTTCAAACAAGCTCATACACATGCAGTCAAATATAAGGGTCTCTCTATATTAGACAAACCAACGACGATATTGCCTTCATTTCATTCATTCCAATGATTTGCAACCATACGATTTGTTTTATACCTTAGCATTTTTATTTGGCTAATAATATATAACGATGTACTGATATACTTGTCTATTTCATATACGAGGACAGAAAACAATATGTACGAGTTATCTGCCAGTCAATTTAATTCAATCAAATTCAATTTCAGTTTATTAATATGAAATGTGCAATGCGGTAGTTCAAGGACTTATATTGCTATGTTTACAAATTAAAATTGACATCAAGGAATATTGAAAATGAGATTTATATAACCGTAACAGTATGTACATTTCAGATTAAATGCAGACTTCAACATAATGATTTGTGCTGAAAGGCAAATCAGATAAATGAGTAATAATGCAAAGAATAAAGGGAAAAAATACATCTTATTATCTACAGTTGACTGTAAATACAGCCGATTATTCGGGTAATCGTTTAAATTTAGATATCCTATATATGGATATTTATATTCGCAACTGATATTACTTTATTGTTGCCAAAATGTTTCTCTCATTTGAACTACATAAAAGGTGTTTTCAGGATTCGTACAGTAGTGCTGTCCGCCTCATAAATGTTCAATTATCCTTCTCCTTCGGTGCTTTCTGTCAAGGCTGGCGATGAATAGAGAAAATATGCAAACTGTGTGTCGTCATTTAAATACTTGATACTGTCATTAATGCCGCCTTCGTCTTCCCCTAAAAGCTTCTATCACCTTGGGACGTTTGGAGATTTCTTAAATCTACATCTAAGGGCACTTAAACCAGTTTCTTGAAGCATGGGTCAGGAAAGTACGTTTTAATTTACAACGAATTATTTATTTTACTGGTGCCTTTTAAAATAATGGCGTATGAGGTCGTGTCATTCCCCCTAAAATAGATTATTGATTTTGTAATCATGAAGTGCTTATTCTCATAATGATGGTGATTAGGATTATGATATCGATTACATTAATAACAGTAATAATTCATTTATTTATATTTATTTAGTTTGTCTTCTTTATTTTATACCGCAGGATTGGCCTGTTCAGTCATGCAGAACTGCTTTCCAAAGACAATTCTGATAACAATAATGATAATAATAATGATAATAATAATAATAATAATAATAATAATAATAATAATATGTCTTGTTTACCCAGGGTAGCCTCATCAGTATCATATACTGTTCTCCCTGAGGGCCCTGCAATCATATTATTACCCCGGCTTTAGCCGAGCTACCATGATAAGGTGTTCAAGCATTCAAGGAATTTCTTCCTACCGGGTACCCATTTACTTCACCTGGGTGGAGAGTGGCAAATGTAGATTAATGTCTTGCCAAAGGACGTTAGTAATAATGATAAAGATAATAATAATAATAATAGTGCAATATTATGATACAGAGTACAACCAAACCAGCAAACAATGTAAAGTTGATATCAAACTACAAAGTGGCACTATACATGAATACAATTATCAAATAAAATATCACCATATATCAAAGATTATCATTATGTTGCTATGCTATTGATCCCCCTTCCAATATAACAATGTCTTATCATAAAGGAAACCTAGTTTATAATGAATTCTACAAATTAACATCATTATTTCCCATAGGTGCATGAGCGGTGCCAAAGGCAGCCGAATCATCATGACTTCAATCGAACGGTAATTTTCAATTAAAAAGAAATAACGAAATTAGGTCCCATTAAGGCATCATGATCTCCCAGAAGATGGAGGGGAAAAGGGAGTGAGATCAAATGGGGGGGGGGGGGGGACCTAGAGAGTGTGAGAGAAAGAAAGAGAGAGGGAGATGAGTGAACGATAGAAAAAAAAATAGTGGAAAATTAAAAGCAGAAAAGGATATTTCGGTAGAGAGGTGTTTAGGGCGATGGGTTCTTGGACAGCTAGGCCTATCCCCTCCCCAGATTATGACCCCAGACAACAATCGCAATAAATTTGTAGTTTTCCGAAGATAGTATTAAGAACATAGGATAAAAACTTGAGATTGTGTAATTTCAAAACAAAGACACCTGCCTGGAGATAAGTTTAGTCCTATTAAATTGTATGATTTTTCTAAAGATGTTGGAAGTGAAGCGGATGCTAAGAGAGGAGACACAATTCTACAGTTTATAAGTAAATCGTTTAATCTTAAATTATCCAAAAATCACAGCCCACTAAATTGAAATAATATAATTTTTTCAAGTATACTTTATACAAAAGAAAATATGGTATAACAGAAAAAAAACAACATTTTATCCCCCAAGTTTAGTTTCTAACGGTGCGAGAGTGCCACACAGCCTCGGCCCATAGTCCCTCTGTGATAGTGAGTGTGTGTGTGGGTTGGCTGATTAGTGGGTGGGCGTTTTTATTTCCAGGAAGATCTACCGCGCACTACTTGTTATAGCAATGTTGAGCTTATCTATACATTCATCAGAAATTTCTATGATATAAGGAAAATCATTTTTTAGATTTCGATTATTTATTTATTATGAAATTTACTATATTTTTGTACAAACGCGCCATAGACAACCCCACCCCTCCCCCAAAGAACTAAAAATAGGTGACGGTCCCGAGAAGTCATATTATAATTGTTCTTTAGTTTGGAAGCCTGTTCCCAAGCCCATAAAATCTGATCCCTCGATTTTACTGAGACCATCTAGTCATTGACAAAAGGGTTGTCAGCCTGACCGTAGCCGTAGGGCGTAGCCCCAAGAGCCCCCGAAAAAGATCACATGTCGTGCACCAAATACTGTGTTGTTAAATGTACTGTACACCTACATTACAAAACATGAAAACTGACAATTTTTATTTCCTTTAGGAAAGGGTTGTCAGAATGCCCCTAAAAAATTCGGGTTAATTTTTGTTCCCTAAGAGTCCATGGACCAAATTTTGCCAGAAGGAAGAAATATGTATTTGTGGTTGCCCATTACAGAACTATAAAAATGAACATAATATTTCCCTTGGGTATAGGAGAATTCAGACCCGCTGAAAATCAACAAAGCTTTGATTTTGTTGCTGTTGTTGATTTTTATTTTGTTTTAGGTCGCTCTGGGGGCTAAACTTAACGGCTACGGTTAGGTTGACAACCTTTTTCGTAAATGACTTAAACTGTCCAGGTAACGTTCAAGTGTTAAATCTCATGGGCTTGATAGGGTGACTACAAGTATTCGGGAGAGCCTCTTGGCCTACTAGCGTTAATTGAACTGGGATAGTTGTCTTAGGGGAGTAATTAGCAAGACTACTTAACCTCAGTGTCACTGGGCATATCAGGGCAATTGTCTGGGTTTATCGTCCCGCCTGCGTATTTTGTATTTTACCCTCTCTTATGCATGTTTCTAATTCATTTCTGGCCGTAGAGGATCCACCCCAAAATGCATACAACACATACAACAGATCAAGGTAAAACAGTACAAAAATAACAAGTATGTAAAAACAAAACGATATGCGGTTTGATCGTGGCTACATCATGCATGCATGCCACTGACCTAGATTCCCTCTCACTCTACAGAGGACAGGACACTCACCACATGCTTACTTAGTCAAGTGAATAATAGAATCTGAATTTTCTAATCCACCCTTGACGGTCATCCCTGTATCACCAGCCATGACCCTGATATAAGCTATGATCTAATAATGTGTCCTAATACGATCATGAATTCACGCTTCATTTTGCGATGATTGCCTAATTTCATTATTCCTCCAATCCAATACCATCATCTTCAGGGATAAAAATATATCTGATTAACTTTCGATTTCATAAGGATACGAAGCGAATTGCAGCTGAATTCACCTTCAAAAATGGCATGTTTGAGTATAGGTGATACACAATTTCACGTTTTATTAAGTGGTCTGACTGTCTAAGGAGAATTATGCAATGATGGCTTAATCTCATTATCGCAAACAAACCAATACCATCAGTTTTAGGGGTCAAGAAATGTTTGATGAACTTTCGATTTCAAAAGGATAAGAGGGAACTGGCAACAGAATTCACCTTCAAAAGCGCATTGTTTGAGTATAGATATTACATCATTTCATGTATCAATGCCATCAACTTTAGGTTTAAACGTTTTGAATTTGTTACGAAATTCACCCGAAAAAAAAAGCTTCGTATTATCAGTTATTGAGTGATTTAAGAAGATATGGCTTAATTTCATTATTGTAACTAAAGCAATGTACCATCAATTTTATAAATATAAGGAGAAAAAAATGAAACAGAATTTACCTTCAAACACACCTTGTTTGAGTATAAATGTTACATACATAATTTCACATGTTATTAAGTGGTTTAAGAAGATATGCAATGATCGCTTAATTTGCATCATCGCAACCAAACCAATACCATCGTCTTCAAGGGTAAAATATATTTGATGATTAAACTTTTGATATCTTAGAAAAAAAGAAGAGAGAGAATGTGCAAATGAATTCACCTTCAGAAACGTTTTGTTTGATTATAGGTGTTATATATATTTCACCTTTTATTGAGTGGTTTAAGAAGATTTATTTCATTATCGCATCCAAACCAATTCATCAACTGTAGGGGTGAAAAATATTTCATTAACTTTCGATTTCTTAGAAAAAAGACTAGAGAAAGAATATGCAAAAGATTTCACCTTAAAAACGTCTTGTGTTACATGATTTTACGTTGTACTGAGTGGTATATATATATATAGAGAGAGAGAGAGAGAGAGAGAGGTGTTGTGGTCTTGTGGTCTAGTGGATAAGTCACCGGACTGCAGATCACAAGGTACGGGGTTCGAATCCCACCACAGCACTAACGTCCTTTGGCAAGACAATAATCTACATTGCCACTCTTCACCCAGGTGTAAATGGGTACCTGATATGCTTGAGCGCTAGTTACTTTGGCAGCTCGGCTATAACCAGGGTAATAATGTCTAAGCGCCATGAGCGTCACTGCGTGACGGATATGAGCGCTATATAAGTGGCCACTATTAATATATATATATATATATATATAAGAAGATATACAATAGTGGTACAATCTTATCATAGCCACCTAACCAATACCATCTATTTCAGAGGTGGAAAATATTTGATGAGCTTTCAATTTCATGAGAATAAGAGGAGAACTGGCAACAGATTTCACCTTCAAAAACGTTTTTTTTTAATTATAGGAGTTACATAGTTTCACGTTATATTGAACGATCTAATATTATATGCAAAGATGGCTTAATTCCATCCCATCAATTCAACAGGCAAGAAATATTTTTGATTAATCTTCGATTTTCATAACGATAAGAGAATTTGCATCAGAATTTACCTTCAGTAACAAAACGCCTCGTCTGAATACGTGTTTGTGCATAAGTTTGCGCTTCATTGAGTCGTCTAAGAAGATATGTAATGGTTGGCTTAATTTCATTATAGCAACCAAACTAATACAATCAATT
Source organism: Heliocidaris erythrogramma (assembly GCA_025617745.1). NCBI lineage: Eukaryota > Metazoa > Echinodermata > Echinoidea > Camarodonta > Echinometridae > Heliocidaris > Heliocidaris erythrogramma. Next base: position 53,121,487 of record CM046856.1, on the reverse strand, counting down.
CAGGGATCAATTCTTTTTTATTAACTTTCGATTTTATAAAGCTAAGAGAATTGCAACAGAATTCACTTTTTAACTCACCTTGTTTTGAGTAAGCGTTTATTATTGTTGATTATTATTATTTCTTGTGAAAGAATGGGGGAGATGGGTAACTACGAAATATGAGTTTTCTACCTTGTGTACCTCAAGTTGAAATATATTCATTTGGAATTTTAACAGCCTCACCAAAGATCAAGCAATCCTTGTAAAGAAGACAAATTCATTCAATACCACGTGACATCAATCATTCTAAATAATCCTTAAAGGGATTCGGTAACTTTGTGGAGGCTTGATTTAATAAATTGTTGAATTTTGATATCTCTCTTGTATAATGATGTTCAGAAGGATAAATAAATAGTCAGGCACAGAAAGGTTTTGAAATTTATAATGCTATATTATCAAGATATCAATGACTGAATACTCCCATTTACGAAAGCGTATGGCCATACGCTTTAGTCTAACACTGAGTCTATGGGGGAAATGAGTCTGGCATTTCCGGTCACTTGCATATGTTTACTTTTGTGAAGGATATGATGATTTTTAAGTCCTTTTTCCCCTTGAGCTTCAATTTTACACATTACATACAGTGATAGCATGTAAGGCCAGGCAGCTCAGATTTTATCAAGCCTCTACAAAGTTACCAAATCACTTTGGTTGGCCACGCTGGTTTAGATTCAAAGAGACCCTTGACACAAACGCTATCAACCGCCCGCCCACCTCAGGGCTATTCAGAGGAGGCTGTCTTTAAAATATTCACTTTCTACAGAGAGAACTAGATCTATATGTACAGAGAAAGGGGATGCGCTCTGATTACGTCACAATGACAGTTGTTCCTCAATTGTTACCTCGATGCAGGTGTTTTTCTTACCTCCAGTCAGGCAAAAGAGGCAATATATATCTGTGCTGTTATTTTCGTATATACTTAGCATTAAGGTACAGACGTCATACCTTTGTTAGTTTATGTTTCTTTTATAAGAATATCTTTTTCTTGTTTGTTTTCTTTTTTTAAATTTTAGCTTGACATACTTCTTGTAGATTAGGCCATACCTCTTTCCCTAGAAGCCCTTCGTTGCTGATGTTAACGAGGCGCAACTATGTTTTCAAAGTCACTTCTTCCTTTTCCGCAGTGTTTAAAAAAGGGCAGATTTTCTTCTCAAACGTGGAACTAATAATGATAAACATCTAAAATCGAAATAAAATTATCATCAAGATATTAACTTAAGAAACAATCAAACCACCGAAGGGCTCTTGCACATACATGTATTGCAACAAATCTGTGCTGATTTCGTTATAATCGCACTGAGAACATCGCAAAGCGTAGCTAATGAATTTGAAAGTGGGCAAAGCTTTGCCGACAAGTTTGCCTTAAAATTCTACCTCCAAAACATTCCTCAGATTCCTCTGCAGACAAGGGTTGAAATCTTGTTCATATTTTTTTAAAGAGAGAGACACACACACTAGAATAAGCGTCTAATGGACAAATTGCCTGACAACCATTATAGATTTTGCCGGACAGAATTTAATAGGATGTCCCACCCCCACCCCATCAACCCTTGCCAATATATCTGACTAACATTTGCAAGTGAAAGTATCAGACGAGATCACGTTTTGCTATAAATAGCCAAAAAAGTTGTGAGAAGTCAACACAAAAAATCTGAGACATTGAGCATTTAAATAAGGAACCATGGCAACCAATTGTTAAAATCAATTTTCAGTACACCTAGTGATAAATCATACAGTAATCCATTATATCTAATCACTTATTTCTTATATTTTTATTTTTTTTATATACAGGCCTTCCCATTTTGACAATTTTGAAAATGTCCATCCGTGACGTGAACTGGTCACACGTTAATGACGTTGGTTGGACTTTATTTCATGTAGTTTTAAACTATTTTCACCTTTTTCCCATGATAATTCTCTTCCTTGGGCGCCGAAAGAGTGAAAATGCCTCACTGTATATTAAACTTTCTTCGCTCAATAACCCTTTTGGTAAACTCCATCTCATTTACTCGATATTTTAATCACGCTAATATTAAAGTAATCGATCTATGATCTATATTCAAGAATAAAGGTGAGAAAAGTTCCTTGTAGCATCCACTATTCGTAATGAGATCAATAATAATATTCCTTATTTAGACCAAGTCATATTCAAACCGAAAGTTTCCCCCTCAACACGATCATTATCGATATTACGCACGAGTAGCCAGGATTTTCATTTTCGTAGGGGCGGACCCTGAGGCGGGTGCGTGCGGAAGCTTTGACATCTGTTCAAATTCCGAGTGAGATGATGCAATTATCGGTGAAATCTTTGGCTTTTCCCTGATAATTGATTACATGAGGATAGTTGACTATACATGATTGAATAATATGACTGGCTGAACGAATAGTCCGAAAATGTTTATCTATGTATACAGACCTTTAACTTTAGATATAATTTTTCATCAAATTAATGCTTGTAATAAAGTGTACATTTTTATGCAGTCCCATCTCTCCTAGATTTTGTCAATTTGTTGATTGGCAATTACTTTACATATTAAGTTCATTTTTATTCTTTAGTTTTGAAAGGGCATGTCTTCGTACAGTTAAGCTTATAAGCACATAAGACGGTTGATTGAAATTTTCCTCGTAATCTCTAGGATTGGGAACTTCGATGCAAGTTTCAAAGTTCTTTTACAAAAAACAAAAAGTAAATGTGTTTTCCCATTTTGAATATAATTTTTTTATTTTACTTTGCATTTCTTGGGAAATGATCTATTTCCATTACTTTCCTTTCCTTTTTTCTCTTTTCTCGTACGTTTTTTGACATGTTAAAGGGATAGTACCCTCACTACCCCTGGCTATGAACATGCTTGATATTTTCAAATATCACAGATTCGTGAAAGGAAATACGGTGTTATTCATCTAAATACGGCGTTACTTGTTATACGACGTTACTCATCCCTCATTTGTCTCTATATCAAACGCCAGGACTCAATCTCTGTCACTCCTCTTAGGGTTAGGATCATTTGACATTCATCATAAATTCACTTTTCAAAAATATATCTTCATGAACTTCCTACTATTATGCTGTGATTAGCATAATTACTTTCTCATTCTTTCTTTCGCTCTACCTCCCCTTAATGTATCTCACTATCTTTCTTTCTTTCTTTCTTACCACGTGTCTCTGTTGCTATCTGTGTCCGTATTTACGTTTATCTTTCTTGTTATATATACTCACTTAATATGCTTAACCTTTGTTTAATCGTTCGCTGTCAGACAGAGCTCTCTCAATTTCGCCTCTTTCTTTCCATAATAATGTACAAATTTGTATGTCGTGTTGTAGCACAATCTCTCCATATATGCCCCCTTCTCTATCTGTCTATCCATATCGAATTATTTCTCCTATTTTTCTTATCTTTCTCTTTCTACGATGAATTGTATTCCTCTCTCCTTTAGTTCCTTCTTCTCGTCATTTTATTAGATTGTTACACTCTTGCCCCCTTCTTCTCCATCTCCTCCCTTCCTCTCTCCATCTCATCTCTCCCTCTTCCTCTCTTATTCTCTCTCCCCCTTATTTCTTTCCTGTTGAATGAGCTAAGTGAATATGAGCCCAGAGCTCTTCCACATTTTCGCAAGTCCATTGAAATTCAGTGAAATCATGTTGAAGATAGCGTTCATTTTCCCTCAAGAGGCAAACGACCTCCGCCCCTTTCTGTACACAATCGATCTTTCTAGAATTCTGATTCAAGGGCCAAGCGGTTACGTGGTTGATTAGAAAAAGTGTCCAACCTCCTTTTTCGAATGAGTAGATCTCACTCTTAAAGGCGATTTTTCGGGAGTTAGTATGCACAACGAGTCACAGTTCGGTTCATAATGGGCATAGTGCTATCCCCAATTAATGCAGAAAGGCCTACCAATCTCACACACGGAAGAAAAAAGAAAAAGAGAGAGATAATTTTGTTATTAAAGTGCATGACATGATATAGGCGACAACGGCTACGCGCTTGCGACGTGCGGAAGAGAAAACCACGAAAAATGTATAATACACATCATGTATACGTACAGGAATATAAGGTGACGTAATGATGGACGTGCATTATAATTATTTCCAACAAATTCAACAGAACATAAAGTTGTTTGTTGTGAGATAGTAATATATACCCGATTCAAGGAGATGAAAACGCTAGGCATGCTGGGTGTTAAAACAAAAAAAAACCCCGCACTTTTCATCTTCAAAAACTTATTTCGATTCATGTGAAATTCACACGGCGCGCTGAAGTGTTTTTGTTGTTGTTTTTTGTTTTTGCTGCCGGTCCAATTTGAGGTCGAATCATAGTTAATCACTATAATAAGTCATAACAAAGTCCCTGGTTTCTCAAAAGTAGCTCAAAATGGACCCTATATGTACAGTGGGGTCAGTGAGTGTTGGTGTCTGCAGCCACTGTTAGCATGGTTAGCACACCAGGAACACTCATTAAAGGGACTGGCAAGTCGTAATCCATGGGCCTGATCAGTTGGCCTGACTCGGGGAAATTCGGATACATTCAGGTCCAATCGTGCGCTACCGAAGGAATGTTATTGCCGAATTCCTCGCTTGATCGTTAACTCGAATCCCTACATACGTAACCGACCAATGAGATTCAAATACTGGAATAAAGAACGGGCGATCTTGTTTACTCAAATCTGGGTCAATGTGCGAACTTTTATTAGCTGCGCGCGATAAATTGAAGTCGCTTTGAACTTTGATCCAGAGAAAGGAGCAGCCAACAGTAAAACCGCCCATAGATTGCGACTTGTCGCTCCCTTTAACCTCAAATCCGCTAAGACACTCATCAACAGCACGTCAACAGCACATCCACAGTCACCCAACTTGACAACTTACCGATCTTGTCTTGTTGGAATGCCAACGCCGTGGTCCTGTTACACCAGGGACCACAATCTGGTCTCGCCAACCCTCTAAGACCTAGATTTTGGGATATTCCGAAGAAAATTTGGATCCGATGTTCCAACTTCGATTATCAGCACACATTACAAACCATCGTGTATTAAAGATGAACTTACATGAACTCTGGCAAGAAAATGCATTGGGATAAAATTTGATAAAGTAAGATAAAGTGTTATTTTGTTCCATATCAATGAAAACAGCGATGTGCAAAATATGTTTAAATTCTTTCCAGCTATATTGCGTGGAGTTTGAATTGGAATGTTTGCTTTTGGCTCGCCAAACAGGCCACACAGCTCTCAGTAAAGTCCGTTAGGACATACCCACACGGGGGGGGGGGGGGGCACTCGTCAGAAGGTTAAATTTCCAAGGTTCGTTATTTCCAGAGTTCGTTTATCCAAAAGTTCACAATTCAAATAAAAGGGTTCGTAATTCCGGAAATGAAATAGAGTTCATAATTCCGAAATTTAAATAGGGTTCCGAAGGTTCGTAATTCAGAAAATGATGTAGGGTTCTATCACATTTTTGGAATGATGAACGTTCGGAATTATGAACCTTCAGGGTAAGGAAACTTCGGAGTAAACGAACCTTCGGATTAACACACCTTCAAAATTATGCTTAGCGGTAGACCACCCACCGTGCTTGTGACTATTTGTAATGTGAACGCAATCGCTGCTTCACTCGCATGATATGACCCCTGAGCACAAACTTCCACGCGTTTTGACCATACTGTAGCGCAGTAATTATTGTCTTGGCAGCGAGTGAGCGATGAATAGTCACGAGTGGGTGATAGAAGCAAGTCGATCATGGCCTGTCTGAACGCAATGGAAATAGTTTCGAGACTGACAAAGCATCGATCCTAACATAGCATCGATGCTATGTACTACGTGTAAACATATAACTAAAGACTTGCAACTGCTCTCAGATATCACCTGTGCAAGACAACTGGGGTACCAAGATGGCTGCCATTTTGCATTGGTGGCTTTAGTTGTACAATGGCTATTCATTATGCAACATCATATCCATTGTGTACAGGTAAATGGGCATGTACAAATATGTTTTTCAAAATGGCAGCCCCCATGGAATAATATCAAGCAAGGAATCTGCAAACTTTAGAGAGATTGTTCTCCTTACTGATTAATCAAATAGGAGTATTTTCAAGATATTTTGAACAGGCTGACAATTTTCCACATGACTATCAGCTAATATTTGTCGAGTTTCATTCTCCTCTCCAACTAAATATATGTTTTAAACGGAGACTTCTTTCACCCAAGACAAAACTTTGATAGAATTTTCCCCCTTACCAACGAACGGTGACACAATCCCCTGCTTCTACAGAGCCTGAATTGACTCTGTTCAGGTTTGGTCACACCAAGAATTTCACTAAATAGTATCTGAGCTGAGCAATCCAACTCCAGTTGTGAATGCAGCAAAACTCGGACCATTGGCCATATCCAGTTGCAATATCCACCGGGCTCCCCATGGTTTTAAAGTGATTAGGTAACTTTGTGGAGTCTTGACAAAATCTGAGCTGTCTGGCCTTACATGCTTTCAGTGTATGTAATATGGTGTAAAAATGAAGCCCATGGGGAAAAAAGTACTTCAAAATCACCATGTGCTTCACAAAAGAAAACATATGCAAATGACCGGAAATGCCAGACTCATTTTCCCCATTGACTCAGTGTTAGACAAAGGCGTATGGCCATACGCTTTCATAAATGGGAGTATTCAGTCACAGATATCTTAATAATAGCATTATATATTTGAAAACCTTTCTATGCCTGGCTATTTATTTATCCTTCTGAACATCATTATACTAGACAGATCAAAAATTCAAAATTGTTGAATCAAAATTCAACAATTTATTAAATCAAGCTTCCACAAAGTTACTGAATGCCTTTAAGGTTTAAAAGAACTTGATGATGATACGATGGGCTGATATTCAAAGAGCGCTCCGTTTTATAAAGAGTTGGGCTTTATATCAATTGCAAATTATTTGCAATCAATCGCAACTTCTTTACAAGACGGGCCCAGCACTGCATGAGCTGACTAATATTAACAAACGCTCCAGTTGGTAACAACGTGAATAATTGTGTATGAGACAAAAGCTCTTATTTATCCGCACACCTGTTGTAAAGTGCAAGTATTCATATTGTTAATTACAGAACTTTCAAAAGAAGGAATGTCTTCTTGCCTGATTTCTATAGTTCTTTCATTGTGTATCCCAGCAAACAGGTGGCAACAGGAATACCTTGTGTTCTATACACACTCATTGACTATTTACACTGCATGAGCGAAGATTCACACGGTCGATTTTTGCTACTTTTGAGAAACCAATAATTTTACATCAGTTTTAAAAACTAATCACTGATTTCAAGAGTTGACATTAAATCGGAACAGCAAATACATATATAAAACATTTAGCTTTATGTTGTGTAAATCTGATCTGACTTGATATAATATCTCACGAGTTATAAAATATCAAAAGTGTCCAATGTTTTCTAAAACTGGTTTGACACCTACTATTTACTCAACTGTTGTGCTACGTGGTCTTATTCCTGACGTCACTGTCGCGCGAATCTAGATTATCGTGATAGCAAACGTATGAAATATTTGGAAGAAACTTAACACTTAGTCAAACTGGCAGCATAGTCTCTTGTTTCTTTATGGACTTGAATTGGGTCTTGGCACATTTTAAATGCTGTCCCTTTTTGAGAGAGAGAGAGGAGAATGAATTTAAGATAGCTTCAATCTACTGGCGGATCCAGGATACCCTTCATTTTTTTATTTATTTATTTTTTTTTTTTGGGGGGGGGGGGGTAGACACAATGTTAAAAAAATATCTGACAGGCAAAATAAGGCTTATCGAATTTACCTAGACAAGACAAATGGGTATAAGAATATTGCGAATTCGGGAGGGGGATTCGGGGGAGGGAGTACGCCCCCAGTGTACCCCCAGTCTACGCACCTGTACCCAGCTACATTGGATCTTGTATACCATTTCTTTATACTTGCAAAGTTCATAAAGTTATTATCTTCAGCATATTTTTTCCGCTATTGATGTCAGTAACACTACACCTATAAGCCTGATAGTATCAAGGACGTATGTATTGATTTCATTTTTTGGACAGACAAAAATACATTCATGGAAATTTGAAAGCTCTTTTTGCGTATCTCACAAGCCTCATTTGGATTGCGTTCCTATAGGTTTCCAGGCCAATTTAATCATTAAAAAAGATCATATGTTGTGCATTCAAATTAACGCAAAAGTCGCCGTCGAAAGAATTCCGTTGATGAAATTAAGAATCCGAGCATTCAAATTAAATAACAGGAAAACAAATATGGGCATTAAAACTTGCAAATGCGAGCACGTGTTTTGAGATCCGCGCATTCAAGTTAACACAAAAGCCGTCTATATTTACCTGAATGTACAGGGCTAAAAAAAAGTGCACGAATTTGAATGCACGAAGTTGAATGCAGGTTTGAGAATTTGGTTGACTGGTTGTTGAATTTGAATGCTCAGATTCTTAATCATGCATTTCGAACGAGAGCGACCTTTGCGTTAATTTGAATGCACGAAAAATGAATTTGAGTAACCAAACTAAAGGATTAAATTAGCCTGGAAAACCTTTAACTGCGCTAATCAAACCTGGAACGAAAATTATCCCGTACGCCAATATTTCAAGGCAATCTTTTCGCTGTTCACTTTGCGTCCATTTTTTTTTTGGTACGATTTCGCTCACACATTGCGCATCAAAGACAGCGCCAGTCATTGACGCAGTCCTCCGTCAAGTAAATGACGCCAAGCGTGCAACGGGCATTAAGCCCGGCTCACACGAAGCGTCATTTGCTGACGTTAGGACCGCGTCAGTGACTTGTAAGGTCGTTTGCGCGTCGTGAAAGAGGGATATGGTTTTAAAAGTGATTGCAAATTGGACAATGCAAACAATACTCTTATAATAACTGACAGGCTCGCATAAAGCAGATAATGACGCAATCGAAATGATACCTCGGTGAGCTGGGCTTTACTGTAAAATCTATCAAAAGAACGGTCAGGGGAGCGTTTCATCGAGCATTTTGTCAGTGATTTTTACCGACAACTGTTATAAGGTACTGAAATCCTTGCATCTGATTGGCTGAGAGCAAATTTGTCAGTAAAAATCACTGACAAAACACTTGATGAAACGCACTCCTGATATGTATTCAGACAACATGTTCTCTGTATGTCGGAATAAAAATTATGTGAGATTTGACGGTTCATTTCACCTGACTGCTAACATGGCTAAGAAAGCATGCACATGCAGGTAAGTAAGCAACCAGGGGACCGACGGCTGTAAGTCCTCTCTGAGAGACTTGATAATGCGGATTAATGCCTTACCAAAGGGCACTAGCGCATCCACTTGGTTTCGAACCCGGGTCCTCCCAGTTACGAGACCAATGGTCCACCACCCACCACGCATCCTCGTTATGTGAGAGCAACACGACCTCAGCAAGATGACCCAGATTCCTTTTCACTTGAATAAATATAAAATTCTTTCAATTGCGATAACAATGCCGTAAATTAATTCTTACAAATAGGAATAAAATTTTAATCTGATACGAGGTTATACAAATCTTATTCTTAATTCTTTATATTTCAACGAGCTTCTTTAGCATTTACGAGCAGAAATAGGAATAAAATACCCATATCGATGCAATGAGTCGAGTTGTTACTCTAGATTACATCGACAGAAGGAAGCCAATATATTCTCATTCCCATTCTTATTTTATTTAAAATACAGAACATTTTGATCCCCTCCTTATAGATTCTAGTGTTCGGGATACATAATGAAGTGTTGTGGAATGTTCTTCATGATATTGAGAGCACACGCATCTTTAATCAGCAATTCCCTTTTTATGAAATCGGGGTAATATCACTTAGAGAAAAATCTCCTGAGAAAGAATCCTGCTTGGGTGAATATAAAAGGGCATGACCGAGAATTGAGACGGGAATAAAGTACAACTTATTTAAATTTTGAGGAGTAATAGCGGTGTAATGCTTAGCTATATACATGTACATGATAAGTTCGAACCTCAAATCCTTTTAGATGAATATATCAATATTGGATAGTAACGCCCCAGTCTCACCGACTCCAAACCAACCTAATTTTGACCATGGGGTTGGGGGGGGGGGGTGTAATGTAAGTTTTCGTTCGGACTTTTGTCGGTCTGCTGTCGATCGCCTAGGTGTCAACGAGCCTTATGCTCATGAACTTGGAATTTCACTTTTACCGTTAAAGTTTGATTATTCAGTTTAGCGAAATTATCGTGTGTAGTTCTGGACAATTGAATCCAATTAGATGCATTCCTATTACCTTAATGATAGGCTATTGTTGTTATTTGTACATTTTGGGGTTCAAAGTTGAATCTTTACTTCTTTGTGTGAAAGGAAGTGGAAAAGGACCTACGAGTGGTGCAGATTTGAGGAAGATATCTTTCCGTTAACTTATTTCCGCTTTGTCTAAAGACTATAATAACTCTTTACCATGGGATAATTGAAACGAAAAATACTTGAATTTTATCAGGCTGGAAGAGGGAGTTAGAGCACACGAATCTTTCTAAAATGTATTCCGACAACGTGTGCCAGTTACCGGTTTCTCATTTTACATTGATATTTCATATCTACTTTAGATTCCAATCAGATGTTCGTTCTAACGAAAGGAGTCTATTGGGTATTTTTCAAACAGAGCATAAATGAATTTCGCTGTACTGCTGTAAAATGCCAGCAAACATCTTTGAATTTGTAAAAAATGAATTAATTTGAAGAGGTGCCGTGTCAAAATATTAGTGTAATTCTGTGAATCCTAACATGAAGAATATTACAGAATCATATTTAGTACTAGACTAAATTTGATCTTGTACACAGTTCTGACCACACCCATGATACCTGTGGTCTTAAGTTATCATGTTCTTGTTTTATTGAAAGATTCTTGTTTTCATGAATAAATAATAATAATAATAATAATAATAATAATAATTGGATTATATAGCGCCTTTTCCATAGGATACAAGGCGCTTGTCAATTAGTCTATTTAACAGAGTTGTACAGGTAAGATTTCACGTGTTTTCTGAAGATGTCTAGTGAAGCACTGTTTCTTAGAAATGATGGGAGATTTATCCAGAGACGTAGGGCTAGGGGCTGAAAGGATTTAAAGCCAGCTTATTTGGGGGATTTGGGAAAGACAAAAGAGGGAACTGATGTAGATCTTAGAGAATATGACGTTCTATGTTGCTGAAAGAGTGAGGAGATGTATACAGGATGTGTTGTTACCATAGATTTGAAAGTTTGAACAAGTATTCGGTATTGTATTCTATCAGCAACTGGGAGCCAGTGCAATTCGTACAACAATGGAATAGCATGGGACCATTTCGGTTTTTGACAGATAAGACGAGCGCATTTATTTTGGAGGTCCTGCTTACTGATACCCCCAAGCAAACACCCACCATAGTCAAGCCTAGAGAGCACAAGTGCTCTAACAACATTATGACACGTCTCTTGATCCAAGTACCTTCTGATGCGATTTAAGTTATATACTTGCCAAGTTAGGGAGCGACATAATTCGGCGACATGGTCAGACACATGTATATTTGTCTTTCAAATTTTCCAACCTTCGAACACGTTTTGAAGGGGATGGAGTCTCATTTATTCTTCATTAACCTTCGCTGGATTTTCCTATTTCGTATTGTAAGATGAAATTACTATAGCATATAATAGTATAGACGTAACTTCAATTCCATACATAATGTCTTTCAGAGACTCCACCATCAGTTTATTCTTCCATATTTACTATAGGCAGCAGGTGTAGAAGTCAAACCTTTTTTTTCCTTCAAAATTCTTCAATTTTTGGAGAATGACATCACGAAGATATTGATTCAATTTTCACATAACTTAGAGATTTTATCAATATTGCATTGTCATCGCAATGTGAAATTGCCAATTCTTTCAAAAGTGTTGTGTCCTGAGGAGAAAGAAACTGGCATACAGTTGGAAAAAAGCACACAAAACAAAACAAAGTGTACACGCTACCATTGTATGCGATGCGATGCCTGTCAAATTGAATGATTGTATCTGATATGTCTGATGCAAGGAATGAATAAAAGATGTGAATCATTATGACTACAATAGAATTCAAACAAAAAGCATCCAAGTATTTCAAAGAATCTATCATTGCCCAAGGTGAAAAATTTGCATTTTATTGACAGCAGTTTTAAGCACATCAGGAGCTCTTGCAGCACAGTAGAATATATTTGCATAGTTCCTGCGCTTCATATATTTTTATATTATTTATCATTATCATTATTATTTTTATTGTTCTTATTATTATAGTTATTATTATTATTTATGATTTATTGAGAAAGAAAAATTTATAACGCAGAATTGGTTTCACACATATGACATTCTTACACCAAGCGGTCGTTTTATCGGTCACATGTCTGTTTCCCGAAGATTCATAATTGCGAAGGTTCGTAATTCGGACAACGAAATATAGGTTTTATTATTCCGAAGGTTCGTAATTCTGGAAATGTAATAGAACCCATCATTTTTCATAATTACAAACCCTCGGAATACTAAACCAAATTTAATTTTCGGAATTATGAACCTTCGGAGTAAACGAACTTTCGAAGTAACGAACCTTCGGAATTATGAACCTACGGAAAAACGACATGTAACCGTTTTATCAAATTCGACCTTTTTTTTTTATTGATTCCTCGTTTACACACAGTCTACACTGATACAGCCAAAATGGCAAAGATGAGCCTTGTGCCGAAGGGTAAATAACCCATTTTAATGGCTGAACGACCAGATTTGAAGGTAGCCAAATATAACTCGATCAAATCGATGCACATTTAGGGCAAATCCTTTCCTTTCCCGAATGTAAATACGACGGATCCTTTCTCAAATGAGCTCCAAGCAGATTGGTAAATGCCTTCAAGTTTCATGTGGGAAGTATCTTTTAAGTGTGATGCTCTATTGAAAGTGCTTTCAGATGACGAAGTCATCATTCTGTCCTTCTTTAGTTTGCTCCATCTACACGTTCCTTTTCAAGGTCGATGTTCTTCTTATTACTATTCAATTTTTAATACGTAGTTTCATTTTTGTTTCTCCTCAGTTGGTAGATGAAATAAATGTGTGACTGTGTCAGTATTTCAAACTTTTCTTTGAAATTGTAAAATAATGATATTGTCATTAATGATATGACGGACTATATAGATTTTCTGTAGTTTCATGAATGAAATTGCTACAAACGGATATACATGTATATGATTTGTCATTAAAACATGATTTATTTCTTTATCGAAAGGAGCCCTCAATCATTTCTCTCTCTCCCTCTCCCTCTCTCTATCTCTCTATCTCTCTGATTCTTTCCTCTAGTCTTTAAGTTAATTTCCACCTCTCTTTTATCATGGTGAATCTCGTATATCAAACGACATGTTTATTGTTGACATAGATTCAACATTAGAATTACATCTTAATCTAGGCCCTGTTCATACCTTCCTTGTGGAAGTAGTACGTGTTATTCACTTAGTAAGAGTTGTTAAGGACTGTTATGCATCTCAGAACAACTTTGAATATTGAATAGAAGCAGTGGCGGATCTACGTAATGAACACTTTGCTCTTGAGATAACCCCAAAGAAAAAAGTCACAACAAGTCAGATCCGGAGATCGTGGTGGCCACTTGCAACTCTGATACAAAGAATCACTGATGAGTTTGAAGCTGTACGCCACCAAGCCCCAATGATTCGCAGGGCTGTGCGTGAGATGGAGAAAAGAGCTAATCTCTGTGTGGAAAGGATTGGGGGCCATGTTGAGGGGCATGGGATGTAATGTTAAAAAGAGATATCCGAAAGAAGACAATGGTAAGTTGCGATTATTAATTTCATTATTCCATTTGTTAAGTTAATTTCTGATAAGGTGCATTGATTCTTGCAGTGTCTAAACTTGGTCCCAAGTCCAATTTGACCCATTGCCCAAAAAGAATGATTACTCAGCCATCCATGACCGTGTATGAATAAATAAGATATCATTGGAAAGAGGAGATATGTGGTTTTAAGATGTTGCTACTCACTTTGGTGTAAAGTTAACACAATGTTCACAAATTTGAAATCAAATCTTGTTGCGTTTTTTGTTTATACGCACTGTATATCGCTGCCCTTTGAAAGACATTTTAACCCCAACTATTTCTTTACTATTAATCTGTTTAAGGACTCTATATTTGTTGTCTTCGATCACTTCATGCTGTATTGGCTCAATGCGGTGTCTTACTTTAAGTGTCATCACTTTGCCTTCGGCGTCATTCTGTTTACCAGCCCCGATACGCATGAATAATAAGAACGTATTGAGGACATGCACCTGCAATGACTAGTTAATGTTATCCATTGTGAAAAAAATGATATCGTGCATGCCCTTTTAGATGTACTAATATTTTACAGGACTTATGACGTCACAAAAGATCCATCCAGGAGTATGACACAAAATAATGATGATGATGATTGTGATGGTAAAGGATTCTTGTAAAGCGCTGGTATCCGCCTCTGCAGGGCGCTCCTGGCTCTTGCTTTTCATTCCATTTTCATTTTTAGTGCTTCAAAGGAGAAAGTTTCTTTTCATAATCTTTTTCAAAGTGAGAACAAGGAAAAACGTTAATATCTTTTAAATCTATAAAAGAATTCGATATGCCAGTAACTTTCAGTATTGCTTTTTTACACAGCTTATGACAGATTTAAATTAATTAAAGCTGACTATCAATAAAATACTGAACATGTGTCATTGCCACAAAGACATGCCATTGGCATTTATTTTTATGATTCCCTAAAATTATCTCCAATTCGTGCGAGTTCATTTAAATTTCAAATATTCACTTCATGTCCACACTTTCCCTTTAATTGTAAAATTCCTGTTGTTTGTAATGAAAAAGAATATTAAGAATGTGTTCATTGAACATGAACGTCCATTCATCATTCTCAGGACAGGAAAAGGATTTCAAATTCATTCAAACGTGACTATTTCATCCAACTTTGAGGGCATATATCATCTCCTACTTTCTTCACCATTAATCATTCTTTCATCTTCTTAAAATATAACGAGGGAGCATTAGCGCTTGAATACTATTCACATCAAAATGACTCGGAAACACGTAACAGTTCCTAAAAGTATACTCACATCCAATTCATGACGAACTCTGTAGGACAAAAGTTGTTTAAAATAATTACGTTGTGCATGACAGGGAGTACTTGATAATTTACAGCCCCCATAAACTGCCTCATAAAGAATTAATGTGCAATTATATTGAGTACATTGATGCTTTCAAACGGCACGCGATATGACAAGGTCGATCAGACCAATTTCTCTGACAGGTAGAATTTAGAACAACACTCCTAATTGTACCGACAAATAAAATATCATTTTGAATTACTGCGATGAATGACATCATCAGTGGGTAAATACACTAATGGAACTGTTTTATTTTAATTACTGTGCTTAATTTATGGAAGAAAGCTTTGTGGAACAAGATTTGGGGGACAGTTGATTAAAATATACACTTAACAAGCAAACTGTAAACTTTGTTTTAGAAACTGTTTAAACAAATAACTACCAGAATGTATATTTGTTACCTACAAAAAGGGGGATTAAACACACCGAACAATTTGGGTTTACCCCCATCCCCATCCCCCCCCCCCAAAAAAAAAAAAAAAAAAAAAAAACAATGATGAAGTAAAAAACAACACAAACAAAATAGCACCTCAGATTTCTTTGATTTTAGTTGACAATTTAGAAGATTTTAATAGCCCTAAAAAGGTGGGTTTTTTTTTAAATATTATTAAACAAATGAGAGGTGAAAAATCTACATGATGGCCAATATGTAAATTCCAGTGTGTGACTGGTATGTATAAAACCAAAGAACAGCTATGTGTTTACAACAACCATATACGAACTCATGTGAATCTTAAGTGGAGTTAACTATAGGCGTAGACAATGTTGAGCGTTAGCCTCGATTTTAAGTTACTCTCAGATGTTGTTACCAATATTCATCAGGAACATGAAGGAATCCAGCACATTCATCTATTACAAGTGTAAAAATATCCATCCAATCCAATACAATGGGAAACCGTGGATGGAACATGTGTGTGTGTGTGTGTGTGTGTATAATTGGGTTTTTACAGACGTGTATCAATCAGATATGATTATTTACGTCTGGGACCGACCTTTAACGTCACCATCCGAAAGACGTGACTCAGTCTCGAACCTGGTTCCGCTGAATCAGTTTATAACTTCCACTGGTAGCTGGATTACAGGCGCACGCCACAACGCCCATATGTCTAACATATTGATCTTTTAATACAAGTGCAACACTATCCATTAAATTAAATCCAGTTTAAATCCCAGCGCCAATATCGAGTTGCCTCAACCGGAGTCACTTTAAGACTGAAAAACTTTGTAATTTCAGTTCATGATTCATTACAGAAAGACCAGAGTAGAGTTTTAGGTAAGAACGATGTGAGTCCATATTCAACAAGTTTTATGACGAAAAACAGGAGAAAGAGAGAGAGAGAGAGAGAGAGAGAAAAGGGAAAAGGGATCTTAAAAAGAATATAATATGGCCTCTTCTACACTCTCCCCTAATCGGTCGTCTAAAAAAAAATTGCATTTCATATACCTAGTAGAAGGGGTGCCCCCTCCCTCCCCCGATGGTCCCAATGCCCCCAAAGAATGGCTTGATCCTAGGTTCACCACTGTCCAAAGTGAAAAGTATCTTTCAACTCAAAAATTGATTATTGATGATGATTCCTCATATTGACAAAATGAACACCCAAATGGGAATTTTTACGAGACAGTCAATTTATCTTGACCTGATTTGAGAGTTGAACAAGCTCGACAGACATTCTCTCCGGAATAGATAATAGCCTCGATGATATCATATGATGGGTTTGAGGTATGTTTCGAGAAATCCCCTTTATTGGAGTAAGAGGCACTGCAATGGAAAACTGGAAAAAAAACCTAATTGTATAACTTTGTGATTGGTCAATACAGAACTTTTCTGTTTGTGTGTATGTGTGTGTGTGTGTGGGGGGGGGGGTAATAAATATAAAACTTATGAAAGTTTTTTTTTTGTTCTTTGCAAACTACCTATTCAGATAAAGATTGCTGACCTTTTTTACTTCAGCAATGTGGTATGCCTCCTGCAGTATTAACCAGTTTTGTAGTGGAGACCTCAAGGTCCAAGACCGACATCACCTTTTTCCCAGACCGAGAACTTATTAAGTTTAAAGGAAATGAAACCCAACAAACTTTAGATGATAGCCTTATCAAAAATTATGAACCGTTTAAAAATATCTTGAAATTAGTCCTATATTTGATTACATAGCAAGGGAAATAATCTCTTCGAACTTTGCAGTGTTTTAGTCGAGTCTCGAGAGGTCTCGAGTGGTTTTCTCGAGTTCTCGAGGTTCGAGATGGAGACCGAGTTTGCTAGGTCCGAGACCGAGACCCTATAAAAACCGGTCTCGAGAAAGTCCCGAGACTTACAACACTGGAATTAACCTGAAGGTCCACCCATGATTCAGTAACCACGATGTATTTGGTAATAGAACTAAAATAAAAGTACACTTTCCTTAGTCTCTGACCTTTTGTAAATCCTTCCTTCTCCTTAAGGCTGTGGCTGAAACGCCATTTTCAACAGCAGCACTATGTGTATCAATGAACTGGTGTTGGTTTACATGAAGGACCGTATGCCCCTCCTCAGTCATCAGCGGTGTGGCGTGGGAACAGACATTGAGGGGCCACTGGCACCAAGGGAGGGGGGGGGGCACAATCTTACGGGTTTGATAGAATATAAATTAACAAGGCTAATGTTTAGAGGGAGGATATGGGAAGGGAGAAGTAACATCTTTTTAATGTTCCCTTTCCCACTCTCCTCTTTGTGTCTTTCTCTTTCTCTTCTTTTTTGGTCATTTCATGGGGGTACGTGCCCCATGTGCCTCCTTGTAGCTACGCCACTGTCACTCATTAACATCGATTGAGTTTGTGACTCTGCGGCGGAGCGTTCTGTCAATCACCAGTATCTACTTATCCCCGACTGGGGGCTGAAGACGACGGGTTGCTTTCCAGGACCATGATCATCAAAATAATGGGTTACCAAGAACCGCACGCACTGTTATTTGTATTAAAATTAGCATCGTGATTTTACTTTAAAATGTGATTAAAAGTTGAGTAGAATAGACTTTGGCGACAGATTGTATAAGGCCTGGTGACTTTGAATCGGTGATGTCGGTCTTGTTGATTCAAGATATTTTGAACGGTGCCAGACAAAGTACTCCCAAGAAAATACTCCCTGGACAAACTGCCATAAGAATTTTGCTCTGATTGTCTTATTTAAAGCTTAACTTGCAAACACACTCACACCCAGTTATATATGTAACTCTTTACTTTACCTCTCTACATCTCTTTCTCTCTCTCTCTCTCTCTATTTCTCTCTCTCTCTCTCCCTCCCTCTTTCTTTCTATTTCTCTCTCTCTCTTTGTCCCTTTTCTTCGTAAAAATTCTAGCTAAGGGATTCGGTTATGTTTTGAAGGCGTAGTTTCAATGAAACTTATTTAACATTGACGTAAACTGCAACATCACAATCGAGGATAATGACAATGATCATTTCTGTACATTTCCCACGACCTGTAATCGTCGTAAATACGTTTTAGAACTATACATCTTCGTTACATGAAAGTCATTGACCAATCAACTATGTAATTAAGGTAAGTGGGAAAATGCCATTTCAGATCACACATCACAATTTGAATTCATGAAATCATATTGCATATCAAGCACTGTTCTGCTTCCTCGACATTTATTCTATGTGCGAGAATGGTGCGATACAATGAATGAAGAGATGGGATGAAGATAATGATTTCTCCCGCTGTATAAAAGCTTCCGTTAGCCGCCGGCACTGTGCTTGGAGCAAATTCACTTTGAGTCCAACCATTTATTTCAATTAGAGGTGATGCATGTGCTATTAAAAGGAACCGATTTCCTCTTTCGTTTCCCCATACTGCCTCCAAACAAGATCGCCAACTCGTTTTCTCCCCCTTCCGAGATTAAAGGTGGTGTCTCTTTCTTCTCCAGATGTCAAAATAAAGTAGCTAGAAAACATGTTGAGTCGTCACTGGAAGTAGATAGACCTAGAACATAATTCTACTGAGCATGAGACATTTATACCTGTAGTCGTAATTGGATATATGATTGATGTCATGAATGTAAGTGCCTGAAAAGTGCGAATCGCACATGCAGGTCATTTTCTGTCATACTTTATGGTTAAAAATTACCTTTATTCACAATAAGAAACAACATGGGGAAAATGAATGATACACAGCGGCGTATCTACGGGGGGCAGAGGGGGGAAGTGCCCCGGGGGCACTTGAAGGGGGACGCAAAAAACGTAAGAGAGAGAAAGAAAAGGGGGAGAAATACCACAAAAAATATGATCTTTGAGGGTTATTTGCGCCCCAGTCAAGGACAAAATGCGTAAGAAATTATTTTTTATAGGGTTGAAATGCGGAAATTTTCTAAAGCTCGGTCGCTTTGCTCCCTCTCATAATTATGTTCAAGATCTAGCTATTTCGGGCCCCAATGGCGTTTTTAAAGTGTTAACCATTAATTGACTCTAGTTGATTTCCCCCCCTCCCTCCGCATAAGGCAGGAGGTTGTTAAATTTTGCGCCCCCCCCCCCCCCAATCAGATGAAAGTGCATAAAAGCACTTTCAAAGTATGAAACATTCGATAGAAATCATAAATCTGCCTTGCAATTGCCTTACTAAATTCCTCTTTTAAATTTCTTCTGGGTTAAAAAACAAAACCTATTGCTGGGTCGCTGTATTCCTTTGGATTTTTTTTTGTAAGGGTAAAATACATAAGAAATTTCAATTTGAGGGATGAAAAGGACAAAACAATCTGCCACTCGGTCGCGTTGCTCCCTCGCTTATACAATAACTAATCAAATTTGGGCTAACAACTCCGAGTTATGTGTATCAAAACTCATTTTCACGTAGCGCCATCATTTCTAAATTAAAAACGCTCATTAATCTGAGTTTGGGCATGGGGGGGGGGGGGGTCGCATATTTGATAGTTTGCCCCGGGCGCCAGAATACCTAGATACGCCACTGATCATACAGCAGCCTCGCGAGACCATTTAGAATGGCAGGTGTCGTACAATTTGCTGAAAATTAGCACCCCCCCCCCAAAAAAAAAACAAAAAAAACAAAAAAAAAAACGACGTCTCACCCCCCCCCCCCCCCCGAAAAAATAAAAGAAAAGGTTATCTTTTTGTGCGAGGATCCAACCGGGTACAAAATATAACAAATTTGCCTGAGGACGATTCCCCCCTCCCCCTTTCCGGATAACGCAGGCCACGTGGCTGATACTTCCTTTATAAAAACCTTTAAGATACCGAACATATCTATCGATCGTATTGAAATGTTCTCCCGCCAAAATGAGCTGATCGTCTGCGTTTGATAGTGAAACAGTGCAGTCTTCTAGAGCTACGCCTAACACGTCCGGAGCGCGCAAAGTTTGATATTTATCTTGATATGAGATGGACAAGTCTAAGGTCACGTGAACGATAACAAATATGGATATTTAAGCATCCCGTAAAATTGGTACATTCACCTCGTGGAAGTCGCGTGATCGTACATACGTGTGCATTCCGGTTCTTCTGGCTGCGTATCTTGAGTAGATATGGACATGCCAATGTTTAAATTATCACAACTGCACATGAAAGAATAATCAAAAGCGGTTGAACGGGTTCATGTTTCGAATGAAACTTAGGCCCATATATCGTTGTATAATGCTGCTGCATTCCCATTTAATACATTACCGTTCCAGACCATGTCAAACTGAGAAAACGATCTTGTCGAAAAGAGTTGGGAATAAAAAGTGGAAGTGTAGAGAGGGAAAGACAGAGAATAGAAAATAGAAACAGCTTTTGAATATAGATTGAAGATATTAAATCGAGAGTGATATGAAGAGGGAGAAAATAAGCAGTACGTCTTAATTAAAATGAGCAACTATATCCGTTTCCCCTCGGAAATCAAAGTACTTTACCACTAATCATTATAGTAGTTCGTAGAGAGGGCATTGACTGTATCAGTTACAGGCACTCATAATTCAAACTTCTGTTTTATTATTATACTAGTATAAAGACGTATTATGATGGCTTTTTTCCCCAGTACGTCAAAGCGGGGCTTTAAATTCATGTAATTCATCCGACCAGCCATAATCCGTGAAAAGACCGTAAACAACTATTCATCATTCCTTACTCTCAGTATTTTCTCCCACAAAATATATAAATCATTGATAGAAGAAATATGAATGAAAAGACGCGTTAGGTGACATTTTGTAAGTCTACGATTCATTATCCTGAAGTGTTTTGGGGTGATAGTGAACATTATAAATATTCGAATTCCAGGTATTTACTGACGATGAAGAAAGGAACATTAGCAGGGCAAAGAAATAACCAGGTACCAGGGTATTTTTTCCTGGGCATTCGTCACGGGAAGAGTCTTCCGATATGTTTTAACTTTTCAGTCATGAAAATCACATATTTTTTAATGAAATACTGTGCTGGTCAAAAGTTTCGGTACACCATGGATTTTGTGACGAGCTTTTACATTAGTTTTTATTTTCCATGTAATGACCTACTCTAAACTCTCAATAGCATATTTACAGGTTTGGATACTATATAAAGTTAATCTACATAATAATGTTTGATTATTTGTTTTCTTTCTCCGATTTTATTTAAAAAATTAAACTGGGTAAAGCAGCCTATTATGATACTTGCTTTTTAACACAATTTTTTGTTGATTGATAGAAAATTGATAGAAAACAACTCATGCATTAGAGATCCCCAGAATTTACCACAGGTTGTTTTGGTTATAGCCTTGTATTAAAATTAAATAGATTTCCCATGTCCACATGATTACTTTCATTAATAATTAACTTTAAATATCCATCCAGTATTCTTGCAGCAACAGTCCAAAAAGTCTCTTTGCCACTTCTCTTCAACTCGCCCACTTATACTATTTCGGCTCAGGTACAGAAACTAAGCTCACTAAGGCTGTTATTCCATGTTATATCTAATTTATCCACTAATCTTATCCACTGATCCTCCATATTATGTAGCTTGAATAAACATAATGATGTTTCCTGATTAAAGACAGACTATGTTGCATTGCTTGTTTTGGAATATGTTGTGCGCCATTCATGGTAGTCAGGAAAATCATTATTGTTGTATACAACACCAACTTAATCATCATCAAAACAGCTCTAGACTATCTATTTAATTTCCACATTACCCCCATTATCAATGCTTGACAGAGGACAATGTAGTCAGGGGACACTTGTTAATCGTCCCTATGGTCACTACGGTTGACACGAAACTTATAAACTTGCTTTCCTAATTGAAATATACCATTGTTCTTTTTCTTGGGGAAATGCATATATTTGATTTTTCTTTTTCATCGTAATAGGAATATTATCCCCAAGACACATGTAAACTATGGAAAACTACGTTTTATTGAAAGATATATAAGAAGAAGGTTAAATAATTAAAACTGTTTGGCGCGTTTTGTCTCTAGACCCTAACTCCACACAGCTTGTGTTGGACGAGTTGAATAGGAAGGTCGAAGCAACATACCTAAACGTTTTGTGCAAGAACACTGAATGGACATTTCAAGTAGTAATTGTAGTGAAATTCATTAAGAGAATATATTACACTTGAAGTCAATAACAAAACGTATGCCTTTTTAGACAATTCAATTAATACTTTGCTTTTCTTTCGATTTTGAAGAGAAATGAAATGTACCGTACTTGAAAATTGCAAATATCGTTTTATAATTATTGTTGGTTGTGAGTATCCAACCAAGCACCATTAAAGTAAATCACACCTGAATATATCAGAATATATCATATAGCAAACATATAATGTATAACCAAACCGTTAGGATATTTTGTCAGGGCCTACACAAGTTCATAATGTGGGGGAATAGACACTGTCGTAAAAATTCATCTCAAAATCCACGGTGTACCGAAACTCTTGACCAGTATTGTATGTGGCATTTACATGAAAATTATTGTCTTGAAGTTATTTTAGGACTGTGATGATCTGTTTTTGGTTTGGAAATAGTAAAATGGTGTCCTTATTGTTATAAACTTACCAACTTCATGATCGGCTGCGAGCAAAGTTTACTTCCTGTTTTATTAGAAGGTCATCACAAAGGTCTCTTAACCCCTTTGAACCATTTGATATGTTTCGCCTCTTGAGATTTGCAGTGTATTAGATGAAAGGGACTCTACTTGTTCCCCAAACTCATTATCGGTTTTACTTGCTAAATCCCCTCTCAGGCCAATCACACTCACAGGTACCTAAGAAAATATCCGACGGAAATCTAGAAACGGGATATCTGATGCATCTAAAGATTGCATGTTCGTACCAATCATTCAGGCTTGAACTGAAGTGGCAGGGTTTATGTCAAACCAACATGCGTCACGTGAGAGCCTCTTCGCTCTGTGGGACAACATTTATTTACCTACATCAGCCAGTTAGGGGTACATTTGTCACATTCAAGAAAAAAAAGTAAGGTGGAACAAAATTACCTCATAAGACAGCATGCTCCTCGCCACAAATGTCAGTGATGAGATTTCTTGTTATTTGCGTTAGACTGCTTTACCCTGGTCAGTCCCATTGAAAGATAGAGACAAAAACTTTTCAAAGGGGGATGATGACGAAAATTGATGAATCCACTGATATCTTTTAATATCAATTAAAACAGTGATGTGTAACCCGACTGTACATTCTATAAACATTTTAGTGTGAATTTTGAATCTTGCAAAGGTCATGCGAATTTTTTACTGAACGAAGTAATGCAATCATATTACCACTTTACTGCTCAATTGACAAAACATTATAACACACCTACCACACACCCACACACCCACCAAAGAGTACGCACATACCCTACGCATCGGCCTACACGATATGATGCAGCGAAACCTTGGAACAAATTTTCTTTAAATCACATTATTTCATCTACTAATGCGAAAGATTGTAATGTCGTGAGGCCAACTACATAGAGCACAATGTGTCTAACTGGGCACCCCCCCCCCCCCCGAACAATATCCTACCTTCTTTAAGGGGGCTTCTTCCAATCTGCATTGACCCAGATTTAGTCCTCAATATCACATTCCTGAAAGAATGTTCGCTCCCGTTTGACTCTCGAAATAACCTTGAATTTATTTAGTTCACTAAACTACAGTTCTTCCTCCATCGAGGTCGCTTTCCTTTCCTGTAAACTTCATTTCTTTGTACGAACGTTTTCCTTTCCATTAAAAAGTAACCAGGAATTCTTTCAGTTGAAATCACGCCATTTGTACCAAATGTCTTGAAAAACAATTTTTTTTAAATATTTTTTTTTTATACAAATGAAGCAACGTATTAGTACTTATATAATGAACCTTTAAATACATTCCAGTAAATGTCGCAGAAACCTGATGTTCCTAAAATATTTCCAAACAATTTTGATTACTGGTTCAACAAATGAAAACTTACAGGTGGTTAATCGTTCGGTTCTCTTCTTGTCTTGTTTACTGATTTAGTTGTAAGTTCATTTTTATTTTTCAATTTTCTCTTACATGTCTAATGATCAATGGATTGATAAGTTCTTCAAATTCCTCCTATTTCTTGTGGTAATAAAACGTGAATATGGATCTTATCACCATCATGTAAAGAACATGTAGTTTGTGTGTATCCAAACTCAATCACCATCCTTGACTTCCAAGGGCGCATAGGTTTTAAAGTGACAGTAAATTGAAGCTCCTAATGGCGCCATCTTTCAACAGGATTTGGAAAGTGTCTGTGCCTCCAATTTTCCCATCATGCCCCATTCTAGTTTCTAGAAGCATAGAATGTATCTGTAGGCAATTTTCCACATGTGCAAAGTCAAAAATAATAGTTTGAAATACAAAATGTGCCCATTTTCCAAACAACTGCTAGTCAAAATTCAAAATAACAAGCAATTAATTTTCAAATTATAATCTCAATTTAGTAGTTACTGTAAGGTGGCGCTGTTCAAATTTTGCCAGTTTAATGCAATTTTAATGCAAGTGACACGTGACGAAAATCACGATTATAGACAATTATAGACAGAGTCAGACATAATGGCTGAAAGTCAATTTTCCGCTACGAACATAATTGACCAAATGGGACAGAGTGTAAGAGGGAATGCAAGAAAAGAGATAAAATAGGTGGAGATGTAGAGAAATATAGAGAGGGCGAAGAAGGCAGAGTTTTTTTAAATGTGTAGCGAAAGTAATAAAAACGTAGATATAGAATGAATTATCAAGAAAAAAAATAAATGTTGAGATCTTACACATAATTGTGTTGGACATTATACATTATTGCGTCAGCGTCAGCAACGCTAATCACTAACACCCCCAATAAGGGGCATAATTATGGTAAGGACAAAAAAAACATTTTCACAGAATTTTTATATTTCGATTGATAAATAGCAAGATTATAATGAATGAGTTGAGAAACATCCTACGTCACTGCACTTGGCTCTTTTATTTATGTTATGACTGTAATAGGGCAGGTCCAAGCTATTTTGTCCAATACGTTACGGATCACATCTCAGATTTTCATATATCTGATAACAGTACTATGCTGACAGCCCTACTAGGGCTCTGAGCAGACGAATTATGATGTGAAATGACACATCGTGGTCAAATTTATGTTCAGAACTCCTCAATACTTCGTAAACATTATACTAATTGTAAACAAATAAGTGGACACTTTTGATAGCTAATAACTCAAAAATTATACCTCGTATCAGACCGAGGTTTTTACATTGCAAATTTGAAGGATGTAAAATTTATTGGAAGCAAGTTTTATTACACTTCTCCGTATACTTTTCTTAAAATATTGCTATGAATATTTAATTAGATTTTTCACATTTTGAAAAATTAATGCCACAAAATATGTGTGTATCAGTAACTGATTCAAGACAATTGCCATTGTGTGTTGCAGTTGCCATTGCTGCAAATCTTTTGCTGTCCAGTGTTATGGCTGATTCATGACTCTTGGTTAAAAAGGTGATCTGGAATTTCAGCTGCAATGCACAATGGCAAAATGTTGCATACTGAATTAATTACTGATACACATAGATCATGTGGCCTTTATTTTCCAAAAAAGTGAAAAATGTAATTGAATATTCAGAGCGATATTTTAAGAAAGTACTCAGAGAAATGTCATAGAACTTGCTCCCAATACATTTTACATCCTTCAACTTTACAATCTAACAACCTCAGTCTGATAGGATATATAAATTTTTAGTTATTAAAAATATCCATTTTTTTAACACCTATAAAATGTTCCTCGAACACAACGCTGGTTGGTCACTCATAGCTGCTTAGTGGAAGGTATAGTGAATAATCACTATGAGACGGTCATAGCTTTTATTACCCTCCTTTATTCGTAGTCAATCTTTCGATTTATAATCTTCATCAAGACTCTACATGTATAAACACACACACACACACACACACACGCACCTGCATACCACCCCCCACACACCCCCCCCCCCACACACACACATATATATATATATATATATATATATATAATGTATATGTATGTACATGTATGTATCCGTCGAGTGTGATGCAAATGCAGATTAATTATACTCATCCATCGCAGGAAATTTAGGCCCAAATGTCATCATCATCATTAATCAATTTTACGCTCTTGAATTAATTACTACGTGTATAAATAGACAAAATGATAAACCTTGAATTTCTTTCCAATTATACTAAATGTTTTGGATGGCTTCCTTTTGATGTGTGTCATTGCGTTCTTATTTAGATGCAACGTCCGTTTTACGTAATTGCAAATTAATTTCTCCTTCAGCATGATGTAAAAAAAATTAGGAACAATCGTGAGCACACTGCGCTGCGTCATTTTTAATTACGTTAAAGACTATAAATATTTCCTATGCATATTTACGTGACGTTTACTGCTTTGCCTTCAATTTTTTCAGTGGCCTTAAGTGGTCTTTAAATTGGATTAAAATGATATCAAACAATACACTCTTCCCTCTTCCATTGAGAATTACACTATTATTATGTAAAGATTTGATTTATGATGCTTGTAGAGTGTTTTTACTATTATGATTGCTATCGAACATAATTATGATGCATCAAAATTCGAAAATAAAATACAATGGAATTATTGTAATATATATGTACATACTAGGCCTATCCATTGAGAGTTGAAAAAGCAATCAGTTTGCCTTCTTGCTCGTAAACATTGTGGTATTTTCTGTTTCGCTTTAGAAATCGACAGGGCCCATCCACCCGAGAGGTTAATTCACGCCGTCTGACAGCAGACTATCATCCAAACAACTTGCCAACATGTATCATAAAACAACAACAGTTGCTCTTGCCGTTCTACTCATTGCCTTAGTCTCACTCTCAGACGCTACAAATTACTGGAGAGTAACAAGCAAGAACAGATCAGGAGGCCCCCGTTATGCCGCCAGGTAAGTTTGTATCTCACTTCTTTTCTTTCTGTCTTTGTTCTTATAATAATTTTTAAATAATGATATGAAGAAGAAGAAGAAATATTATTATGATAATGACAATAATAATAATGATCATAATAATGATAATAACTCTTTTTTCAGCGTTAGGGGGGAATCCTCTTATCTCAGCCTATTGTTAGCTTTCCCCTTAACGCACGGTTTCTTTCCCTGTAACGTCGAATTTCTATTGTGACGGAATAAACCTATTGTTAGGATTCCCCCTAACGTAGGAAATAATGTTGTAAAAATAATGATAACAATAATAATAATGACAACAACAATAATACTAGTAATGATGACAATAATAATAATAATAAAAATGATAATAATAGAATGATGACAATGACTATGATAATAATGACAACAATAATAATAATAATAATGATAATAATAATAATACTGATAGAAATGATGATGATAATAATAAGAATAATAATATGCCATATTTACCCAGGGTAACCTCAGCAGTATTAATACTTTTCTCCCTGAGGGTCCTGCAATCATATCATTACCCCGGCTCCAGCCCGGCTACTGTGATAAGGCGCTCAGTGATCCAAGGAATTTCTTCATACAGAGTATCCATTTAATTCACCTGGGTGGAGAGTGGCAAATGTAGATTAATGTATTGCAAAACAACATTTTCTGTTTGTCGTCTCTCTGTCTCTGCAGTAACCATTATAACCCGCTGATATGTAAATAAGAATAGTTACATTGCTTATCTCAACAAGATCAACTTATTACACCTGAACCCAAGATTTAATTGAGAGTTCAATGAAATGTGGTGGTGTCGTGGCCTAGTGGATAAGTCAGCGGAGTCTGCATTACTTGTTACGTCGTTCGACTCAAGGCACTAACATTGGTCTGCATTCGCCACTTTCCACCCGGTAACTGTAAATGGTTGCTCAGTTGTTACCCGGTAGGAAGATATTCTTTGAATGCCTTGAGGGCCTTATCATGGTATCATAATTATATCGACGCCTCATAAAGATTTCATCAATGTTATTATTATTATGACAATAATGATGATGATTATTATTATTATCATTATAGGAGTAGTAGTTCTATAGTAGTAATAGTAATAGTATTATTATTATTAGTAGTAGTAGTAGTTCTAGTAGTAATAGTAATAGTATTATCATTATTATTGTTATTATTATTGGTAGTAGTAGTAATATTAGTAATAGTAATAGTAGTGTTGCTAATATTAGTAGTAGTAGGAGTAGTAGTAGTTCTAGTAGTAATATTAGTATTGTTATTATTATTATCATCATTATCATAATTATTGTTATTATTATTATCATCATTATTATTATAAGTATTAGGCCTAGTATTATCATCATCATTGTTCTCGTTGTTGTTGTTATAAAGAAACCCTTTCAGGAGAAAATCCCTTGGTTTCTACAGATCACCCCGGCTCTACGATTCACTGAAGAACGCACAGGTCAAGAGATACGGAAATATTGATGACGTAGAAGCAGCCGAGGGTACAGTGGAAAACTGGCTTAGGGATTGGATTATCACAAACAGGTATATCATCATTAAGGGTATCTTACTACAAAGCATACTCAACTCAGACCTCAAGTCAAACTCAACCAGTCCGCTGCCTGGACTGTTTAGAGTTCTCTGTAACGACTTGCGCGCCTGCTTTTACACCCTCACAAAAAGTCATTTCGAAGGGTTTGGCGAGGGATAGTGCTCCCAAACAAACTCATAGGTATATATATATATATATATATATTTTTTTTTTTTCAATCGGACAGAGTCTCGTCTATAAAAGCCCACTGCACGCTGTAAGGTCGGTTTGCGATCCGATTTCGGAAGAAAATGTAATATCATTTGAAATAAACATTTAAACAAAATATTTTTGATTGAGGTTCTAAATAGTCGTAGTCATAGTCGAGTAAACTCGGAATTCTCGCTACCTCAAATACGCAATTTTCGACGTAGAGGGCAATATTATGCATGGAAATGGTCCGCATCTTCGTCAACTTCACTTCCGGTCCGTATTGAAATACTACGGCTTATGAATAAAATGAGTGCTAAAATGCTTAATTTTTGGATCGCATGACATAAACCACTCAAATTTTGAAAATGCAACCAATTGTCTCAATAAATGATGGTATCTTTTCAAACATGTCGGTTAATTTATATTCAAACTCGAGGATTTTTGTAATACCTGTGTACATTTTCAAAGCAAAAAGACAAACACTTGTCGACCCAATCGGGATATTGTCAGCACTGCGCATGCGTGGTTTGCATGACAAACGCCATCTGTTGGCGAAATTGCGTATTTGGGGTAGCGAGAATTAAGGCCTATTGTTAGCTTTCTAGTCGGAGGAAAGACCAAATCAGCTCCGAGTCGTACTGATTCTGAGTAGTTCTACGATTGTCTACGACTTAAAACTGATTCAGCCCTCATTCCGGGTATAAGGTTGACAGCGCACCAAATTCTTAAGTTTTGTATTCATATTATTGTTCGGAATTATTTTCACTTGTTAAAATTTTAGCCCACATTTTCCTAAACCGATCGGATCGATCGTAGAGTGTGCGGCGGGCTTAAAAAGCAACTCGATAATAATACTCAATATCACCAAATACACTGAACACGCTCAAATAAAACAATACAGCCATGTGATTACAACGTTTAACTCAAACTCAACTCGATACAGTCAAATACCCAAAATACTCTCAAGTTAATCCATACAGCCTTTTAATTAAAATGCTCAACTCAACCTCAACTCGCCTATATCGCACTCAATACAACCAAATACATTGCATACGCTCAATTCGGACTCAACGCGCTTAATACAGCTGAATCAGATACACTCAGCATGATAATTCAAAATCAATCTTCCAAACACATTTAACACATTCAAAGCCTAATGTATCGTACCTAAAATCACGGATGCCCTCAACAATTTCTCCGGCTTGTTAAATGTATTACTACATAATTATCTGAACAGTATGTTCCACGCAACCACATAACAAAGTCAAGACAAAAGCCTTATGATTTTGCCATTTGCGCATGAGTAGTGTGTACATTATAGCGATCATACAATTATCAATTTCATATCAATTGTTATGGTTTTCCGTGCATAAATTCATACTTTATTGATTTTCATTTATAGGGATTCGGCAACTTTGTGGAGGCTTGATTTGATAAATTGTTGAATTTTGATATATCTGTCTTGTATAATGATGTTCAGAAGGATAAATAAATAGCCAGGCATAGAAAGGTTTTCGAATATATAATGCTATTATTAAGATATCTATGACTGAATACTCCCATTTACGAAAGCGTATGGCCATACGCTTTAGTCTAACACTAAGTCTATGGGGGAAAATGAGTCTGGCATTTTCGGTCACTTGCATGTGTTTACTTTTGTGAAGCACATGATGATTTTGAAGTGGTTTTATTTTTCCTAGGCTTCAATTTTACACCATATTACAGACACTCATAGCATGTAAGGCCAGGCAGCTCAGATTTTTTCAAGCCTCTACAAATTTACAAAATCACTTTAAGTATTCTTCAGTGAATATTCACCCACATTCCAGGCACATTTTAATAATACATGCATTTGTTTATTTACACTTTTCTTCAACTGTTTCTTGTTCATTCTCACAATTTTGTAAGACTTGTCTTGAATTACTCTCCTCATTGGTTGATGTACAAATACATAACATGATGTAAATCATTACATGGCAGCAAAAAAATCGGATTATTCAAAATGATTATTCAATGGGAGGCATAAAAAAGTGATATGTGAAATATGAAATATGAAAATAAAAGCGAAGCTGGGACAGTCAACACAATCAATGCACACACCATGCACTCAACGCACTCAATTCTCACTGATCAAGATTCTCAGAGCAATCATCTCATTCATTACAACTCAACACACCTAGAGCACTCAACACACTTATTATATACACAATCCAACACTTCCAGAACACTTAAAACACTCAATTACACACAACTCTAAACATATTCAGCTCAACACTATCAACCAAACACAATCAACATGATATACTCACCAGTATATGAAGCCGAGTAATAAGGACTTGGGGTAGGGTAGAAGGGGGTAACCTCGCTAGTCATAAGGACCGCTATTCATAAGCACCACTTATTCATAAGGACCGCTATCCATAACGCGTTACTAAATGAACAGCAGTTTTGTATAAATAGCGGTCCTTCTAAATAGCAGGCAAACAGACAAATTACCTTGCTATTCATAAGGACCTCCATTCATAAGGACGACTATTCATAACTATTCATAAGGACCGCTATTCATACCACGCGTAAAATGAATAGCGGTTTTCTATGAATAGCTGTCCTTATAAATAGCGAGCGGACCTCGGGTAGAAAGGGGTCCATGTATACCGCAGTCACACCGCCAAACCGATCCCACACCGACTCGGCCATTGGTTCAATGTAATTATTTGATCGGTCTGTTGTCGGTCTGGCGTCGGTCTTGTTGGTGTGGCTGTGGTCTAACTCCGCACTCGGACAAAAATACCAGGTGGCCTGCTATTTATCTGTGTAATTAACACATGAATAGTAAATTTCAGCATGGCAGTCATAGCCCAGATATTTTAGCTAGTTCCTCATTCGTGTCTCCTCAAACAGGTGCAAATGGACAATAGGTGTGTTTACAAAATCCTGACAAGATTTTCTTGACTACTTTTTAGAAAGCAATACATTTTCACAATTTAATAACTTAATATTGAAATGATCATTTGACGCCAAGTCAAGTTGCACCTTAAAAATACACTACTCAAAATTAGGTAAATATCAGTACGTAAAATTGAAAAGAAATGGTTCTAACACTTTTGAGTTATTAAAGTTAAAGGTGGTCTGTCACGGCCCCTTTCCCCGAGGAAAATGTTGTTAGTTTATTTTTCATGTTTTGCCTACAGCTCACCGCTGAAAAGGGGTAGATGAAACAAATTGATTTGAAAGCGTAATTACTGAAATGTAAACGTTTTACATCCATTGAATAAGACAGTGTATGTTATATGCTAAAATGGATCTCGGTGATTCAAAGAGGGGTAGACCATCATCTGTGACGCAATGTAAGGGCCTGAACTTGACCTGACCTTGTACAATACTGGCTGCCGAATCGCACGTCAGACGCACGGCACAATTTTTTAATAAACGCGTCAGTCCTATGGTTGAGCCCATAATTAAAGGGTCACTAAAATAAAAAAATAATTGCCCATTTTTCGTAGGAAGGTGTCATCAGGAGCCAAAAAATATCCATCACACAATTTTTTTAGGCATTCAGTCATATTTTATAATCATTTGAAAAGTACATTTTTGCTGATTTACACAGTCATAAGCTCCGCCCCTAAAAAAACCCATCGAAGCGACATCGTGATCACGTGATCTGTGACGCATGAAAAGTAAGGGAAAATATTCCACTAACCTATACCGTGCGCGCCCGGAGGCCCCCGGCAGGCCCAGCCCGGTGCCGAGCATGATATTCACCGCATCGACCATTTGCATTGCGTATTTTCGTGTGTTTAATTCCTCACAATAACTTTAATTTTGGGACACAGTTTCATCAATAATGCCTAATCGGTGTATAGTTGCGGGCTGTAGCAAGACCCCTAAAGATGGTGCACTTGTAAGCCTACATCATTTTCCTAAGGATGAAAATCTACGGAAATTGTGGGTCGCAAATGTAACTGAGCTCACGCGGGCAGAGTGGCAAGGGCCGGCCAAGTGAGTGGAGTACAATCTGCAGCGATCACTTTGCCGAAGATGATTTTGAGGATCCTGGCCTGTATTCCGAATTTGGCATGAAAAGAAGGATAAGCTAGCTAAAAGATTCAGCTAGGCCTATTCCAAAGATCAGACTTGGAGTAAAATCTTCCAATCTGTTTTTCAACGACAGCAGCTGCAGCAGCTTCACCCAAAGACCGAAAATTCTTTCTCACGTTCGTTAGCTAAGACGACCTAACGAACGAGAGAGAGCATTTTCGGTCTACTTCACCCGTAACTCCAGGGAGCTCCCTGGAGTTATTTCACCCACGGCCCTTCACCGTATTCTGCGAGGGGTTCAATTACATATAATATGGTCGAATTTCCCCTTGCCACTCGAGCTTCTTTGCCTTCGGGGTCTAATAAATCATCTGATAAATCAGAGTTCGTATCTGCATGGCTCAGAAAAGTCCTCCAACTCGGAATCGCGGGCACTTTTCCTCTCTCTATATAAGTTACTCGAATTCAGCAAAAATCTAAGTCAGTACTAACGTACTAAAAGCGAAGTAAAAAAAAAAAAGCTGTAAGTGAAATAAACAAAACAAAAGCGTTCACCAGTCGCTATGTACGAGGGGATCATAGTCACTGCCGTACTAGATGTGTAGGACATTGTACAGACGCATAAAACGGCTGCGCACGCGTTTATGACCAATGCAAAACTTTCGTTCAGCAAGCTCAGATGGATGAAAACATTGTTCAAAAGAAAAGCTAAAAAACAAAACAAGAGCTGTATATTTGGGCAAAAGCGTCTTCTGATCGTGTAGAAAATATATTGCTAATGCTTATTCACTCCTAAGATTATATTGATTAATTTCCTTTTTTCATAAATTGTCCGTTGAACAGAGGGGTCAAATACCGCATTCTGTGTACAATATTATATGCTGCAGCCTGCAGATCTTGTGCCTCTTACTTTTCATACGTCACTTGGGGGTTAGCCAATCAGCTCACGAGTTTTAAGGAACGGTCCCAAAACCTCTACTTTTCCCTCTTTTTCGCCAAAACGAGACATAATTTGGACAATCGATTGGCAGATTCGTGATTAGAAGGCAAAATTACATGGAAAGAGCACACATTTTCTCTCTAATTTAGTCAACCTTTCCTTATCCTTTCTTTTGTCTGTTTGCAACTAGAAGGGCGTTATATATGTGTTAAAGCATATGAGTTAATGCCCTTCTGGCTCTAAATACACGCTTTTAATTTCAAGATATGGCGCACGTCCTCCGTAACTAGTGTGGTTAACCCTGAGGTCTAGAAAGAACTCTGTTTTTCTACAAGAAAATTAATTGGATGCGTGTTCCTCAACTTCCCATTGGAGATCCTGTTTATTCGGCCTTGAAGAGGCTTTTAAAATCAATTCTTCGCCTGTGGGAAAACACTTCTACCTGAAGCCATTATCAATATTATCAACAGTCAATCTCCTATTCTATCTAGAATGTTTCGCTTGATTGTAAAACTGTTCTTGCAGCTACTATACGTGGGTTAAACAAGGCATCAATAAATCCCTGTATTTCCTTTCTCCTGTCCATCACTCCATCTTATTGTAACCGCCAGCCAGTCATGTTTTCACCGTTTTTGTAGGTTGAACTCTAAAAGTATTATGAAATCGATTTTGTGATGGCGGCCTCACTATTTGATTTACATTGATGTAAAATGCACAAGGAAATACTACCTACTTAACGGGCGAAGTGTTTTTTTTAAGATGAAAAGAATCGGATGCGCTATAAATGATTCAAAGTTAATCATAAAGGCTCCTCTGTACTGAGATTTTTTCAATTGAAAAAAAGGGACGTTTGATTTCAGCACTGCGATGGGTTATGGTTGGAAAATAATTACGCCGCCATTTTGTGATCCTAGTTGAAAAATTTTGATTAGGTAACTAGATATTGGCCCTCTACAAATTCCCGGGTTGGATTAGACTGGGGCAGAATATAGATTTCATATCTAATCTTCTTCTTTCTTTTCTTCTCTCTCCACACCGTCTTGTATGCCAATGGTTATAATTTTTCTCTCACATAATTCTACCGTTCCTTTTAGGCCTATTGTTACTACCCCCCCCCCCCATTTTTTTTGGCTTGAATAATCTTATACATTCCTACGCTATTCTTTTTGTTTTCCATCTCTCTCTCTCCCTCTCTCTCTCTCTCTCTCTCTCTCTCTCTCTTCTTTCTTCCAACATTAATCCCTCGGTAGCATAAATTCAATTCAAATTCCATCTTCCCTTTCGCACAGGCATTTCATCAGGAGCACCCTCTTCGACGACACCTTCACGAATGAAGTTTAAAGCCTTTCATCTTTCTATTATCAGGTAAGTGTTTAATGCAAAAAACAAGAAATATCACACTCGGATTAACATTCTTTGAGGAGAAATCTAGCTGCGATAATGTCATATCTACATGTATGTGCGTCCTGATTTTGCCTCCGCTTATAATTCAAATATTGACATTTCAGCAATTGTGTGACCGCTCTGTCGCAAATAGCATGATTACCATCTCACTAATTAGAGTCAAGAATGATTGACGATCGTCATTATAGTTAGTAATGATATTTCCCGTGATCTAGATTAGATATGGCATCCTATGATGCGGAAGATAGCGACCTTTTTGACAAGACGTTTGATATTGCCTATTTGAAGATTTAATAGATAATCCAGTCTGTGTCATGTAATATCGTGATCACGGAGATAATTCAGTCGTCAGAGTTTAAAATGTCATATCCAATCATATGGTATACAGCTATTAATATACGGAAATCCGGGAAATACGTATAACATATATCACGTTAATAAGAATTGATGAGGGGGTCAACATGCTAATTTCTCAAGGCTAATGTTAATTTGTTGAAGCTAATATCAAATTAAAATCTATAAGAGGAGTCATATTTGATAATCATGTAGCCTCGGCGATACTTTTTAGATTAGCATAGATCATTTTGGTATTCCCTTTCGAGTATGCATGGATGGTGATTTTGATGAAATGGGGGTTTTCCATTTAGTGCAATTAATTAATTGATAAACTATGAACTTAGACCAGGGAACATGATTAATTCATAGGCATGTTAAGGCGTAATATTAAAAATCGATTCTCTTTCAATCAGATTTAATAATGCATGCGTTGATAATGCAGTGCCGGCTACATTCCAATAACTTTTTGATGTTTTATATTGTTTAGCACACGATAGGCTTTTGAAAGAGTCACCAATTTAACAAATTAACTTTGACTGTATCCAAGTTGGAAGGACGGTACTAGACAATGTGATCTAAAAACGTATTGACGTGTGGGATAATTACTACCTGACTGAATGTGAATATATTTTTTGAAAATCTAGCACAATTTTCAATTTAATCTAAAGCAATGGACGTGCCTACTAAATAAAATATGTATTCATGTTCATTACTTTTTTATATCTTATTACTGTTCACATTTGTGTTTTCCATGTCACTTTATAAGATATGTAATTTTCACCTTTCCGTAAATACCAGCAGAATTCTAAAATACAATATTTTTTCTTCCCTTTCTCTCTCCACTCCTTATTTCTTCATTCAAATCTTCTTCATTTAAATCTTCTTTTTCTCCTCCTCTTCCTCCTCCTCCCCTCCTCTTTCTTCTTCATCCTCTCCTTTTTTCTTCCTTTTCGTAATTTTCCTTCTGCCTTTTTTCTTGTTAATATACATGTATATCTTCTTCTTGATATTATTTCTTTTTTTGTCTCTCTCTCTCTCCTTCTTCTTTTCTCTCTCTCTCTCTTCTTCTTCTCCTCCTTTTTGTTCTTCTCCTCTTTTTTCTTCTTCTTTTCTTCAAATCTTTTTTTTCTTCAAAATTCAGCTCGCAAATCAACCAGTCTACTTCCTGCTTTGTACCTTACTTCATCTGGGTTACATTATCCTTCAAAGTACAATAATGAAGAGCGACCTCAACCGCCACAGATACTCCAATAATTATTCCTTAAACTGACAATAACACATTCTGTTAAAAAAAAAAATTATGTTAGTTCACACGAGTTGTTACATGATCGCCTGCAGCACTGTGTGCATTTTAATAAACAATATCTATATATTTTTATGGTACACCCACCTCTGTCATTAAGGAAGATTGCTTTCGAATTAGTTATATTTCATTTGGCACCCATGTATTATATGTAAATATCTCCATCGTGCGATAGACTGTAAAATTAGACTTATGAAATTTAGGCTTTCGAATTATTTTCTGTATCAGTTTTTATTGACATTTTCTTAATTAACAGGTAACATTATTGGCTGCTGCAACTGTGTCTCTCTTTATATGTAATGGAAGGCCTAATTACAACAAACTCCTAACCTTTTATAAGCCCGACCCTTTTAAGTCCGTTTAAGTCCTATAACACCTATCTGGAGTGTCTCATTCAATAACTATTGGGAAATTTACCTAAATCAGTACAATTGCACAGCACACATTAAGTGTTTGTTTTTTGGTTTTTTTTTACTATAAGGGATACCCCTGGATGGAATTGTGCTGCTCTAATGCGCTTATCACGAAAGAGTGAAATGAGGAAACATAATGGATTTTCAATTAAGACATTAGATGTGATTTTATGGTATGGAGAAGTTAACGAGACACTAGTTCAATGACTTATTTGAGCCGGAGACATTGAGGCGAATGTATCATGTTGATGGGTTAGTAGCCCGAAGCTGATTCTTGATGGGAAGTATAGACCGGATGGAGATTAGGAGAGTTACTAACCTGTACAACATCCACGGCCACGACCGACACTACCATGGCTACCGCCCTCTCCAGCGCAAAAAAAAAAGAAAAAAGAAAGAGGCACATTCCTACCATTTCGTGAGTCAATCTTGCCACGCCTATACCTTATTATCCACCCTTTCTCCATACACCATGCCCCACCCCTTCAGTGGCGGATTTAGGGGAACCATGCCCCCTTTGAAACAGAACTGACAATAATAAGTACACTGCACAACATTTTACCCCGTTAATTGGGTAATTTCGGCATTGTACAACCATCTTTTAAAAAAAATCCTACCCCCCATCCCACATCCTGTGCATCACACATGGATACGCCTCTGTTAGCTTGTGAGCCTACCACTTTCATTCCCTGATCTTTGCTAATTGATTTCGGCAGTCAAGTGCATCTTCTTTTACCCTAGGGCGAGTATCGGAGAAGGGCAATCTAATTGTCTTGATGGACATCATAAAGACGCAAACAGAAATTATGCAGTCGTTCACTCATGAATAATCTTCACATTTTCCTCGAGGTTTTATCCTAGCAGGCGTGACCAATTTTTTCCCCACTACATTTATACTTCTTAACGTGTGACTAAACAGTTTTGCGAGACGAAATTATCTTGAAATGAAATTTCTACCGAACCGGAACCACTCATAATAATCCACAAACA
The DNA here is from genome assembly GCA_025617745.1 of Heliocidaris erythrogramma. NCBI lineage: Eukaryota > Metazoa > Echinodermata > Echinoidea > Camarodonta > Echinometridae > Heliocidaris > Heliocidaris erythrogramma. Next base: position 53,082,721 of record CM046856.1, on the reverse strand, counting down.
GATGCATTCCTTAGAACTAGATATCTGTTTATAATTCCTCACCGAGAAGTGGTGATGTGATGGCGATATTTTCGTGACGATAAAGAAATGTGAACGGAACTTCATGAATGTAAAGATTCGAAGAGTAAAGATGAAACCTCATGCCACAGTCACACCGCCAAACCGATCCCACGCCGACTTCAAACCGACCGATACTTGGCGATCGGTGGCAATGTAATTATTTGATCGGTCTGTTGTCGGTGTGACGTCGGTGTTGTTGGTGTGACTGTGGATGACCTGCATGGACTGGTGAAATGACAGAAAACGCGGACAATTTTTAAACAAACATTAGCTGATAACCTTATGGAAAATTGGTCTCTGTTAAAAAACAAAATTAAATTATTCCTTTTTCATTACCTGAAAGGAAAACAGTCTCTTCAAAAATTTGAATTTCCCCTGCAGGATATCCTTCCACGGGGATCGCCATTTTGACTACAATAGTTGATGTCAGAGTAGTATATAGCCATTGGCCTGCATTATATAAACATGTATACACGGTGTTGCACAACCAAAGCCAGCGATGTGAAAAGCTAACCATCTTGTTACCCGGGCATCTCACACAGGTGAATGCCATTACTGTGGGCAGCTGTATGCAGGTCTTTGCCACTCTTTTTTAATTGTTAGCGAAACATTGTATGACCAAGCAACAACTTACGCATGCCAAATGTTGCTTAACAAAAGAAATTGCTCAACACTGTTTGAAACAACTGAACATCTTGCCACAGTGTTTTATTAGGTAATAAAATCCGTCCGTCTTAATCAGGGGCGTATCTAGGATTTTAACAGAAAGAAGGGGCACGATTCAAAAGTCTCTAAAAGGGAAATGATGAAAAGGACCCAATCCGTGATCCTGTAAAGAGTTCGCAGCAACTGCAAGAACAGGCTCTGTTTCCAAGTACAGATAAATTGTAAAACATAATTCATTCGAAAAAAATAAAAGTGGAAACTGTCCTTGTAGTATTAATGTTAAAAACGATATCAATCTGTGCTATCAACTCTTTTGTAACAATCACGATGACTGTAATAACACTGACGGTTTAAAGGCACATTTTGCACGTTATATTTGTTGTTCACTTTTGATCCTTTAATTTTCCTCAAGCAATGGCGATTTATCAGTATTCAGATATCATGAAGAAAAATGATGCACTGTTTCGGTCAACAACTTGTAGTTAATTATTACTTTCGCTGTTGTATCTATCCGTTTATTTATTTTTTCTTCAATTGCAATGAATCAGATCGATGTTTAAATCATTTTATTGCTAAATTAGAATAATCGCTGCTCTATTAACAATGTGGTAAGCTAAAAAAAATTATCTGCCGCTATCATCGTTCATAGTTTTGTTTCATTCGTTGATTACATTGTGTATCATAATCGTTATTACTGTATAAACACGATAAACATTATTACTGCACTGTTAATCATATTGTATCATAGTATGTAAATAGAAAGATGTTCCTTTGCTTCCTGTGAAACGAGTATTTATTCCAAATGTGGAACAGAACTCAAGATAAGTGCGTCCTGAACACGTATTATGCCGAAATAATAATCCAATCATATTAGTATTAAATACGAGACTATTGTCATTTACGATAGAAGTGAAACTGAAATTCCAGCATTTAACGTTCCATGACGCTGTATATATTTTTTCTTAGAACATTTATGTCAAGATACCATTTTCCTCATCCTATATCACTTGTAGTTACCATAGGTAAGATATAATATCAATAAATACCAATATAAAGATCAACATCATCATCATCATAATTATCACAATCGTCATATCATCATCAATATCATTATCACCACTACCACCACCATAATTATCATGTATGTCAAATAAAATGATACGTCGTTGCATCATCGAAAAAACCTTTGCAATTTATATTTACAATCCTTCTCATGAAATAAATAAATAAAAAATCTTGCAATCTAAAAGTTGTGTCGGTCCAGTTTATTGAGTTTCACTAGAGACAACATCAAGAGATGTTTTTGATGGAAAAAGAGCGAAGAAAGAGGGGGGGGATTATGATCAGGCGGAGAGGAAAGAGGAGATATCAATAGAGAGAGATGAAGGTGGAGAACGGGGAGAAGGGGAGAGAGGATGAGAGAAACAAAGAATGAGAGAAACAGAGACAGAGAGAGATGAGAGAGAGAGAGAGAGAGAGAGAGAGAGAGAGAGGGAGAGAGAGAGAAACTAAAGATGTAATTTTGATTCATTTCAATCTCAATAAAACCATTTGAATAGTTGGTCAACTTTCATCAAACATAATGCATTGTATAAGAACTAATCAATACATTATATAAATCTATAGGCTTCACCTATATGACATATCAGACAAATATAATCTATTTCTTAATACACTTTGTACGAATTATAAATCTCAAACAAATCATACATATAAATGATACTTCAATATTGCATAGAGCATTTTGTCATTTTAATTCATATATTGTAGCCTACTTTTCTTTAATAAAGAAATTATTTCAACAAATCACTGCGACGGGAACATAACAAAATATGTAAAATTACTATACAATTACAGGCAATAACATGAAATGCCCTATTGATCAAAAGGAGACGGTGTGAATATTTTGATCACTAAATACGAATGAATTTTATAATATGATTTGTATCATATTGTAAATAGGATGCTAAAACCATTTAAGGATTGACATATTAGGCTCACTGAGATTTCTAGTAAAAAAAATAACTGTACATAGAGGCTTGATGACATTGATCAAAAATAATCAAAGTAGGCTTTCACAAGATTCTGAGACGATAACAACTCACTGTAGATTCTAATTGAATCATGCAAATAGTCATATTGCGGAGCAGGAAGGGAGTTTACATCATATGCGCTAGCAAAGATTTAACGTCCCCACTTGCTCTCATCTGTGAAAGTATCTGCAATCTCAGAAATCTTGAAAAAATTATAGTCCAGTATAGCACACTTACTAGGTTGATAAGTGCAACAAAATGATAAAGGATTAACTCGCGTTAGAAGTTGTAAAGCTTTCAATAAGTCAGGGGAAACGAAAATCAGAGGGGGGGGTTCTTGTTTAATATAAGCAGAGACGTATTCACCAAAGGACTGAGATTGAAATTGCATAGCTCCTTCCTTTACAGCCCCCCCCCCCCAAAAAAAAAACAACAACAACAACAAACAAAAACAAAAAACAAAACAAACAAAACAAAACAAAACAAAACAAAACAAAAACAAAATAAATTAATTTTAAAAAAATTACACATCAATAGACCAGTTCGTAGTCAGCCCATGTAACAAATGACCCCAAATATCCACAGATCTTTTAAACATGGGGGGGGGGGGGGGGCTTTTCGTGCACTTAAGAAAAATCACGCTGGGAGTGATAGAGGTGCCTCATGAATAGCTTTTGTTTCCGTCTTTAAAAAGAATACTTCCACCTGGATATCATGGAATACACCATTGGTGCATAAATGAATAATGATTACATGAAATGCATGAGCACATATCAAGTATTTGTGTCAGTAAATTTTATAATTTGCCACAGATGACCTTTATCTGATCATGGACCTACTAGAAATGGAATGTTTGATCCTTTGATCCTATGATCGTCACCGCCTTCTGAATTATATGCATCTTAATGAGAAATTTAGGCGTTTGGACAATAATGATTGCTTGAGCATGTTCGCTCATTGACAAAGGAGCAGTTTCCCTCACTTGGGTTTTGTTTAGCCGGTGTGCTTTTTCAGAATATGTCTTGGAATCAAAACACTGCTGATGAGGAGCAGCAAAGTTGAAACCAGACGATTTTTGTGATATGAAATTTATAAATTACTGATTCGCACGCTTTCACACGCCCATATGACCTTATATAACAATTAGAAGGCCATGATCTTTATAAGCCCCGTGCGTTGTAACTCTGGAATATGAGGAAAATGGGGCAACGGGATTTTTATTCACAAACAGTCAATCCAAATATAACCTCTATCCTTTAATCTCAACACGTTTTTTTTTCAAAATAAAACATACGGAACAGCAATTTCCGATTATAAACCAAAACTGCACATCGATTTTCCACGATTTAGGTGATTTATTATCTTCTGCGCATGTAATTTATACACAATGTCAAATCACTGCCTTGCTTCTCTCCTAATATACCACTTCGGTAATGCATGTAAATTTTATACATACCTTTCAAACAAATGTTGTTCTTGACAACTTGAAAACTTGCCGGACATAGCAACAAGTAATGTATGCAAACTGGATTCCAAGCATTGCGGCTCATTTATAAAAAGCAGGTTAATGGAATAGCTCGTCACTAGGTGCTCGGAGAAGAAATGTGCATAAATTTGAATACATTACGGAACCGGTCTATTACAGGGAAAAAAAGCTTGAATAATTCAACATTTATCGGAGCAGGTACATTAAGTCTCTCTCTCTCTCTCTATTTCTAATTACGCTACCAATAAGTGTGTTTAATTTTTCGTGAAGGTTTCTCTTGCATTTTTTCACGCTAAACTATCACTGCCTGCATGGCATTGCTACTTATATTCTCAACATTTGCCCGTTTGTTATTTCATAACCACTGCTCTTAATAATTTTTTCCCACATTTTCTCACAGAAAACAGGTTAGAATTGCCACTTATTTTGTCTCTCACACTATCATGACTATATCGCGTTCAGTTTGGATTAAAATAGGCGTCAGCTGATCTTATTGCACGATTGTTCAAGTAGAATTATCGATATCCGACGACGCCGTAGGTGATTCTGACGATGTATCGTTACCATCCATATCCGTATCCATTTCAAAACCGGCATTATCGAGACCTTTCTCGATATCCTCTGAATTGGTATCGTTTACCTCTTCGATTCTTTGTGAAGGATCATCGATCTCAACGTTCACATCATCCGATAATCCACTCTCTTTCGTCGACACATGATCCTCCTCCTCATTATATCTTTCGATTGTTGTTTCTTTCGTGGGATCAGCATCTATTATCGGGACATCCTTTTCAAGGTCTGCTGGAGATTGACTTAAGTTTCTTTCATTATCGCTATCATCGTCTGTGTTTGTTTCCTCATGTAACTCAATCCGTCCGGTAAACAGTGATGTGTCAAGTATTTCATCCAACTCTATCTCAAATCCTGGATTTTCAAATTCCGCCGAAACCGGTCGTTCATTCCCTTCGACAATCGTCGGCAAGTTCGAAGTTTCCGACGTGAACGTGTCGCCTCGTAATCGTTCATACTGATTGTTATGGATGACGTTATTATCATGAGTCCCAACTATTAAATCTGGTGTGGCGTAGCCCCTCTGCGCAGAGGTGTACTCTGAAGCGTACTCTGAAGGGTCTTTTTGTTTCTGCTGGCTGCTTATCGCCTCTTTCCAAGTAGATAAGGCACGAAACGTGGGAGCGTGGTCACTGCTACCAGGAACTTCGGGAAAACTGTGACTGCAAATGACAAAGAAAATGCGAAAGGAAACGAGCGTGTGCATTAATTCCTTGGTGCGAGTGATATAAATGAAATTTATTCTAGCATGTCGACATATAACACATTGATTTACCTTTAAGTTGATCCATGAGGCTTATACATTAAAATTTGGGATTAAATCTAACTCCATAAATTGAACATAATTCCTTTATTTTGATTGGGTGAAAGTTGTGTTTGATATTCGGAATTGCAATTTATTCGCACTCCTAAGGCATCAGTTCGGCTCTTATCAGAAAGGGATGAACTGATTTTTCATCACAGATGTTCTCTTTAACGAAAAAATTAACTGATCTGTTTTAACAAGCTGAAAAAAACTTAGTGGAAAAGTAGTATTTGTCTATGTATTGGGGAGAAGTCACAATTTCAATATAGTAATAACTACACCATTACATTATTTAAACCATAGGAGAACTGATATGACATCATTGTCCTTTTGGCCAGGGACGTCCTGGGTCATTTTGCAAGAGGACCAAATTGTAGGACCAAATCTGTCAAAATATACCCCAAGACACCGCAGGCATCACCTCTAGAATGCATACATAATCTTGGGTAAAACTACACTACAGCTGTACAAGAAATTAAGAGTTTTATGCCAAAAAAATACTGCAGGTTCTGGGTCGAGTATAAATAATTTACAATTCAACTTACGATTGCTTCCTTCGTTTGAAATAATACCAAAGGTATACAGCAAGAGCCACTACAAGGAAGAGACAAAGAACTGCTACTATAGCTCCAATAACCGCACCTAAATGAGAAAAAAACGTGCAGAAATTACAAAACTTCACATAGTGTACCTACCTTCAACGGATTAGTTCATAAATATATTAAATTCATTTTTAAAGCATGTTGAGGGGGGGGGGGGGGGGTATCTTACGAAGATTATATAGAGAATCAGCAAGCAAGAAAGAAAAGCACTGAGTCAAATTTCAATATTTAGGCAAGAAGTATTTCAGCAATTTCAGCAGTTTCCCTAAGTTTACGAAACGCTAACCATAGATATCAAGGAATGAAATACAAATTGCATTTTGGCAAATGATTTATTAATTTTTAGTGGAAGAAAGCGCTAAGAAAATCTCATAAATCGTTCTGATTGATGATTGCTGATGACATTGAGGACGAGGGTTGACATGAATAGCAACGGAACAAATAGCGAAATACCAAACTCACGGGCCCCCAGGCCCCCCCCCCAAAAAAAAAAAAAAAAAAAAAAAGCTGGAATATGTTACTCATACACTTGTGTTCACTTGAGTTTGTCAGACGGACGTAGAGAAACATAGAAAAATAAAGAACTAAAGAACGGAAAATATTTGTTTACATTCTAGGCTATAATCTATTTGTTTCAGTACCATTTTCATATATTTATAATCATTGACAAATTACTCAAGAATTTTCATTTCCACTTGGAAAATGTTTAAAGGGTATCTTGAATACGAACAAGATATGACTTCAGATGACATGGCGACTGTCCAAAGCTAACTTAGTTATTTCTGTCTTATGCCAAGGTAAGGGTAATGGGATTAGGTTTAGGGTGACCCTTACTGTAAACTGAATCCTAAATCTAACCAAAACCTTTACTAACCATAACACTGGTGTGTAGGACCATTGGTACACAGGGACCATTGGTGTATAGGGACCATTGGTGTATAGGACAATTGGTGCGTAGGCCCAATGATGCTTAAGACCATTGGTGCATAGGACAATAGACCGCTTCGGTAATATATGCAAATTTTATGCATACCTTTCACACAAAGGTTGTTCTTGACAACCTGAAAGCTTGCCGGACATAGCAACAAATAATGTATGCAAACTGGATTCCAAGCATTGAGGCTCATTTATAAAAGCAGGTTCATGGAATAACTCGTCACTAGGTGCTCAGAGAATATATGTGCATAAATTTGTATACATTACAGAAGCGGTCTATTGGTACACATGACCACTGGTGCACAGGACCATTGGTGCATAGGTCCATTGATGCATCGGACCACTGGTGCTTAGGACCATTGGTGCACAGGACCACTGGTGCTTAGGACCATTGATGCACAGGATCATGTCTCTTACCCGTGGGAGACGATGATGTACCCATAGTCGTTGGCGAGGGTTGCGTCATGACCGATTGTGTTTCTGATTGGTCACTCGACATAGTGAAGTGTGGTGTCGATGGTTATACTGGGAAGTACGCATCACACAATGACTCTGGATGGAAAGAAATTCAAAAAATGTGGGGGAAAAAAGAATTCAGAGATAGCAGTTGATTAGTTGTTATATTATCTTCGGTCACATTTATGTTGTTTTCCAAACTTAGTCATAACAAATATTACATAATGCTCGAATTATCACCGCATGGGCCGAGGAAAGGGCAACAATTATTAATAGCAAGAGAGAGAGAGAAAGAGAGAGTGAGAAGATAGAAATAGAAAATGAATTATGATAAAAGAGAAAGAGGGGGAGAGAAAGAGAGGGGAGAGAAAGAGAGGTGGGGGCAAGAGAGGTGGGGGGGGGGGGGGGGAAAGAGAGAGAGAGAGGGGGGAGATGAAGAAGGAAGGGTGATAGAGGAAGGGATCGAGAAGTGTTTGATAAGTAGGACAGGAGTAGATATAAATGCGCACCTTATTCATTTTAACTGCTCATGGGATAGTTTAAAGGAGAATTACGCTCAAAAATACAGACGATAGTGTTCAAAGGTGTTATTTATTCCTACTTGTTGGACTATATGGCTTCGCGTCAAAATATACGAGATCGATACGAATCAAGATTTTCTGAGCAAAATTTATCATCTGCTCCCAATATGTATCGTCTGCTAGCAGTACATGGGGGCTGCCATTTTTTTATGTGTACATGAAGATTTTCTTAATCCAAATGCCCAATTGCCTTTTTCAAAATTAAAAACCAGTTTTAGATTAAACATATTGAATAGATATGTCAATTTATTTTTAAACTGAAGATTTCCTTATATATTTCTGTTGAAAATCGATATTCGCTTAATATAAATCTATTTTCTCGATACTGTGACGTATGGGACGGAGCAAATTAATTCAAATTTATGGATGTTTCATCCCTGAGCATCTATAGCGGCAAGCTATGCATTCACCTGCTTTCGGATAATGGATTTGAAAAGTCAGAATGCATGTTGCATATATTATGTTCTGCTCTGTTTGGCAAACCCAAGAAAATAGATTTTTGTTAAGCAAAACCAGACAATTTAAAAATATCATTATAAAGATTTAATTTTTATAATACATGTAAACACCCACTTTATATTTTTCGTCACATATGGGATTTTAGGTAATGAAGAAAAGCAATTTAGGTATTGGATTCAATATATCTTCTTGACTGGAACATTTCTCAATGGTTCATGTACAACTCCAAATCAGCAAGAAAATGGCAGCCCCCATGGAAATGAGTAGGAGACGATACCGGCTGTTGGAATATCTTTATTTTTCCCTTTTTCTGATATCTTATTAGAAAATGATTTAGGCCAATAAGTAGGAATATATTACACCTAGCAATATAAGTAAATTTGTAATTAAGGGTTGATTCTCCTTTAAACTGAAAATGTGCACGAACGTGACATCCAAGAACAATGGAAGTTTTTTGGAGAAATATTGCTTACATTTTATTTGGTTTTAACAAGCGAATTGTGTCACTCTGGTAAGACCGGTAAGCCTTTACATCAGGAATGCTGTGATGTCAGCCTCTGCTACTGAATAGACGAGCAGGACATGTGGGGGCAGTATTCCAGTAGATATTGACACCGAAGGACTTCACGTAGAGGGCGACATGTATGAAACTGTAGACGAACAACGAAGCGTCCACCGGGAGGAACTATAGCGAAAGTAAGCTATAGGGACTTCACCAGTGTCTGTGTTGATCAAATGGAAAAGAAGGAAAGATACAAATTTATATTTTTTAACAACAAAGATCCTCATTGTGACTGTCAAATGATGGCTTACGAAATTGGGATAAAAAAACTTGGTGTATAAGCATTCGATGCGGATTTTGATCATGTTGATTCTGACGCCATTAATAAGCACGGCCTTATGCCTATTGCACACGAGGTGTTATACTGTTGACGTAAAGCTGCGTCAGTGATGGTCGCGGTCTTTAACGCACCATGTGGAAGTGACATTATAACCAATGTGAATGCAAAAAAAAACCCAGTCCAAATATGGCTTTGAATTCCTGGCGTGGGGTATAATTTCCTAAACTGGCTTGATTATTGCAGGTAATGAAGTAATGGAAATGACATCACGGGTGAAACTGACAGCATACAACTAAATGCCCAAGTCAAAAACAAAATAATTGTAGTACATATACACTGTCGGAAACACGAATGCGCCACATCTTCGGCGATATAACAAGTAAATTACCTTAACATTTTAACCTCATTCCTTTAAGAAATCTCAATTCCTTAAAAGTATAAAATGGTATTAAAATACCACAGTTTGAAATGATGTCGTATTCTTTGATATTCATTGATGTCTATGAACATACATACATTCGATCAATCTAAGATATATTGAAAGGTATAATGTAACATATTATTTCATCAGTCTTTGGAGACTTGTCTAATTCCCCTCCAAAAGGCAGGCCCGTTTTCGACAGGATTATCTTGTTTCTAAGAGATTACTGTAAGATCTAATTGAAGCAGAAAGGAATTCTGCCTAGCCATACATTCTTGCGATGTAATCTGCTAAGAGTATATCTAAAACAGGTTTTAAGCTCTAAGCTGCAAATACCACAGGGAATACTCATATATCTGCATCTTGTCCATAGCTTAAGTCCAGAAATCTATAGTGAAAGATTGCTTCACAAAAAACGAAATTGAATGTAATCTGTATTAACAAGTTGTAACAGTAAAAATGCAATTTATTATCTATCGCTTATTTCTCAACGAGGCCTCGAGGGCCCATTAGACCATTTTAGATGATGGGGGACGGGTGTCAGATCAAACTTCGATATACCTAAAATGTTCGAATAATCACAAAACCAACAACAAAATATCGAATAAACTCAAAATTCTGTAGACAGCACTTTGTGATTAACCAACGGAAAATTCGAGGGGGTGGGGAACATCCCTACACCTTATCCTAGAACAACGCCACTGTTCATGAGAAATGTTCTACTCTATTCCATATTATCAAGAGAGGCATTGTGGAATGTGTATCACGACAACTTGTCAGGTTTCTCGCAGCTAAAGTTTAGATTATAATACATCACATGTTGTCGCCGGTAAATATCGTCGTTGACGTAAATAGCAATAGTTACGATGCGTCAGAGCAAAAAGTAAAACTACAGACGATGATATGACGATGACGAGTAGGAGAAGGAGGGGGTGATGACGATGGGGACGATGATGAAAAAAAAGAAAAAGATGAATAAAAAGTAAAAAAAAAAGGATAGAAGAATATGATGAGGATCATGATGATGATGATGATTATGATGATGATGAAAATGTTGATGGTAATGATGAAGAGGACGAGAGTGGTGATTATGATGATGACGATGATAATGTTGATGGTAATGATGATGATAATAATGACTATGATGGTGACAAAATACTTTATACATCATGGAATCTAAGGAAAGATGCTACTAGGGTAAGGATAGGCTCGGACTACAATGAAGGTTTTCCTTCAAGCTATTTCCATGATTATGGAGACAATTATGGGTCACGAACGTCGGCATAAATATTATCACCGGCGACTTAAAGGTGATACAATTCTAGGTAACATTATTATTATAATCATAGACTATGGCCCGTATTGTACAAAATCTGTTGAACTATGTCATCTTTAACAGAGGGAAAAAATTAGACCAGGGTCTAAATTGTTTTGTTAAACTCGTCCTTAGACCGAGGTTAAACTGGCGTCAGGTAGAATAGATACGACCCTTTGTGGACCACAGAAAGCACTACAAAATTAACGAACGCACACGCGATATATAATTACATTCATTTTTTGCAGCAGAGGTGGTCAATGTGGTTTTATATTTGTTGGTCTTTCATCAAAACCTATCTCATCCTCACAAAACACGTCATTTTCTTCGTGGATATACAGACAACTAGAAATATGTGACTGAATCCTTGTGCCAATGATGATTCCGTTTTAATGAAGGTATACATACCATGATCATCCTTCGTGGGTAATTAAGTGTCAGCACAATGGTCACCGGTGTTTGTTCCGGCCATTTCTCATGGTCTAATTTCCTCAAATCAATATTGCATTTAGTGAGATTTCTCCATAAAAAGCACGATCCATCGAAACAAATATAAAATAGTAAATAATAATAAGGGCTTTCTATTTTTGACTATTTAATGGAGACAAAGTGAGATCATTTGAAGTGGAACGAAGAGGAAATGATCTTGGTGGGGACAATCAGGTTGGTTACGGTTGAAGTAGTATGATCATATGATATACTTCCCATGATAGTTAATAAAGGGAATTGACAAAACCCTGGTTAACATAATGCTGCCTGGCGTATCCGGCAGAAAATGGACCACGGTGTACGCCCCCCCCCCCTCCTTTGAAGGCCCTGTACCTGTCAAGACACCCCTCCCCCTCCCCTTTGAAAGGGAGGATTCTGTCCTTGTTTTTTCTGGATAAGTCACTGGGATGATTAAAAGTGACAAAGATCTCTTTTAATAGATAATTGAAAAGCGACTGGGTTTGTGAAGCCATTAAACTTGTATCTTGTATGCTTGCTAATTTTATGCAAGGCTTCTCATTTCTGTTTTCCTCGGGTTTATTAAATAAAACAAACAAATATGCGGAGTTATATAAATAGAAACTAGTGTTAGCAAACTGTGAGTCTAAAAATATCGCTTTATTCATAATAAGGAAGCTACTATTGATTTTTTTTTCGCCTACATTTTCTCCCATTAGAGTAAACAAGAAATAATGTAGTAGTTTGTTTAGTTTGCAATTCATAATGAAAAAGCATGTGAATTCCACGGCTTGTCAGCAAACAAGTAAATAAGCAATCTGTCCACTCAGTCTCGCATAATGGACGGGAAGAATAACAGTGTTACAAAAATACATTATAGGTTGTAACATAAACTTCAAAGGTTACCTGTATCCTGTTTATAAATTTTACAACGCAAAAAATGAACAAAAATACATTAAATTAAAAAGGGAAGTCTTAAACAAACTGATTACGAATCAACAATACAAATAGATATTAAAAGTACAAATACTAAACTAGTATTTTTTACGCTGTCAACATAACATGTGTTTGTGTGTGCTTTCTTCTTCATTTCCATTGATAAACAGGGCCATGTTTCATAAAAATTATTATCAGTAACAACTCCCACATTTCTATGACAAATTCGCTCTTAGCCAACCAGATGCAAGGATTTCAGTAGCTTATAACTATTATTGCAAATTGTTATTGATAGCAAGTTTTATGAAACAGGCCAAGAGTTAATATTATGAGTCATGGTCAATGCGCTTTACACGTAAAATCCTCGGCTGTAAAGAGTGCATGGAGAATGATCCTTATACCACCAGCCTTTGAAAAAACAACACATAACATTTTCGCTTTCCATGAAATACTGACGTTTTGTGTGTGAATGTTTGTTTGTAGGATGAATCACAAGTCATACATTGTGTTTATGAAAGGCTTGGGGTTTTTGGTTGTTGTAAATAATATATCTATATAATCTCAGTAAAATGATCATTTACGTTTCTTCATTTTTTAACCTACTAACCCGAGTCCCTGAATAAATAATATAAGGTGTAATGAAATGACAAGTGGACATGCTTATTTGCAGTTTCCTGATATTAATTAATCGGTAACTATCTGCAAGGAAGTACCAGGGAATTTCCCTGGAAGTACCATCAAGGAAAATTATATAAACTATAAGTCAAAGTAAAGAAATATGAACTTTCACAACTTGACAATGACAAATATTTACACTGGAAACGGAATAAAAAACTCTGTATAGGCTCAGAAATCACATGTTCACAGAAGGCCACTTTTATTCCTTTTTCCAAACAGGAAGTAACATATTTGACCAGACTTTTTGACTTCGTATTGTACCGTACGCTGCAGTGTATTTGTCTATGTGTATGGCCTGAGTTAGCATTTCATCGTTCACAAAATAAATGTTGTATAAACGAAGCATAAATTAGTATCCAAGGATAAGGTAGCAAATACAGAAATAACAATTTAAAAAATAATCATGAGGCTGCCCTAGTCGCCAACGTGTAAGCGTGACAAGTGGCGTAGGGTTCATCTAGGTACTGAGGGGGCACTGTTGCCATGGGTGGGGCACCATATTCTTGCTAGATGGAGAAAATACGAAGGAAAAGGGCTGTCGATTGAGGGGAGGGTGGGAGGGAATGGGTCTTATCTTATTTTTCTTCACCTGGCCTTCTTCCTTTATTTGATTTATATCTCGTGCTCTCACTCCCCCACCCCTTTTCACCAATCGATGTATGGGCAGACAATTCCCCCTTTTATATCTACGCCGCTGATTATGACAGGTCTGGAGGACATTAGGATATAGGGATTCCATACCTTATTCTATTTGGTATCCTTCACTTATCAGAGTGGCGGATTACTTCATATTTACCGCATAGAATCGGCAAGTCATGAATGTGAAGCAGCGGATGAGAAAAGGGTCGACTTTCTAAGAAATCCAACCACATGTCGATAGACAGTCTATTCAATATTTTGAAGGACGTCATTAGAGTAACTTACCACCAATCTATACGTCCCCCCCCCCCCCCTTCCCATGAAAGACGGACCACTCGATGTTATTGATATGGTGGGAGTCCTTGAACAATCGTAAGATAAATTTTAGATTCAACCAGGTCAAGTGTCGATGATATCCGTTACATTAAGGTAATTTGCCGCTGTACTGTACCAGTAACTTCCCACCTCACACACGTCAATGTGAGGAACAAGCTAATAAATGAACATGTTCCTTATGTCCCACATAAATGACATTTATTTACCATAAACATAATTCATATTAGATACCAAGTTTGCATCAAACATAATGGAAGGCAGCAAGTCAAAAGCAATGAGCTTCTGGCGAGCAAGCCAAAATAACTACACTGCGTTTAATATCACAAATATTGATACACATGTACACAAACGTCTTGAAATTAGACTAAAATAAATATTAATCCATTCATTAATAAACATTATCACATGAGACAAAAATAAAATTATTATTAGAAAAGAGGGGGGAAAACAGAGAAAAAATAAGACGAGAGAGACAAAAATTTACAGGTGTAAATGAAGGAGGAAGAAAAAACACGAGAAACAACAGGACAATATTTGGGAAAACACAATAGAAACATAAAATGGGAACAACTGACATTTACAATGGCACTGTCCTCGAAGAAAACCAAAGGTTATGCCCATGATTAACACAAAATTTTACAAACTTTGATTTGTGTAATAGTCCGAAAAATTGAATGGGTATTTTGCAATATAAAGTGTGCACAAAATTCGCCTTGGCTAAATTGAATTGAATTGAATATATAATGAACATGATTAATTATGTCTACGTGCGTGAAAACTGTGAATGCATTATAGCACTTGAAATTCTGATGGACACCTATTTTAGGTACCATAAGAAAAATACTCCTTGATTCCTTTTCTGGGAAAGTTTGTGAATGTAAACACACGTATATGTAAATTGTTAGCAAAGGACATTTGTTGTTTGTTGTATTGAATGTTATTTCCGGCGTTCAGTAACATAATACAAAATAATCTAACATTACAGAAAAATATATATATTTTTCTGCATACATAAACACATTTTCAGAGTTCGGACATTAACAATGTACTTATAAATACAAAGAAAATATGTCTACTGGAAATTAACAATTTACAATTAACATAATTTGTGAGCGCAGGAGACCGTCACTGATGCTCCGCCTATAGCCTATTGGCTTCCCAAGTCCAAACTTAATGGTAGAAAAAATGTCGCCAGGAATTGGACCAAGATTACAAACTAATTCTCATAATTATGTCACTATGCTCTCATCCCGACTCAATGTATTTCAATAAAATTCAATGTTGCCAGTGGATTAAAAAAAAACTTTGGCCAGTGAATTTATAGATATCTTTATACTACCATCCTTCCAGACGAGATTCTGCATGAGAATGGATAATTACCGAAATTACCTTCACGAATCGATATACAGGCAATCTTTTGTAATGTTATGTGAAATCTTTAATCCCTTATTATGTGGAATCCAATATCTTAATTCTTTCAAGAGAGGCCATTACTTATTATATTTATAGAGCATTCATATGTCAAATTTCTAGACTTTTTTCGATGTTCCATTTCATTCTTCTGGTTTACTTTACTTCTATTGTATTATTTGGATCTAGTCAGTGCTTCAATAATGTTTATACAAGGTTGTAATGTTGTTTCGTAGTGAACAGAAATGACTTTAAATTAGATGAATATTGACCCAAATTTGCTCTGGCTACTTTAACCCATTGCCTTCGGGAATCGGGTGGTCTCTGTATTAACCCTATGGGAATAAGATAATCCAGTAGTAAACGGGTTAATTTGTTACTGGATTTACTTCATCAAAGATATAGAGTTGGGTTTATGGTTTAAGTTACAGTTAAGGTTAGCATGGTTAGGTAAAGTGTTGGTCCACGCGCGGTAAATTTCAAGAATTCGGTGAGTGTGAGAGTCAACACTGCCCACGGAGCAATTGTCGCCAGAGCATTTTCCTGCAGGACGTCTTTCTCAATCGCGAGGACAACTATTGATCTCTCAAACGCTGTTTAAAAGAGGCCTGGGCAAACTGACCAATGAAGTTCGATTATTTTGAGACGTTTTTGTGTGACTCAATCAGTAATAACGACATATCTTAAAGACACTTCGATTATTTACCCCCATAAAGCTTTATCCCTCCTCTGCCTCTGTTGTCTGGCTCATAGGGTCACTCTAAAACTAAAAGGTCTTTACTTTTTGCCTAAAGCAGTCTGCAAAAAAAAAATACATAGGCTTTATCTTTTAAGAGTTACAGAAAATGTTGAGTTTGGTATGTTAGCAGAAAAGCAGATTTATTAAAATAATACGTTGGGGTATTTCATGACCGGAAAGGGATACATGCCAGATTTATGTTTGCATAAACATTTAAACGAATGATGAATATATCTCAACCAAAATACATGGACATAAAAGAACTGTCCAAAATTGATATTGAGGTAAACTACATGTATTTCTTATCTGCATGTCTTCACGCAGAGATCCCTATCCCACTGATATGCTCATATCCACAAAGGCAGCAGATAATTTTCGAAAAGTGAGTTTGATTTATATGTAATTACATTCTTAAATGCACATATTTATCATGTTCAATCAGTTCGATAAATGAAGTATAATGTCTACAAATTCGGTACGCTATACATTCAACCCACATCGCTTCAGAAAAAAATTAATCCATTCTTACATATGTTACTATATTCGACCTCTTTACCCTATGTTTATGATGATGATATTTGTAAATATTGTTCCAAAACAAATTAATATGTAAAATGCGAACACTATCATCATCAACGCCTAATAATACCCTGCCTCAATATGTAACTTTGAAAAGGGGGTTTCTTTTACAAGTAAATAAGGTACACCCACAAACTTTACAAGACGGTGTCTGTGAACAGTACTTAGGTCTCAAGTTCGCATTTTCTCGTCAAAGTCTTTCTTGGAGAACTAAACTAATATTGACAGTACCCCTCTGAGCACACAATCGAATTTTGTCCACTTTCCTACAAAAAAGCATTGCACAGTTGTATATGCTTTGTTAAAAAGACAAGAAATTCTTTTCATTATAAGCAAGAGAATCCGATGGGTATATTCACACGAAGTTGACATGAATTTCAGACATCCAGTGTTGGCACGACTTAACTTGATTTATTTGTACATATATTTTTTTTAATCGCTGATTTAAATATTAAAAATATAAATAAATAAATCATTTTGTTGTTGATTTTGTTGATGCACCAACAAAATCACTCAAAAATTGCATTGTTTGACTTAAAACAATTTTTTGGCTTTAAAAATTCATCCAAGTGAGCCTTTGTACTCCAAATAATGTCTGAAATTAGATCTACCAAAATAATCTTTCTTTTCTACAGGAGCAACATTTGGGGCTATAACTATAAAAAAATCAAATAAATCCGATTTGTTTTTTAATTGAACAAAAAAAAAAAATTATTTTCCAACCCTGGTGTCTCCTCAATTATACATACAGCATCATTTGAGTGAAATAAACAATAAAGACAAAATTATATATCAACATAAAATTTGGGTATCCAGATCCAAGATAGTGATTTCAAATTGTGAAGCGGACAAAAAACAAAAAAATAAGCCAAATAATTCATATTTGGAGGAAGGAGAATATTAAAGAGAATGATATTATTAATAAACTGAATGTTATTATAAGCAAAGAAGACAATGGGCCGTATCTATAAATCAAGCTACATGTAAAGCTCAAACTAATACTTACATGAGAATAATAGTTCTATTCATCTTGTGCGACAAAGCGCTGTTATGTGGGGAACTTGAACAATTGTCTACTATGAGGCTATTCACCCCATACACCTTCCATATTGAGTGATTTTATAATGCTGCTGTTAGATATGGCCCCCCAAAATTATGATTGATTTATTTGCTTCATTTTTCAGCCTGTAGATGCAGTACATGAGAATCTATTGAATAGACTCATAGAGAAAATGAAGCAGTTAAAAATGCTAAAATAGCGGCTGATCATTTCTGTATATATAAAAGTTATGTATGTAAAAGGCCAAGCTGATTATGAGAGGAGCTTGAAAATATCAAGCAAATGCTTGATGATGACACCTAATTCTCATTATTCAAGAAAGTATTTGCTAGTTTATAATGAAGCAATTTCAATATTAAAGAATGCAATCGTTTCGCAAGAATCATCAGAGAAAAAGACTTACGCGAACATTAAAGATGCACTTTTATAATACCACTTACCACGCCCCTATAAGACCGATACTCTGTCATCATGGGCATAAGCATGATAGCAGTGACTTTCTCTGAGTCCTTTGTGAGATAATCATTAGCAGCGATCAGCGATAAATGCTAGGAAACATGGATGAGTTATGGTAACCACACAGTTATTTATTTCACTATCATAATGATCTTACCTTCACAAGTTTTGAAGAGTCTTCGGTTCCTGCCCTAAGCATAGAACCCTGTGAACGCCCCACTGGCAGACACAATGAACGTCGCATTCACCAAGTCAGTCTAGTAACAGTACGACAGCTACTGCACCGGGGTTGGTAGATTACCAAGAATACCATCCAGGCCGTGGAAATACAAATCCCACGAAATATATAGCTCACAAATACTCTAAAATTTGTCCATTATCATCCACATAGTTGAGAGCGTAATAAACGCAAAAAATGGCGTCTTCCTTTGCAACTACATGTGAAACAGCTTTTTTTTTTACACGACTGTTCCGCATTTACGGTCTACTGGGCCTGGGCGAGATCTGAAATCGTATTATTCATGTTCTATTGTTTACTCGTCTCGTCTTTATCCTGTAATATCTCCCTCAGCGATTTTCTCTCTATTATGCCATTCCGTGAGAAACGTTTATTCAAACTGTCACCGACGCTGTGATCTGTTAGTCCTTCTAGCTCCGGCTTGGACGACACACTTTGCAGGACTATTATAGTCCTACCACGTCATCATGATTGAATAGAACTACAGGGGATGTAGAAGGAGAATGTACCCGACACTTCAATGATGAGTGAAAGGTGATTCCCCGTATTTGACTTATCAAGTTGCCTGATTATTAATCCGAGGGGAAGTCAAACTGAGTAGTGCAAATCAAGTTCTCAAATTGTGCCAGTTACAATTCCTATCAGAAAAGGTTTTAACTTGTACTGTATGATGGAGGTCATGCGAACTTCTTTCGTTGAACATCCTTCAAAGATGAATAAACGGTGTACTATTTCAACACCTTCGAGACAAAAAAACCCCACAGTGCAGCTTCTTGCGCTGGTCTCACAACTTGGTGTTTCGATAGAAATGGCTGTGTACTGCCTGCATTGCCCAACACCTAACTGCAGATATCCTGACAGAATTTGTGTCGAGGCCACCACTCGCCCATGTCAGTCAGTTCTCTCATTCAACAGCCAGGATTCTACAAAAGTTCATTCTAAAAGAGAAAAAAATCTGCTAAAAAAATGTTCCCTTCTTTCATCTGGTCTAACCCCAAGGTAGATCCAGGACGGCCCAAGTGAATAGAAACTCGTGAAGTGTTCGCGCGTGTCAGTGCAAAGGTTGGAACTCCTTTCTGTTTTCCTTTGTGCACCCCTCCCTCTCTCTGTCTCTCTGTCTCTCTGTCTCTCTCGAGCTCTCTCGAGCTCTCTCTCCCTCATCTCTCTTTCTCTCTTTCTTTCTCTCTCTCTCTCTCTCTCTCTCTCTCTCTCTCGCTCGCTCTCTCTCTCGCTCTCTCATTCAGTCAACCGATTGTCTTGTTTTTCTTCCCATACTCACCCATGCTTGACGAGAGCTTGTTTTTTGCGTGTCAGGTAAATTCAGGTTATTCATCGCGGATTGTCATTTGCATTTCTGGCTTTGGTAGATGACTAACAGCCTTATTATCATGACAATAGAAGTTAACCGCAAATATTCAACGAACGTGTTCGTATATTATTACCCACAGATCGACATTTTGTTAATGAAAAGTCGATGGAAAGTGGTTAATGAACAATTCTGGAAAGCACACCTAATAGAGCTGTGTTGTCGCTCAAAGCCGTAATCATTATCTGACGTCTCTTGCCCGAGTACCATCTTCACAGTGTCTTTATTTTTAGTGAGCAAAGCATAGGCTCAAAAAACAAAAGGTATTATTGTGACAATGTAATTTTGTTATCAATGTATACGAAAACAGGTGATCACATAGACTTTGTTTGTGATACACTGTCCTGCCTTAACAATTTTTTCTCCTCCTTTTTCTTCTTCTTCTTCTTCTTCTTCTTTGTTCTTCTTCTTCTTCTTTTTTCTTCTTCTTCTTCTTCCTCCTCTTCTTCTTCTTCTCCTTTTTTCTTCTCCTTGTTCGTCTGTTTCATTTCCTTACTCCACATTCTGAGCTTTGCTCTCCTTGTATATGCTGTGAATCTGATATTTCTAATCCGTTTCGCTTTTTATTGCATTCGAATCAGAATGTTACTCTATACGGAAGCCTAATCATTTACAAGCAGTGCTCTTTATTTAGGCTCCCCGCATTTTACAACTTCTTTTTTGCCAATCGTTCATATATCTCTCCAAACTTTCTACATATTTCCTGTACATTGATTTACATTGATGTACTTGATTTGAGTTCTTTGCCCGTGCGTTTTGAAATTGACAATTATGCTTGTAAAATCTGAATTGTTTTTTATGTAAGAGGAACAAATAGACTTCAAACTTCAAATGAATTATAAAGATAAAATAGACCCCCCCCCCCCTCACTCCGAAGCTCGAAAATAAGGTTTCAGCTTAGGTAGAAGTTGCCGCATATCGATGATTTTGAAATCTACGGGGGGCTGCATCCCTATTGACCCCGCCTCGAACGTCTATATTCATTTGTCCTCATTATGAAAAAAATAACTTCCAAGATTTGTAATGGGAGATTAGATTCGAGACAAAGTAGCAGCTATTTTCGTGCTAAGTACATTCCAAAGATTTTGATAGTGGGCTAAAGCGGTTGATTTTCCGAGCTGTGTGATTTTCAATTATGATGTAGGTTTTATGTATAGAGCACGAGACAATGAGCTTTTTGCCATTGTTTTCTACTCCTACCATTGTAAGATAGCTTCATGTCAGCAGGATAATGTTACTCATCAAAATCCTTTGTGAACTTCTACCAGATTGTTAACCTCACCTGATATAAGGTACCCTACACTCGCTTGATCATCTTCACAGAACCAGGGATGTGAGTCATAAAATGAACAATGACAAAGAGAGAGGAATGTGGGCGTCTATAATAGTATTGAGAGTGTCACGACAGGAAGGGGGTCCAAGGGGACGAAACGCCCCCTAGCCCACTGAGAAAAAAAAAGAAAAGAAAAAGGATGATTTTATTTGTTCTATATAATCAAGATATATATTATGATTAAAAGGATCTAGAGTTCTGGGAAAGGTGAAAAATAATTTGAGCTTTCTCATTCTTTTTATGTCAGTTTGGAAGAAGATCATAGTAGAAACATCCCCTGAAAAGGATTGCTCTTCAAATGCTATTATATTCGACATATGACTAGAAAAAGCTGAAACGATCGGGCGAAACATTCACGCCAATTGTGTGTGTGTAGCCCCAGTGTGTGTAGCCCCATATACCCATTTCTGTGTGCAGTACATGTGCTTTTCAGGAGATTGGATCAATTTCTTATCTATTTTGATGATTTAAAAAAAAAACAGTATGAAACCATTCTTATGTAGACATGGTCAACCTTTCCAAATTCCTTTGAGGCAGTTTCTTTTACAATATAATTGTATGACCAGAACTTTACTTTATTTTTCAACCCGTCTACATAAGAATTTACGGTTACATGTCGTTTTTCCGAAGGTTCGTATTTCCGAAGGTTCGTTTTTCCGAAGGTTCATAATTCCGAAGGTTCGTTATTCCGAAGGTTCGTTACTCCGAAGGTTCGTTTATCCGAAGGTTCGTTTTTCCGAAGGTTCTTTTTTCCGAAAATGAAATAGGGTTCATAATTCCGAAGGTTCGTATTTCCGAAAATGAAATGAGGTTCGTATTTCCGAAAATGAAAAAGGGTTCGTATTTCCGAAAATGAAAAAGGGTTCGTATTTCCGAAAATGAAATAGGGTTCGTATTTCCGAAAATGAAAAAGGGTTCGTATTTCCGAAAATGAAAAAGGGTTCGTATTTCCGAAAATGAAATAGGGTTCGTATTTCCGAAAATGAAAAAGGGTTCGTATTTCCGAAAATGAAAAATGGTTATAAATTCAGAAAATATGGCGTCAATCCGTATTTCGGATAGGGAGGAGGGGAAAGACGGCCAAGTGTAAAGATATTCATTTTGTACTCAATAATCATAACAATGATGATAACAGTTATAGTAAAATCCAGAGAAATAGCCATTATATTATCGTAATTCCTATCAATATTTTCATTATTATTATGATTATTATTATTATGATTATTATTATTATAATTATTATTATTATAATTATTATTATTATTATCATTATTATCATTATTATTATTAATATTATTATCATTATTATCATTGTTCCTATTATAATAACCAATATTTGTGAGCGAGCGTAGAGAGCGAGCGTCTCAGGAATACATGTTTCATTTCTCATAAAATGATATTACTTCGGTGATTAAAATACATACTGATGTATTGAAGAAAGTGAATGATCGGATTCCGGATTAAATTTGCTACAACGAAATTGGCTTGAAATTATTTATATAATGTATATACCGCTTTGGAAAATGAGACACACCAAAGTTCCAAGTAGATCTTTACAAGCAGAAAATGGCCACGTAATATTTTTGAAAGGGGGAGTTGATGCCTCTTGGCAGAATATCATATTCCCCGTTTCTACAATTTGCAAGCGAGCCAAGCGAGTTAGAAAAAAACATAAAACCCTTTTTTTATTGTAATGGAAATGCAATTTCGCCATCAAAAGACAAATATAGAACATGTAATAATGAGCCATGAATAATATTACTTAAGTGCTGCCGAATATGGAATATTTGGGCACTTCACTCGCCCTAATGAAGGGCGTTCCCTGTCCCAAAATTTTCCGTTTCTAAATCTTACGCGCTAGTGAGCAAGTAAAAAAAAGGAGATATTGTCTATAGAATAATGATTTTGTTACCAGATAATCCAAACAACGATAACATTTTGAGTACCTTCCCGCCCACAGATAAGGACAGCCCTCCATCTCGCTTCCCAAAATAAAAGGATGTTCGGGCACCACGCTGCTGGATTCCAGCGAGCCAAACATTGACACTTTATTATCTATAAGACATGTAAGATGTAATTACTTCGTCAACATTCAACATAAATTGTGATTTAAAAAATACTATGAAAAGTGTATACTAAAAATAAGGTGGGGGCGTCCTGCATCCCTAGCCCTCAGAGCCATCTATTACAGAGTTTGGCCAACTCGGCTCCATGTAGGTAGCAATATGGCGCTTGTTGCTTTGTTAGGCAAGGACTAAACAAAGGAATATACGCCATGTTGTGCCCAAATAAACCGAGTTGGCCGAAGTCTGTAATATGGCTCTCTAGATGACTCTACAAGCCCTCCCCCTCCGGTCCCCAAAACAACAGCAGCAATAAAAACAACGACATAATATTACAGAGAGTTCATAAAGGAGTCACTGCTATGTTTAATAAATAGCCCGGCAAGTAGCACAACATATTATAACAAGCATATTATTGATACGTATAGGCTATAGGCCAATTATACGATCATGACAAGGGAAATAAAAGAAGCAATAGTAGAGTGCAATATCTAAGTCTGGTCGCATAACTCCATCCAAAATGACATCGTCATCGTAATTCTGGGTAGTCCACTTCACAAAAACAATTGTAATAATAATAATAACAATAATAACAACAACAATAATATTATCAATAATACAAAATTATAATACTGATAATATTAGTAATAATAATAATTAAAAAAATGATAAAACAGATAATACTACTACTAATAATAATGATAATAATGATAATTATAATAATAACAATAATAATAATACAAATAATACTAGTAATAATAATAAATAAATGAATAGATACCATAAACAACCAAAGCCGAAGAAAGATGGATCGTAACAAGTTAAAGAAGGAGTCTTATCATCAGGCTGATATGATTATCAGAAAAGGAAACAAAAGTAAAACCAAACTATAATGCAAAATATCTTAAACAATTTATGCAGCAGGGCAGACTGAAATCAGTGAGCATGTTTTATAACCTTGCAAAAGTATTAACATTTCTTAAAACAGATTAAAATCTTAAATTGTAGAGGTAAATGAATGAAATGCAGCATAGTATGCTGTAAGTAATGACCTTGCTTACACAACTATACAGCATTTTGTTTGCCGCATATCTGAAATGATCTATGACGCAGATAGTTTTCAAACACTTTACAATTCCAACAGAACTTTACAAAAGCCGTGCAGCAGCTACTTCTTAAGAAAACCAACTTCAAGAAAAGAAAGATAACAAGTGAGCAATAACAAAAATGTTAAAGCCACTATGCTATGTAGCACACCGCATCTGAAGAATAAAAATAACTCTTTATACTGGCATATTATGTGTAAGTATATAGGTCAGGTGCAATCGCTAATTGAATATAATGATAATGATTAAAAGCAACATACAACCAAATTTGAAGAATAGTGGATCAAAATGTTAAGTTTTCTTTCAGTCGGGCTAAAATAATTATCATACAGGGAATAATCCTAACTATATTATGCCGCATAAATAGATTAAAAGATGTCTTGTGTTTGTAGACTGATCACTCAATAATCAAATCTGCGCGTGTGCTCGTATAGTGCGTGGATGTTTGTCATTCAGGTGGCTTTCAAGTACGCGGATGCAACAAAGTAGGCGAAACTTATTGACATGGGCCGTCATGGGGGAGGGGTCATTGGAAAATTTTTGCTTCTGTAGAAGGACTGAGATGCAAAATAGTGCTATATGTGACCAATTTTGAAGCCTATTTTATAAATGAACAATATTTTAAATTGGTATGAGGATTTTTTGTTTTTGTTTTTACGACGGCCAATAGGGGGGGGGGGGCGCGCCTGTTGCGCCTCCCTGGATACGCCACTGCCCCCCGGATCTTGAAAGTGCAGATATTCCGGCAACTCACACCTCATATTCAGGGAGTGAGGTGCCCGAATATCCTCATATTCCAGTCATTATATGCCGAAATACGTTATTTTTATGATTTTTCACAACGGAAAGGCACAATTATTTTTGGTCGCTAGCTTCGCGCGCTCGTAAAAAAAAAAGGAAAGTTGCTATATTTAAGCGCTGTAAACCGTTCGACTACGACACCTCCACACACTCACACACACACACCCTCACACACACAAACACATAAACACTTATTCGATTTTTCTAATCTCGTCCTCTTATTTTCGTCTCTTTTCTCTTCTCCTCTCCTCTTTTATAAACCTTCCAGTTTTGTGTCTCCATTTCATTTTTTTATTCATTGCGGGGGTGGGGGAGGTGCTTTTCGTCGAAAAGAGATCCGCTTTTTGAAGATGGCAATTAAAACCATAATATCCTATCGTTACCCTAAATGTTCCCTTTAACAGTGGCGTAGCTAGAGTCTAGCCATTGTGGGAGCACTGGTACCATTGGAGGCGCAAGTCTTTTGGAATAATCTTAAAGCTAATCTAAGACGCCGCTGGTGGAAGAGGGTTGGGGTTGCAGGAAGGGTCCAACCGTCTTCTTTCCTATTCCATTTTATTTCTTTTTTCTTATTTTTTCGCCATCTGATGAGGGAGGGGTGGGGGTGGGGGCGTGCCCTCCCCCCCCCCCCCCCCCCGTTGCTACACCTCTGCTCCTGATGAATTCGCCCTTTTTACCAGGAATTATGAACCCTATTTCATTTTTCGGAAATACGAACCCTATTTCATTTTCGGAAATACGAACCCTATTTCATTTTCGGAAATACGAACCTTATTTCATTTTCGGAAATACGAACCCTATTTCATTTTCGGAAATACGAACCCTTTTTCATTTTCGGAAATACGAACCTTATTTTATTTTCGGAAATACGAACCCTTTTTCATTTTCGGAAATACGAACCCTTTTTCATTTTCGGAAATACGAACCTTCGGAATTATGAACCCTTTTTCATTTTCGGAAATACGAACCTTCGGAAATATGAACCCTATTTCATTTTCGGAATTATGAACCTTCGGATAAACGAACCTTCGGATATACGAACCGTCGGAATAACGAACCTTCGGAATAATGCAACAAATGTTCGGAATTACGAACCCTTTTTCATTTTCGGAATTATGAACCCCCAGGCATGGGAAATTAGTGTTTCGGAAATACGAACCTTCGGAAATACGAACCTTCGGAAAAACGAACCTTCGGAAAAACGAGATGCCCCCGAATTTACACTCTAGTTTAATCAGCTTAAATAAATATTATTTTATCTAAGTTGTTCTCTGATTTATTGTTGTTTTATTCTATTTTTTTTTTTTGGGGGGGGGGGGGGTGAGGGGTCGGTCAGTCAGTGTGATCGCATTTTTACAAGTATTTTCAGACTCTGTATTAATTTCTTCTAGTGGAGACCATATTGAACACGATATTAATCTTTGTCATTTCGGCTACATTAACTGCTTATGGGAAAACCCATCTCATTATGGCATTAATTCGAAGGCCATAAAGATATATTGTCTCAATTTACTTTCTATATAAGTACGTAAACGGTCACTTTTAACGTCAATGAAATTATACAAATCTTCTAATCCTCTTCTAATTTGTTGACAAATCCAATATAATTACTCGCACAATAACCACATGTTATACCTTTCACCTGTCAACAGAATTCAAACTAGGCAAGGGCTAATACATTATGTAAAAAAATAATGAAAAATCCGTGACGCTATAGCGTCATTTCTTCTTTGTTTTGCATTGTATTGTTCGAGATAAAACCATACAAGCCTCTATCTTCATTATTATTCAACATTGCTTTCTGCCTCCCATCACCGGTTACAATAGAAGCGAACGCATGCACACAAAAAAAATCACAATGCCTGTTTTGGACTGTTGATTCGTTACTCCGGTTAGTAATTCTGAAAATGAAATAGAGTTCATACCATTGACGGATCCGGGGGTGGGGCACTTTCAGCATGTGCCCCCCCCCCCCTTGGAAGAAAAGTATGCATTTTGACCACAGAGGATGCGCCCTTTTGTCGATTGTGCCCCCTTTAGATAAAATTTTTGGGGTAAGGCAAATATTATTCGAAGCATTTTTACTGGATATGTCCATGTTTAAAACGGGAGGAAAGATAGTGGTAGGAGTATAAAGTTTTCTGGAGGGGAGGCATTCCTATAGGGTGAAAAGTACAGGAGCGAAGACAGAAAAGAAACTAGAAAGGCCGTCAAAGGTGGCAGACCCACGCCTTAGCGGCGCTACAGATCGAGTAGTTGCATTCTTTCCCTAATCGATTCTTTCCTGTCACTATATTTTATATTTGTGTGTGTGTGTGTGTGTGTGTGTGTGTAATTGGGTTTTTACAGACGTGTATCAATCAGATATGATTATTTACGTCTGGGACCGACCTTTAACGTCACCATCCGAAAGACGTGACTCGGTCTCGAACCTGGGTCCGCTGAATCAGTTTATAACTTCCACTGGTAGCTGGATTACAGGCGCACGCCACAACGCCCAGTTTTTTTTAATCCCAATAAAGACTTCCAGATTTGGCATAATCTACTATTTAATACATGCAAGTAAAATATTATGGTTACTTATTGTTATGTAATTTGGCACAATGATACTGCATGTGAATATATTTGTGTATTTTACCTTGATTGTGAAAAATGTTATTTTTAAAAAAGTAAAATATTTTTAAAAACAAAAAAAAAAACCTATCCGAAATGAAGTTCCTATAACCGATCATCAACAAAATCTAATCGATTCTTTTCCTAATCGATTCTTTCCTTTCACTATCCGAACTGAAGTTTGGGTCAAAATTTCAAGGTCACACAGAATTTGCAGGGGTCAACCGATCATCACCAAAATGTAATCGATTCTTTCCTGTCACTATCCAAACATTCCCTGAAAATTTGGCGCAAATCCGTTCACCCGTTCTAGTTATCTTGTACACAAACCAACTTTACATAACCCTGCCGATTTTATCGGCGTGGGTAATAAAGAGGGGGAGGGACGAGCGAAGGATTTGAATGAAAGTGAAGGTAGAAAGTGAGAGAAAGCCAAGTTTAAGGGGGAGGTAAAGAGAAAGAAACGGAAGTATAGAACAAGCTTTCATAGAAACAAGGTTTTTAAAGGGCGAGTCAATTAGAATTACATTTCATGATAATATCAAAGTATTGTGTCAATATTGCTAGAAATCGCATATACTTTTTATTAAAAAGATCTGTGTACTTCTCTAAGCTTCGTTGAAATTGCCTAAATCGCACGTTTATCAGCTAGTCTGTCACGCCCCTCGAAAAATAGGGCCCAGTCACGTGCCTTGTCAGGTGACCTGTGACGTACCATCGGGAACATCTAGCTAGCGGACGACGCTTGTCTGTGTATATCCAGTGCAGGGAATTTTGGATAGGCATGATAGGAGTGCATATCTCAAGAAAATGTTGTTGCTGGGTGCAGCAAAGGCACCAGCGATGGTGTCAGTCTGCACACCTTTCCTAAAGATGATGCAACTCGAAAAATTTGGATTTCAAGGATCAAGCTGACGCGAGCTAGCTCAGTGGGATGGCCCTTCCGCTCACAGTACTGTTTGCAGTGACCACTTCAGGGAGGAGGACTTCGATAGTCAGGCCCTCAGGCCAGGGGCTGTATGACCAGCTAGGATTTGCGCCCAAGAATAAAATGCTGCGGCCGACAGCTATCCCTGTCATCAGACTGGGAACTGAGGGCTGTGGAACTGGAAGCCAAACACAGGGAGCTAAAAAAACAAGAGTCGGTCTGCAGTTCTGAAGCTGGAGTCACTGGAGAAAAAGAGGGTAGGTCTACCGTACCGTAGAGCCCGGGGGGAGGGGGGGGCACTCAACCTGTTTTTGGATGTGGGTGTGCCGCTGCCAATCTCAAAACAGGGGGCTAAGGAGCTAAATGGTTAATTGAGGAAGCTCATTTTTGAGGGTCTAAGGAGCGAACGGGCTCATGGGCAGAGCTAATTTTAGCTGCTCGCGATCTCACTGCTCTGGTACACATACGGTGCATGAGCCGCGCCACTGCACTGGCTCGATGTCGCATGCAGATTGATCTCGCTGAGCCGCCGCTAGCACTAGTAATACCGCGTTCAGTTAGGGGGCACTAGGCCGCCCAGCTCCCCGCTGCGCTGGCCTGGGAGGCTAGGGAGCGACCGTTCCCGGACAATGGGCTGTGCGCATTGTTTTCTCATATTCTAGGGAGCGAGTCGGAAGCCAATCGAGGTGCGGTTAGTGAAAATCTGAAAATCGCATATCATGGGAGCGACCCGAGAAGGTTGAAAATGGGGGACGTCACAGCGGCACATACATGTGTGACATATATATGTGAGTGCCCCCCCCCCCCCCCCCCCGGGAGGCAGCTAGCTTGCAGCACACGATTTTGCTGTAATTGTTGTAATATATTTAGACTTTCAGTGTACTAGGTTGTCATCATAAGCACGCACACAAAGATTCGCAAGGTACGGTCAGCAGTAAAGCGACTGTCCACACGTCTACTTGTCTGTAAAATATTACGTTTTTCCAAAACATAAACCTAATCCAAAAGGAATTATCATGGGTAAAGTGTTTGAAAAAATGCCAGACTTGTCATTTGACCTCTAGTAAAATGTCTAAACAACCTATTCAAGTCCTTTTGGGGGACTTAAAGATTGTCGAAATTTTATAAATAGTGATATGAAAATGGATAAATTATCATTCATTTACATTGCCAACATATTAGTCAAACTTAGTGGCTTCGCGGGGGACTTCCCGATGCTACGTCAAATCGCTTTAGCCAATCAGCTGTCAATTTTTGGGGGCGTTCCCAAATTAGTTTTATAGAATGGGTTTCAGAATCCCTGCAATCTCATTGGTCAAGAGCTGTGCCTTGAATTTTACTAGCCTGCACGTTCGATATCAATAATTATTACGATCACTGACGATAGCCACTGTAAACATGCTATCGATATTTATTTTAGCGAGTGCGAGAGTCTGAGCTGAGAGCCGCGATATACGACTTTTTAATGACGGAGAATTGCAAGATTTGAGACAAAATTCAGATGTTAATGATAGTTGACTTCGGATTCTGATGGTAAGCCCAATAAAATCCGATTATAGGTCTACCTGTTTAAAAACAAGCAAACTGAAAAGGCGATTAAATGAAAATTAGTGCAGTGTGAAACTGAAACTTCAAGGAGAGGGTTACTGTGTAGTACCGTACGCTGCACTGCACTGTGCAGTGCATACGGTACGGTGATTCACTACAGTCTAAGTTACAGCGCAGCATACACTGGTCTGGGCTGGCCTGGATTATGGGATGACCAGACTTAAAATTTGTTGATGCAAGACTAGAAGTTCTCTTTGCATTAATTCTTTAAATTACTTGCTTTAATGTAAATAGACTAGATTATATCTAACTTGGGCTTGTTGTTGACACTGACAGATTCTAAAACAAAAAAAAGTTGACAGTCATGACAGTACTAAAAAATTTAGTTAGCTTAGCCTTAGGGTCAAGACTCTAACACTGAAATAAAATGAAATTCTGAAATTTAACCTTAAATTAGCCAGATTTTCAGTTCTCTATGGAAGTCATTAAATTTCTAAAATCTATTTATGATGCATGGAAATGATTTACCAGTGCAAGCATGAAGCAGTGCCTTGTATAAGGTTTTTTCTCTTATCATGCGTCCGGTAAATTGGATCATGCGTCCGGTAAAATTTGGCCGGTAAATTGTTGCATGATACCAGTAATAATGCCATTTATCCTGTACGCCCATTCTATAAAACAGATGATGCACAGATTTATTTCGTGGGTCGGTAGAATTGTTTGCATTCGGTAAATTTGGCCTGGTCTAAAACACACTCGGCTGCGCCTCGTGTGTTTAAACCATGCTCAAATTTACCTTATGCAAACAATTCTACCGACCCACTCATATCTGTGCATCATCTGTATATTGACCAATTTCTTGTTACTGGGCAATTTTTTTCTGTAAAAATGTCAGAATTGTGTCATTGGACCTATGTACTACATTTTTAGCCCCAATGTTGATTCTAATTGACTCGCCCTTTAAGAGGCAGGAGAGACAGTTCTAGTACTGTCAGAACTTCTGCATCATTGCAAATTACTTTTGTTTCACTCGCTGTCAATATATTCTTCTTCACCATACGGTAACAATAGATATCCACGTTGAAATATACTTGCTAAAACTATCGGATCACTTTTCAATCGCTCAATATCACTTTCTCGGTACACTAAAATAACCCAAAAACACTTTTATACTCACAATCCACACACCATCTTCCACATTAAACTCTATGAACGACGTTTAAGCTACTCAAAAGATCAATGAAAAGCCAAAAGGTTTGCAGTAGTGAGGGGTGGTTTTACTTCCGTAATGTATAATTACACATTCATTCTTATAGCATCTGTTTAATAATTGTGAAAATAGTATGAGCTCATTGTTTGCCAAATCATGGGTTGGCATTCATTTGAATGAAAATCCAGTTGGTTTGTGTTATACGAGAATGAAGTGTGTTTGTGGCGGGAGGACAACCCGGTCGACGACTTGGATGACTCCGTTGGTGGTGGGGATGTCGCGTAGGATCACTCTCGGTGCTACAGACGTCTCGCTTTGCTTATTCAGGAAGATTTGATCTGTACAAGGAAATTTGGTTAGGATTAAATGTTTAGAAATCTTAAGTTTTCTAAAAAGACACATGCTGGTATGAATAAATTATATATACAATGTCAAGGACCTGGGCCGCAAATTTATGTTTAATAATTGTCATTTGATATGTATGTCTTTAAGCCTATTTTGTTTTGTGTATAAAGAATGTGAATTTTGATGTACTTTACCACATGGCAAATAAAGATTAATTCAAAATAGTCGATACGGCCATGCAGTTTTAGAATCTATTTTGATACATATGCCGCCTCTTGCATTAGACATTTTTAAAGGGGCCTAGCATTTATTTAAAAAAAATTTGTGGATTGATTCAAACCAAGATTGAAAGAAAGTTGTAATTCCGTAAAACTTATAACCACTTTTTGAAATGTTATTCTCGTACAATTTGAAAGGTTGATAATGAAAAATTTCAGGATATTGTTCTGGAGAACATTAACGACCAAGTAGACGCTAAATACAAGATTTATGACGGCCCGACCCATGAATATGAAGTAGATAAAGACCTACCATCTTGACCACGGCTGACTGAAATCTCATCGCCCTGCGAGGCCCTGATATTCTGACCAGATGATAATGCAGCAGAATACTTAACGTCAGAGATCATGTGGTATCTTAGCACGTTTTTCATTTTTGGTTCATTTTTCTTAAGATCATCGAGGACTCCGACTGGAAGGGCCTGGAAGGCGGCGTTGGTGGGCACAAGCACCGTGATGGGATCGGCACCTGCGAGGAAAGGAAAGAAGTTAAAGCGTTTATTTGATTTTTAAAAAATTCACCGAGATAAGTATGACTGATTATTATTCATAGTCATTTCATAATACTTTTTCATTACATCCACTGAAAAGTGTGCATTGATGGTATTTGATAGTCTGCCAAATGATGTCAACTTGCAAACAATGCGCTTCCCCAAGTGTTCATTGGCGTGCTATATTCTAGTCACCTGTCTACGATGTCTTTATTTCATAGTGTTTGAATTCTGTAGGTGCTATGTCGGACAAGCTCACGTATTTTTTTGAAAAGATGCCATCTTAATGATAGGCAAAGGTAATTTGCGGAAAGTTGCTCATGGGCCAATTACGAAATTCTTTAGAGGGAATTTTCCTTCATAAGTCTTTTTAATTATATTTCGCTTAACTGTAAATCAGCTTAGATGGTTTTTGGGATAAATTTTTGTAAGATAAATAGGTTCTATACATTTGACTGACAGAAACCATATTTCTTTCAGAATATTTGGTTAATTTAATATCTATAATAAACTGTTTTATGTGAACTGATTCAGCAGACTCACTTATTTCTTGTTGGAGTTCAGCTCGTTTCACGAGATCGACAATGGTGGAGAAGGCTTCGATATCAGCCAGGGTCTCGACTACGTTGCCGACTGGGAGTGGGTAGATGACCTTGTCTACTTCATGAATGAGTCCACCGTTCATCGTCATATCGGCGTTAGTGATTCGAGCTCCATTGACAGTTACAATCTGTAAAGGATAAGATGTATTAGCACAAAATCATTCATGGAAAGTATTAATACTGGCAATCCCTTTCAGACGCGAATGTGGTTTATATTTTTGTAAAATATTGGGAGTTTTGACAAGTTAAATACAGATCATAACCTTAAGTAACACATAAAAGCCCCTGCAGTGTAATGATGTAATTAACGTTACCGGCTAGTGGAAAAGAGAAACTGATTTTTGGATATAAAGTGAACAAAATGCCTATGCCGATAAGAAAGTCTCGATCTAAAAAAGCATAGGTTTAGCGTTCCTACTTAATTTAACTTGCACCAAGGAACTGGACAGTGGCGTATCCAGGGGGGGGGGGCGCAACAGGCGCGCGCCCCCCCCCCCTATTGGCCGTCGTAAAAAAAAAAAAATCCTCATACTAATTGAAAATATTGTTCATTAAATAGGCTTCAAAATTGGTCACATATATAGAACTGCCAAGTAGAACGTTTTTAACGTATTAATACGTTTTTTTGAGTAAAATACGTCCGTACGTTTTTCTGTGCGAAAATCCGTTTTTTGAAAATTCCGAGTATGGTTGTTCGAACTTACACTACGTACATACCCTGCAACTACCTTATCTTGTCTATGTGCAACTGTTTGTGCTAACATGTACAGTGTATACGAAGCATGGGTGTGAGAACAAACAGTGTACATTGACAAGATAACGTACTGTGCAGTGAATCCATGTTATGCATGATGGCAGTGCACGATTGTGCTATCGCGAGATATAGGAAATCACAGCCCCTAATAACCGGCATTTTTCCTCTGAGAACTGATTCTAAATTTTGCAAATGAGTCCAAATGGAATATCATCGCTATTTTTCATGATTCAGGTGAGAGATATGTCTAATTTGTTGGTTAATCTGTTGAAATATTCTCTTGAAAAAATCCCTACTGGAAAGTGAATTCCAGCAGGGATTTTTTTCAAGAGACTATGATCAAGGTACAAGGATACAGGTGCCAAGTCTTCCCCAGCACCAGCGGTCTAGATAATTGGTAGTGTGGTGGGTACAGTGCGTGCATATCGTGAATCGTTCTTCATGACCAGGCTTTTGTGGCTTGTTTTCTACTCTTCCCGCCCCCCCCCCCCCTCAGTATTATTTAGGGTACGCGTATGCTTGTTCCCTCCCTTTGAAAGCACCCCCTATCTCAGGGCTGCCAAAATTTCTGAACCCCCATATCGCGGGCTTTGCGCGGGCTTTTCCTGCTTTGGAGACCCCCCTAAATTCAGAACACTGCTCAATTTACCCCCATATCTCAGGACAGACACCAACCCCCTCCCAAGTAAGCTGTCATTACAATACCTTGGAAGAGATGGGAGCCAGTGTTTCTACTTTTCAAAATGAAATAATCCTGGCTGAATGAGCTATCAAAACTAGCAGGAATTTCGGGAATTTGACCCTGGGATTTGATCGATTTTTCAAGATATTTCATAACCCCCCCCCCCCTTTTTTTAATTTCTCAGGTGTCGAAGAGAGAGAGAGAGAAAGAAAAACACCCCCTTTTTAATGAAATCTCCGGGTGAAAGATAAAAAAATACCCCCTTTTTTTACAATTCACGGGCCGGATTGTGTCGCCCAAAAAATACCCCTTTACCGGAGATTTTGGGAACACGCATGCGGTCCCTTCGACCTCCGAGTGGGGGGGGGGGGGGGGGGGGCGGGCTACTCTTTAACTTTATGTTGGGGTGTTTGAATTTAGCTGTGGTTAACTACATACGATCAGGGAATTCCTGGAATGTTATAGAATGAAGATAAAGGATTTTCCATGGAAAAAAAATTTAGTTCCTGGTTTTGAGTTTAGATCTTACTAGGCAACTGGGCAAGGTGAATTTGCATGTGGTGTGGTAAAAAGCAGATCAATTTTCTAAAATATTAAGTTAATCATGTCAATATTTCTTTATAATGTACTGTAAATTAATGAATTTAGCCCTCTAAAGAACAAGAAAACTTACCAGCTTCAGGGGGTTTCGCTCCCTGAACCCACAAAAGAGGCTTTGCCCCTCGACCCCATCAGGGGCCCTGAGCGGGCCCCTGTACCTCCGGCTTGGGTTTTCAGGATTTTTTTGAGCTGAAGGAAGCAAACATTCAAACCCGAGTATGCAGCTCAGCAAAATGGAGCTGCTTCGAGACGAGACGAGTTCAGTGCCTGTTGCAAACTGTGCGGGGCACAATTTTGACCAGTATTTTTTATTTTTTAATGCATTCACATGAAACGACTTTATGCAACTGAAGGCGTTCTTATTAAAGAAATGTACAGTAGTCGCATTAGCATTTTTAAGGAAAATAGCGACAAACATATAAAACCGGCAAAATATGTTTTTTCACCTAAAAATATGTTTTTTTCTAGCTGAATATGTTTTTTGAAAGTGACAGGTTGGCAGCTCTGCATATAGCACTATTTTGCATCTCAGCCCTTCTTCAGAAGCAAAAATTTTCCAAAGACCCCTCCCCCATGACGGCGATCAATAATTCCTGGCGCCCCCCCTATTAGGAAATCCTGGATACGCCCCTGCTGGAAATGATTTGTAACGTTTTAAAGAGGATCGAACGACGACTGATCCACAAGTCCTTTATGAACTTTAATTTAAGTGTACTTTTCATTCTAAAATCTAACTTCTAGTTTATACTGTGCAATTAAAATGAAATACGCGCCTTCTTCGTGTTCATTTCGTTGTAGACATTGAATCGTAGTTTGGCGCCATTTAAGCTTTGAACCTTCTTGTTGTCTTTGAGCTGTGAAGACTCGAGTCTGTCGGGAACGATCCAAGCCTTAACCAGTTTCTTCAGAGCCTCAGTGTTTGGCCTAAGTTTTTCGGGAAGCTCCATCCTCCACTTCTGGACAGCCTGGTCACTGGGCATGCACAATGTGACGGATGCTACAGTAAAGAGAACGAATATTACCGAAAATTTACCAATATTCTAAATAAAGAGGCATAAAAAGGATATTCGGTACTAGGCTTCGAGGCATGAAAATTTACAGGTAGACCCTATTAATTTAAATCTGCCTAGAATGCCAAAGACGGAACTGTACATTGTTTCGTAACCATCCCTTCAGACTTGGTAAAAGCAAAGCAGGCATAATGAGCACATCTATAAAATCGTCTCCTTGTAGTTTGGAACTGAATGGCAAAGCATACCGTTTTGGAATACCTATATATTGGAACATAAAGAGCGCCGTTACTTACAAAGCTCACTGTCTCGGATAATCTGCCTCAAGTCTACCTGTTGTGCGATGTTCGCCGCCTCACAAAGCTTCAAAGCCTGTAGCCTTTCAATGACGTCTTCACTCTGCTCAGTGTGGCTGAAGTAGAACGGAGAGTTCTCGAAGATCTTTCTCAAGTACTCAGAGGACGAGATCTCTCTGTTCTGTTGGCTTTGGTCATCGGACAACAGAATCATCGGGTTGGCGATGGCTGCCTCGACGAGGACGGCCAAGAAAACGACGAGAGACTGCATGGTTGAGCCGTTGGTTGCTTGGTATTCCAGAGAAACAGAGAGACGTTCGGCAAGCCAGCAGAGAAGACAAGGTGTGGTGAGAAATGAAAATGTGTTGGTATTTATACCCTTGCTGCGGCTCCAACCCAATACCACGAAGGGTCATTTCAATTAAACCATTTGATAAAAAGTATTCCAATAATGCATACCTCAATTATGCAAACAAGTTCTTACCATAAGAACTTAATGATGAACTATTACATTTACCTGTTACGAATCACTGTATATACCTCACTTGTTGGAGGCAGGTTGCATATATTACTAATTGTTGCTATATCGGAAAAGCATCTTGTAAGCTAGGGCGTCAACAGACCATGCAGTTCTCAATAGACCTGTTTACTAAGTGATTCAAATTTATGGATGTTTCTTTCCTGGGGACCTAGTAACGAGGTATTCCATTAACATGTTATTAATGAATGAACTACAATACTTGGAATCCAGTTTGCATACATTACTTGTTGCTATGTCTGACAAGCCTCTGGCAAGCTTTCAGGTTGTCAAGAACAACCTTTGTTTCAAAAGTATGCATAAAATTTGAATCACTTAGTAAACAGGTCTATTGGATATAAATTGTATGCATGTCTTTACAACAATGGTTTGACCTACTCTTGATGACCCCAAACCTAGCCAAGGCTGATCTGACATAGCAACATGTAATGAATGCAAACTGCATTCTATTGTCTTGAACGCAAGAACTCGTACCAGGTGAGTGCAATAGTATTCATGACTAGGCTCTTGAAGCGTAAATAGATTATAAAGTATAAATTGTTGGCTGCAGTTAATAAAAGTATGCATACATTTGAATACATTAAAACTGGTCTATAGTCCGCGTGCATATATGCTTCCTCTAAATGTTAAATGTTTAAAGGTTAAATCCAGATCTTTCCTACCTTTTGTCCGTACATACGCACATAAAATTTTCCTGATTTTAACATTATATACATGTGTGGATTTTTGACATTACATCTTACCCTTTTTCCTTAAAGGGATACGCCACCAAGCAGCTGTGGGGACGACACGAGGATTGAGAACGGAGCTAGATTTTTGAGAGAGAGAGAGCCGAGTTGACAAGTGAGAGTTCGAGTTAAAACGAGCACGAGGGATAGTTTTTTTTTCACGTGTTAGTTCTTTGATAGAGGTGCGAGAGGAGAGAAGTGGAGTTCTTGAGGAGAGTGATTACGTTTCACGGGTGAACCCGACGCTGTGGCTAAAGGGTGCATCTTTTTGGCTTTTGTATTGCTGTATCGAGTAGTTTGGTAAGCAGGAATTTGCTCTGTACATACTTTTCCTATTTAATACTAAGATCAGTACACTTTTGTATTATAGTATCTTATTTCTAAGCAGCATGTCCCGTGAACTCGGGTACAATGCCGAGGATGATTTAATGGATTTTTTGAATGTTAACAGTGATAAGCTTCCTGCTTCTCAGCCTGAGGCTAAGGAAAGGTCTACTTTGTCTCGACTTATTAGTCAAGCTCAAAGTAAAGACGATAATGGAGGTAATAGTAATATTAGTAACATTAATCGTAAAAGGGACTTATCTAATACGAGTAATGATGATTCTGATTCGGGTAGTGATGGTGATACTTTCAAGGTTGTTACCCACAAAAGAACAAAGAAAAGTACTTTCATTTCTAAGGATACGACTAATACAACTGGCATAAAGAATATCATTATTAAATCAAGTGATGTCAATCTTGCACAGGTAAACCCACTTCATATTGCTAAATGTTTGAATACGATTGGGCAAAGTTTTGTTAAAACAGTCAGTAAAGTTAATGGTGGTATTGCAGTACAATGTCACACTGCCTCTCAGGCAGAGAGACTTAAACAGATAACGCAGTTGGGTAAGTGGACTGTATCCACAGAATATCCTAGTAGTGAAATTAAATGTAGAGGTGTAATTTCTGGTATTCCACTTGATGTAGATGTAGAAGAGTTGGTGCAGGCATGTAAGAAGGACGGGGTAGTGGAGGCTAAGAGATTAATGAGAAAACAAAATGGCAAGGTTGAACCATCCTTGGCAGTATGTATTACATTTATGAGGAAGAATATTCCTGATGATTTGTGTGTTGGTTATCAAATATATAAAGTTAGACCATATATTCCGCCAGTTATTCGATGTTTTAAATGTCAAAGGCTTGGACACATTGCCAGTAGTTGTAAAAGCTTTCAGAGATGTGTTAGATGTGGTGGCCAACATGAGTTTAAGGATTGTAAAAGTAAGGAAAACCCTAAATGTTGTAGATGTGGAGGTACTCACTCTGCAGCTTACCTTGGATGTGAGGATGTTAAAATACAAAAGCAAATTCATCAAACCAGAATTACTCTTAACATATCTTATGCTGATGCAACTAAGAAAGTTAAATCTCAGTCGCAGAACAACTCTGTTAATAATGAATCTAAGGTAGTTGAGGAATGTAGTGAAGATAAGTGTAATTTAGATCCTCCTATTATTAGCAAGCCTCAAAGTGCAACCACAAATAAAGGTGTATATGTAGATGCAACCACACAAACTGAAGTGACGGAAAGTACCCAAACAGATGATAATAGTATGGTAGAAATAGGGCCAGCACTGGCAATGCTTATGATTGGAACCATTCAAATAAGTCGCAGTGATAAAATTAAAAGTAAGGATGACATTCAATACGCAATGAAGAATCTCTTCAAACAGGCCTTTCATAAGGATTTATCTGGAAAGACATGTAATGAAAACTCTCAGCAAAGGAAAGTTGGTAACACAATTGAAAATGAAACTGGTAATGATTCCAAGAAAAGTAATGTTAAAATAAATTTGTCAGATCCTGGTAAATCTTCCGATAAGATTACATCAGATGGTGAATCTTGTCAATCGTCTTCAAGACGTAAAAATAACTCTCATAGGAAGAATCATAAACCGTGAAATGAATAAGTTTTATTTTTCTTTTGTGCTACTATGCTTTCTTATGCGTTTCCTCCAATGGAACGCTAAATCAATAGTTAGACAGGGGGCTGAATTTAAGGTAGCTATAACAAATGACATTAACCCCAAACCGGATATCATTTGTATTCAGGAATCTTGGTTGAAGGATAAGAATTATTTTAATTTATATGATTATGAAACGATAAGAAAAGACAGGAAATCTGATAATAAAAGGCAGGGTGGCGGTTGCCTGACACTAATTAAAAAAGGGTTGTCTTATAAAGTTATTGATTTACCTAAATCTGAGATTGAGATATTAGCCATTGATGTCTACATCAATAACACGAATTGGATTTCAGTTGTTAATATCTATAATCCGTGTTTAAAACTTGAGGATAATTTTTTAGATCATGTGTTTTCTGTCGTTGGCAGCTCTGTTTTTATATGTGGTGACTTTAATGGCCATAATACGTTATGGGGGAGTTCCAAAACTGATTCGAATGGTCTTAATATAGAAAAGGCTATGGAAAATGGCAACCTTGTGTGCCTTAATACGGGGTCTGGTACAAGATTAGACGAACACAGTGGTAATACTTCATGCTTGGATTTAACATTGACATCAAATAATATAGCTGCTAAATGTATTTGGGAAGTTTTAGAAAATAATTGGGGCAGTGATCATTTTCCGATTATAATTGATTGTGGCGTTCAGTTTCCACAGACATACCTCCCATTCACACCAAAATGGTCAATAAAACGGGCTGATTGGGGAACATTTCATGCAGAATGTGATGATAATATTTCATATCCAGAACTGGATCAGTCAATTGATACTATATATATAAATTTTATTGATCAGCTTAATATTGCTTTAAATAACTCTATTCCAAAAACTAAGCCCTCTATTAAAAAGAAACATCCTGTAATCTGGTGGAATGCTGCATGTGAGCAAGCAGTAAAGGAAAAGAGACACGCCCTTAGAACTGTTCGACGAACAAGACTTCCAAAAGATTATATTGAATATAAGAAGAAAAAAGCAGTTTGTCGTCGTGTAGTTAATCAAACTAAGCGTACAAGTTGGCAGGATTTTTGTGCTACTATTAATCCACAAACATCTACTAAATGTATTTGGGATAGGGTTAAGAGTATTTCGCATTCACGTTCTTTTAAGTCTATCCCTTGTTTAACTAAGGGCACAAATATTGCAGTTTCAAATGAAGAAAAGGCAAATATGCTGGTGGATACTTTTAGTAATACAAGTAGTACAAACAATTACGAGGAGGTTTTTCAGCAAGTTAAAAGGAAAGCTGAAGATGATTTCATTATTAGCAATAAAGGAAATGATACGCCAATTAATGATTATTTTACAATAACAGAACTTGATGATGCCA
Organism: Heliocidaris erythrogramma; assembly: GCA_025617745.1. Taxonomy (NCBI): domain Eukaryota; kingdom Metazoa; phylum Echinodermata; class Echinoidea; order Camarodonta; family Echinometridae; genus Heliocidaris; species Heliocidaris erythrogramma. The sequence continues at coordinate 53,041,342 of CM046856.1, read as the reverse complement.
TTTCTACAGCTAAATGTACTACTCCGGGCGCTGATGGTATTGGGGCTAATATTCTGAAAGAGCTTCCACATACCACTCGTCAAATTTTACTAGTTATACTAAATGAAATATGGAAAAGAGGTGAATGTCCTAGTCAGTGGAAGGAAGCCGTTTTGATACCCATTATTAAGCCAGGTAGGGATCCCTTTGATCCCATTTCATATAGGCCAATTTCATTAACGGCCACTTTGTGCAAAGTTATGGAACGTATGATAACAAGCAGGTTAGACTGGTTCCTTGAAATTAATGGTTTTATTAATGGTAATCAAAGTGGCTTTCGTAAAGGTCGTAGAACGATAGATCATTTAGTACACTTGGAATCTTCGATCCAAACTGGTTTCGCCAATAGGGAAAGTACCTTGGCTATATTTCTCGATCTAGAGAAGGCTTATGATATGGTATGGAGAAAAGGGGTGTTGATAAAATTACAAGAGTTTGGTTTAGGCGGGCGTATAATTAAATGGATTAATGATTTCCTGTCAGATAGGACTATTAGAGTCAAGGTTCATGGTACATTATCAAATACTAAAATTGTAGAAAACGGAGTGCCACAAGGTAGTGTCATTAGTCCAATATTATTTAATATATCTGTACATGATTTATATAAACATATATCTCATGCTAAAATATGTCAATTTGCTGACGATATTGCACTATGGAAAACTCATAGAAATACTAATTTATTGAATAAACATCTCCAATCAGACCTTGATTGTATCTCCAAGTGGTGTAGGCAATGGGGATTTAAACTTTCTGCTAAAAAATCAGTTGCAGTAATGTTTTCTTTGAAGGGTCAGTTAAATAAGATGTCTGTAAGAATATCCGATAAAGATATAGAATTTAAAAAGTCTGCTAAATTTCTTGGTTTGATTTTTGATTCCAGATTAACATGGAGTACCCATATTAAGTATATTTTAGATCGATGTAAAGTAAAAATCAATCTTTTGCGTTGTATTGCTGGTTGTAAATGGGGTGCGAACTGTACTTCCCTCCTTAACATATATAGAGCTTTAATACGACCAGTTCTTGAGTATGGTTGTGAAGCATTTGACTCTGCCTCTGATTCTGTTAAGAATATGTTAAATGGAATTCAGTATAAAGCTCTTAAGATTTGTACCGGGGCGTTATGTCTGACATCACTAACGAAATTACAAATAGAGTGTGGAGAACCCCCGCTTCAGTTAACCCGCAAATACTTGTGCAATATTTATTCAGAATTGATTAGAAGTAATACAGATCATCCATGTCATGTTTTACTTGAAGATTGCTGGCAGAAGCATTACTTTGAAGAAAAGTGGAATAAGAAAGGCCGCATTCCCTTTGGTTTTCGTGGTAATGTTTCTGATCTTGATCTCACTGATCGTGTCCGTTCTGTTTTTCCATATTGGTATTATTTTAAAACTAATGTTCACTTTTCCATCAAGCCATTGGCTGTTGGTGTGCAGAACGAGTATATTAATAGAAACAATGCTATTCAGAATATTAATGAGAAATGGTTTTCTTATCTTCATATATATACAGATGGTTCGGTTGACCCTGTCCATGGAAAAGTTGGCTGTGGTTTCTGTGTTCCACTGTATAAGTATTCCCGTGGTTATAAGTTACTTCCACAGACTTCTATTTTTTCGGCTGAATTAGCAGCTATTTATATGGCTTTAATTTGGGTTTCGGAGGTGGAACCTACTGCTGTATGTATTTTTAGTGATTCAATGAGTGCGTTACAAGCATTATCACATAATCAGACGAATAATCCTATTATCTGTGACATTAAACTTATCCTCTGTTCTATTGGTAATCAGGGAATTGATGTTCATTTTGACTGGGTTCCAAGCCATTGTGGTGTAGCTGGTAATGAGAATGCGGATAGTATTGCTAAACAAGCTGCTAATAAAAGTCGTGTTGATTTGCACATTAAGTTGAATCTAAATGAAATAAAACATGCCACTAAATTGAAACTAAAAGTTGAATGGCAACAACACTGGAATAAATATAAACGAAATACTCTGAAAGACATAGAACCCAATGTAAAGTTTAAACAAAGCAAATGGGGTGGTAATAGGAAAAGTGAGGTAATTTTCCATCGTCTTCGTATGGGTTCAGGTAAATCCTTGAAATTCTTTCAATACCAGATTAAAAAACACCACAATGGTTTATGTGAGGTATGTTTAAAGCCCGATACAGTTGGTCACTTTTTATTAGAATGCAAAAAATATCGAATTCAGAGAATAAAACTACAAACAAAACTGAATTCTATAGGAATAAGTGAATGTAATCTTCGTTCTTTGCTTGGGGGAAAGGCCCCCTTTAAAGAGGTGATGGAGTTTGTTGAGGAGTGTAAAGTTGATTTATAGTTGCTGCTGTGTGGATTCGCAATGAAATTGCCCCCTTGCCTCATTGGCTGCTCGTGTTTGGGCCTGGTGGCCTCGATTGCTAGAGCTCCTGTGAGTTGATAGCTGACTGGGCTAGCCCCTTAAATTGTTGGTAAACGGAGCGGCATGAGGTCACCGGGCCTATACCGGGTAATGCTGGGAGGTTGTGGTGGGTGATGAAATTGTGAGTCGCATGTGTGGTATAAATTTGTATTGTATGAGAAGAAAATGTTTTAGTTGTAAGGTATTTTTAATTTTTAAAGAGTATTTTTTTTTTTTTTTTTTTTTTTTTTTTTTTTAAACTTCTAAGAATTTGATAAAACTTTGCGCAGAGTTTATAAATGATCAGTGTGATTTAATTTTCTTTTATAATGTAAGGTTTGGTGCAAATAGCCCTAGCAGCTGAGGCACCATTAATCAAATAAAAGTTCAAAGTTCAAAGATCGGCTGTGGGGACAGTCAGGATTGCGTAAGCCCCATTCACTCGTACACAAAGTTTGTGCGTCGAACGCGTCCGTTGGACTACTGGGATTATATTTATGGGATATATATTTATACTGCACGAAGCCGACCGAATCTCGTCTGTCCGACCGGGCAGCCCCACCGGGCAGCGGTATGATCAGGTAACGAACACGGTGCCCTCTCGCGGCATAAAAACGTCCACAATCTGCGATTGAGTATCCCTTTAAATGTCTTGGGATGCAGACTCGTGCAGTTATGTGGCAAAACGATTTCGTAAACAAGACTTCAACAAATGCCTAATTGTATGTCGATGTGCATTAAAACTTTTCTTTCAGTTTTAACTGCTGTAAAGATGCTGCATGATGCTGCATGGTGTACCTGCTAATTTACTCTTCCTGTAAATATTAAAGGAGACTAAAAGGCAAAAACATTAGCCTATAATCATGTAGATAATTGTCAGCCTATTACAAATATCCTGAAATTACTGCTATTTGATTATTTATGCAGGAGAACAGTGTTTCAAAAAGTTGCAGTTTTCTTGCTTGACATTATCCCATGGGGGGCTGCCATTTTCTTTACAAAGTAATGTCAGAGCAGTTCTATTTGTGCGATACCCACTGACCTGTTCACTAGCTCCAATGACACTCATGATCACCTGTGGATACTGGAGTTTCTCATAATAAACCATTTTTGTAGTCCTGTTCATTCAAATGAAGATACTTTTATCCTGTCAAATAACCTATTTGCCGTTTCTTTTGTTAAGCAGGATTTGGCATTTGTTAGGTCGGACAAAGGTTTGTCAGTTCTTCAAAGAAGTGACAAAGACCTACAACTGCTCTCAAATATCACCTGTGCGAGACAATGGGGGTACCAAGGTGGCTGCCATTTTGCATTGATGGCTTTAGTTGTACAATAGCTATTCATTATGCAACATCATATATATATATATCCATTGTGTACAGGTAAATGGACATGTACGACTATGACATCAGTTTTTTCAAAATCGCAACCCGCATGGAAAATATCTAGGAAGGAATCTACAAACTTTAGAGAGATTGTTCTCCTTACTGAGTAATTAAACGGGAGTATTTTCAAGATATTTTGCATAGGCTGACGATTTTCCACATGATTATCAGCCGTTTGTCGAGTTTCATTCTCCTTTAAAGTTTTGCCTGAAACTTGCATGGAAAACTTGTATTTCGAGAACCGTATAGGCCCATAGGTATAAAATGTTAAAATTAGAGATTTGTTAGTACAATATGTATAGCAATGTATTGGCAAAGGGGAACGTGACCGGACCTTCCCTTTAAGATTTATGTGCATGTTTGTAACGACCTATAGAGTACCGAAGTGTGACTTCATACCGGCCAAGTTGTCAAGGTTGCTGGTTCTAAACAATTTTGTGCTAAACAGTGGCGTGGTGATCGCACCAGCGCCAAACACTAAAATTGCCCTGCTCCAGCCCGTTGCTCGAATGACTTCGCGGTGAACCTCATGCGCGGGCTCTGTTGTTTGGAACCAGTATCCTGGACGACGAGCGAATATGACGTCAGCACTTCGGTACTCTATTTGAATTTTACGCACGCATACCAGAAAAATATCTTGTTCTCGACAACCTAAAGAGCAGTCGAATGTTTGTTCGACCGGATCCGGCAAAATAATCAACAATTAAAAGAAAAAAAAAAATCAAAATTATGGACGTCTCTTCCTACAGTGACGAACTATTGCACTCTCCTGTGATGGTTCTATCAATCATTGGCCGGTCCAGGGGAGGGGCACTTCCGGCCCGTGCCCCCCCCCCCCCCCCCTGGAAGAAAACTATGCGAATTTTGGAGGTCTGGCGAAAATTGGCAAGACCAAAAAAATACGGGTCTACCTTTTCCAAAAGTTGACAAACCTGCATTTGTGTGCCCCCCTTATACTAAATCCTGGATCCGCCCCTGGTTCATACTTCCAAAAATGAAAGAGGGTTCATATTTCCGAAGGGTCGTAATTCCGAAAAGTTATGTAGGGCTCTATTGCATTCTCATCACTTTTCTCGCCAGGGCAAAGCACGCTATTACAAGTCAATGCCAAATTTATATTTCTCTGGGTTTTTTAAATATTATTTTTAAAATATGCGTTAGGTTTGTTACCATTATAGCAAATGACATGCAGCATATTTTCAAATTGAAGGGCTTCCCCATTCTACCAAATTCTCGTTGTGTCTCCTGGTTTATGTATATAGACAAATAATCTGGACTTAGACCGTTTTACTCGTAGTCCAGAAACATCCAAAAGAAACTGACAGAGCCCCTTCAAGGCCCGGTCCAACCTAAAGCCCCTTTTACACCGGAGGAAGTTCCCGCTACGTCCTTGAAATTAAAAAAAAATGCCTAGGACGTAGCGCTAACTTCGTTGTTTTCGAAAAATCGTGAAATCGTCCCGTGCATGCTACGTTCGCGCCACGCCCTTACTAAGTTCATGCTGCGTTGGTGGTGTTCCAACTGAGTTTATTGTGCGCGCAGACGCGGTCCGTGTGGCGTAGAAACGGTTCTCGCTACGTTCTTGCTACGTCCGAGCAGATTGCGACTATCCATGACGTGAATAGAACTGATAGCAATTGGGACTTGGACTCGGCATTTATAACCTTTTCCCCGCCATGGACGTGCCTTGGACTGGCCATGAAAGTGTAAAGCGCAGTAATAACGTAGCAAAAACACTTCCGTAACGTAGAGTTGACGTGACGTAACGCGGGTATAAAGAGGACATAGCGACAACTGCATATGAGTAGTGGCCGCGCTGTGGCCGCGCAGTAGACATGGACGGAGTTGTTGCTACGTTCTTTCCGCGCCCGCTACGTCTATGCTACGTCGATGGAGCTGTTAGTAGGTCCTAAGAAGGTCCTTACTGCGTCATTACTACGCACTGTTCAGACGGCGATCCCGCTACGTGGACTTTGGACTTGTTCAAAGTCCACGTAGCGGAAAATCGGTCTCCGGAGACCATGCAGACTATGCACGTCAATAACAGTTCTCGCTATGCCCGCAGTACGCTGTAGCAGTTCCCACTGCGTCATGGCCATTTTTCTTTGACGCAGCGAGAACTGCATGGAAGTAGCGTTGGTGTAAAGGGGGTATAACTGATTATGAAAGCTCTAGGTAGCTATTAAAGATCACATTACAAGAAAATTCCATCAAAATAAATATTGGCTTAATACTTATTATTGCATAGATGGCATAAATTAAACAAGGTTATCCAAATTCAACGCTTGGAAACATTTGAAGTAATGATTATTATCAATTATAAAACGGTAAAATACAGCCCCCGATATAGCAGCTGAAGAGCTCCTCGAACGCTGCTGAGATGTGTGACGACACACCAGGGACCAGTCCTGTCTAAGCAGACGATGTCCCATAACATCTTACACATGCCTGTTTTGTCATCTCCTCTTCACTTATTTCTCTTACTTGACTAGCGTCAGTCTTTATGTTAGTCTGTTGCCTCACTCTTAACTTCGTGTATGGTATTATTTTGATGAAAAATGCAGCGTTAAAAAAATAAAGGAATCAGTCACTTGTAAACAAAATAAGACGACATTGTATTTTCAGCTGCTTGCACCGGGGCATGTTCGGCGTTTCAAGAGGGAACGAATACCATCCGTGCTATTATTCGGAGGGCTTTTCAATTTGAAAGTGGGGGTTATTTCATTGATCATTGACCCTTCTCCTGTGTATTTACAATCAAACGGTTTCACTTTCCCTTTTAGAATGGTGTGAAATAAGGTCATGTTTAAATATACAAAACTCTTTATAATTTGATAAATAATTGCATTGCAATTACGTTCATTCATTATAGGACGTCGTCTGCTTAAGCAGGATTGGTCCCTAGTGTGCCGACATCAAAACATCGCTATATTTCTGGCGAATCCTCGGATATTCCAGATGCTGAGAAGAGCTTTTATTTATGTTGTTTTTATAATCATCAGATACGCAGTTGACATACAACTTATACGATTGCCATCTGTAAGCTTCCCAGTTTCTAGTGATACATTAATTGCCATATTTGTGATTTTCTTTGGATAGCTACTTTAATAAGACTATGCTACATACCTATCCAAAGTTTTTTCGTGATATCATGATAACAACAAAAAACACCTAGTCAGCCATTCCACCGTGACTCACTTGACATTCAGGCACCGTAACAGTAGTTACTCTATTAATAAGACTATGTTACATACCTATCCAAAGGTTTTTTCGTGATATCATCATAACAACAAAAAATACCTAGTCAGCCATTCCACTGTGACTCGCTTGACATTTGAAGGAAATTTTTACTTAAAAATATTCTGGCAAATCTATATCAATTGCACATATCTTCTTTGATATTACTGATTTAGTAAAGGTATTGAAGTGGTAGAGTCTGACAAAGAGACAATTACTAGCAAATGTATTTTTCTTGAAGAAAACACAATTTTACTAGGCGCGTGAATCGCTTGACAGGCTGGAAATGAAGTTTTCATGCACCACTCCACATTAAGATGATTTTGTGTAAAGTCACTGGGAATATCAAATTCATATTTTAGGAATACAAACTTGATGACCTTAGGCATTCTACACCAAATTGGCTTTCAATAAAAATGTGTGACTCGATTGACATGGAGCGTGACTCGCGTGACAAAGTGGATTTTAGTGGTTGCAAATTAAAGTTTTTGCATGATTTAAATGAACCAATATATATTAAAAATATGATTTATGAGCCACTGGGCAAAGATGATATGACATTTTGAACTAAATTTAATTTGTAGACAATTTATGCATAATTTTGCATAAATTATAATAATTATGACATTGACAACTATTGGGAAAACAGCCTCTACAGTGAAGGATTTTACACTATCATTGATGATTTCCCACAATTTCATTTTGATTGCGCCCTTCGAAGGAATGGCTGTAGTGACGTATTCATGAAAATATGACATTTGAGGGCAATGTTGGTATTAAGGCAAACTTTTCATCCCGGCTCCCAGGCCCAAGATCCCACCGCTGCCATCGAAACATGGGAGTTGACATTCCAATCAATCACAATTATATAATTTTTGTTATATTTATACATTCCCTAATCACGGTAGTCTCATCAGGAGTAAAAGACCCTGTCAAACAGAAAACAATACAACGTATATACAAATATGCATATATTACGTGGTGGTGATATAATTCAATAAGGCTCTTCCAGGAAATCTAAAGTAGATAAATAAAAATAAATTCTTCATAAATATTAAAGAATCTTACATTTTGTTAAAATCATATATTGGGGCACCTATCATTCCTACAGTGCCGATCAGGGGCGAATATAATGATGATAATGCGACACTAGGTTAACATGAAAATGCCTTAAGAGGGCAGCATAAAACAACCTCCAACAGCAAATCATCCTAGCTCTTTCTTTTTTTTTTCCTTTAATGTGTGGTTTCCGATCAACGTGGAGCAGTCTATAAAAAAAAAAAAAAACGTTTTCTTATTTTCTTTTATCCTTCCAAATTACGTTATTCCTTAAGCAGGGTATTTCATCGACAGTACCTCTCTCCACCCAGGGATATAGATGGCTCCCTGAAACGCCATCGCGATTGGTCAATCATTTTCACGCGCCTGTAATGACGACTGTCTGGAGTGCACACATTGTCTGCAGGCAATAATCCGATAACCAGGTTAATGATATATATATATATATATATATATGTGAAAGTTCCCCAGAGCTGTCCTCCCTTTTTGAAATTTTTGCAAAGGCTGAAAAAATGTCTCCGCCGGGAATCGAACCCGGGTCGTTGGCTTAGAACGCCAATGCCTTAACCACTAGACCACGGAGACGGGTTAGTGATTTCGGCGACACCAGATTCAATTGACCGACAGATTGACAAATCCTCAACCTTATTAATTAATTCCTCTTGTCGGGGGCAGATGAGTTTATGAACGTATATATATATATATATATATATATATATATACGTACATGTAAAGTGATTTAAGACTAACTAGTAGGCGGTCTTTAATCTATAATACAAGATGACTCACATGTATTTTTTTTGTTACTATTTCCGAACAGAAGCATAACATGGGAAAGATTTTCACTTCTCAGTGGCGGAATCGTCTGAAGCTTCATTTGATGCAAAACACTTTTCCACTGTTGCATGTTCACAAGTTCACGACGATGTCATTTCTGTTAGACCTTCAGCATTCGCAAGCTCAGTAGTGTCGTGTTCAACGTCCCTTATGTCGTCATTGCTTGGCGGCAGAAAATGTGATGGTTGAGGGTTGATGACGTAATATATTGGACCTTTGTCTGGAGCTTCTGCGTGATGACCAGCATCAGGTTTTGGTTTTATGTCATAGTACTTTCGAGAAGCAGAACCATCCTGTACTTGGATGTCAGCAGGCTTGTAGAGTATATTATCAATCAAAGTTCCTTCTTGGTGTCCAACTCTACATTTATGTTCTTCGGGGGATGATTCGGTATCATTCGGTATTTGTTGGAAACTGGTGAATACACGATTATCAAGATATGAATCTTCGCGAGAATCTGATCCTCCTCCGAAGACTTCGTAGTCATTCGAAATGGGGTTTCCTGTACTTTCAATCGGTTTGTAAAGAACGTTGTCCACGAGTCCATAGTGAGGTATGTCATGAGGTGAACTTCGATCGAGTTCGTATTCATTCGTATCTTTTCGGACATCACCGGCTGGTTTATACAAAACATTGTCTATAAGACCATTGTTGCATTCAATTACTGCAGTCTGTCCGACTTCATAATAACCGGGCCCTTCATCGTTCGGAATAGTCTGCCTACCGCAGCTTGTGTTACTGGATTTGGATTTGGGGCTCAGCGTTTCATCCTGTTTCGCTTCGGATCTACACACAACGATATAAATTTAGAATGAAAAGATGCGTGCAATTAAGAATAATTGCTTATGATGTTGAAAAAACTTTCACAATAATGAGTGTCTTCAATAGAATGAATGACTGTGTATCACTGTGACGAAAGTAATACCGAAGTGATGTGCTTATTTTAGTTCTGCAGCCTGCAACCTATATCCAGGCACCATAAAAAAATGGCAGCCCCCATGTATTGCTAGCAGACGATACATATTGCTAGCAGATGATAAATTTTGCTCAGAAAATCTTGATTCGTATCGATCTCGTATATTTTGACGCGAAGCCATACAGTCTAACAAGTAGGAATAAATAACACCTTTGAACACTATCGTCTTCATTGTTTGAGGTTAATTCTCCTTTAAAGTCGCTGCCCGGCAAGCAGAAGATGACAGGTTCGAATCCCGCTGGTTCCATTTTTTCTGACGAGCATACGATCTTTAATACTGGGAGTAAAATGCCTAAAAATGTGTTTACAAACATAGACCTAGTTGTATTTTGCTTCAATCTACAGTAATCAAGCTGAATCATCATGACTATCTTTTATCCCCTAACATCCATTATTATTACTACTCTTTCTGTTTTGTTCTCTATCTTTCTCTCTCTCTCTCACATCCACACACACTTACTCATTTTTTTTCTATCAGTATTTTTGTTTACCTCCATTTTCAAATGTTGAATTCTTCTTTTTCTCCTCTTCCTCCTCTTCCATCTTCTTCTTTTTCTTCTTCTTCTTCTTCTTCTTCTTCTCCTCCTCCTTTTTCTTCTTCTCCTACTTTTTCTTCTTCTCCTTTTTCTTCTTCTTCTTCTTCTTCTTCTCCTCCTCCTCCTTTTTCTTCTTCTCCTCCTTTTTCTTCTTCTTCTTCTTCTTCTTGCGGAAGGACGTGTGTCTAAGTTGCTCTAGACTTTTGTAAGTTTTTACCTTAATATCCTGTCGTTTTTACAGGTTTACTTTACTAAGTGTCTTTATACACATTTTTGCTGTAATACCAGATCAAGTCCACCTTTTGTTGGGTTTTTTTCTGTGGTTTTTAAGTCTTTTTTTGTTACTTTGCTTAAGTTTTTTTTTGTGAGGCCAACATGGCCACCGGGGTCGAACAGGCCTCCCGGGACGAGCCGGGGACCAGTACGGCTCAGGTTTATGGCTCAGCCCCGGAGCCGTTCAAGTCTGTTAGGCGAAATAATGGAATTTCTTTCATTGCTGAGCAACATGTTCCCATTCGTGACTATGTTAAAGCGTTCGCACAAACCACACCTGCACAAAGTATTGTTTCTGCCTCTCGCATTAGTAATCAGCGGATTGCCATTTACCTCAATTCCAGAGATGCAGTCTTGCGTGCTGTAGACAATGGCATCACTTTCCAAAACTCATTCATTGAGGTCTCTCCACTTGTATTGCCAACAACAAGGCTAACAATGTCTAACGTTTATACGGAAATTCCGAATTCCGTTTTAGTGAAACAAATTTCTTCTTTCTGTAAAGTAGTTTCTCAAATTCGCCCTATTCCTGCTGGCTTTAAGGAAAAAGATTTTTCTCACATAATGTCTTTTCGTCGTCAGGTACAAGTTTTGATTAATCCTAATGTCACCCCTCCCGGTTACATTAATTTTACTCATCTAGGAATCAATTATCGTGTTTTTATTTCCACGGAGGCAGCTCGCTGCTTTATGTGCGGAGAAGTTGGCCATCTTAGTACAAACTGTAAAAAAAAGCCAGCTCAACAAGATGAGCCTACAAACTCCACCCCCCATTTGGTGCAGAGCAAAGGAAAATCTGATCCACGTCATCCTTCCAAGCAGTCTAGATCTCTGACTAAAACCTCAAGTCGGGAGCAAACCCAAAATGTTATTCACCATGGTGATGCTCTTGCGCCCCCCTCTCCGCACCCCTCTCCGCAACCTAAGCCTTCGGCTGCAACTGTGCGAGAGACCCCAATGGAAAGTAACCAGGATGCCGAGAGCAAACGGCCTTCTGAAGAACTTTTGCCTCCCTCAACCAAGGAGTCATCACAGACCCTTTCCCCTCATGCAGCCCCTGTTTGGGGCTCACCACCCGTCCCTTCGAGACTTTTCTCTGACGTTGTTGCTAAAAGGAAACAATCTACCATTCCTCTTTTAGAAGACTCCCCCAAACTTATGCAGCTTGTTTCAGATACCCCTTCACGGAAAATGATGAAAAAGGTTTCCTCCCCTGTATCATCAGAGCCCATTTCCCCTACCCCTGCCTCACACCGTACATCACCTACATCATCAATTCCACCCTCCCCAGCCTCAACAACAGGTACTGCTGATACTGATGATGTTGTGTTAGAAGACACACAGTCCGATGATGACTCCTTGGATTGGGCCTCTTCTTTTCCGTCAAGTCAAGGACCCCTTTCAGAAAAAGAACTGATCAAATTCCTTAAAATAGTCAAAGCTCGGAAAAAACCTTTAGAGGTCGCTAGGAAATTTACTTCGAATATACCAGGCCTTGTAAGACAATTGAGGCCCCTGCGTAAAAGTCCTCTTTTCACAAAGAGTACACAGCAGCGGATCTTTAAATTGATTAAAAATCTTGATGTGTAATCCTTTCTTTTTATGTGTACTATGGACGTAGGCCTGCATTCTCTTTTTGCCTTACTTATGACGTTGTCGTTGCTCACTTTCAACACTGGAGGCTGTTCCAATTCCACTAAGAATGCCTCCATTTTCTCTTATGTTGACAAATTGTTTTTTGACTCCGATATTGTTTTCTTGCAAGAAATTAATGAATTATCCCGTAACTCACATTGTTGGAAATTGTGGACTTCTTACAGCCCCTTTTGTGCTCCGGGTTGTACTCGGGGCTCTGGGGTTGCCACCCTTGTAAAGTGTAGACAATGTAGTGTTTGTGAGCATCAAATTATTTTTAACAATTATATTCTCTATGTAAAAATTGAATTTGACTCTAATATTTATCATTTTTACAATATTTTAATGCCACAGGATGACAGCTTTGCTCTTGAAGCTATCAATTCTCTTATTGTTCATGTTAATCATTGCAGTGATGGGTTTATTATTTTTGGTGGAGATTTCAACTGCACCATTGACCCTTCATTGGATAGATTTTGTAGGCCTACTGAACACAGAACAAAATTATTTTCTTCTCTCAAACATATAATTGAAAGTATCAACTTATGTGATAGCTGGCGTAGATTGCACCCTTTCGAAAAGAAATACACGTGGCATAGAAACAACCCCCATAGCATATATGGCGTTTCCAAGGCAAGACTTGATCGTTTTTATGTACCTCTTTCTTTAGTACCTTCAATTTTTTCTTGCCGTATTCTTCCATGTTCTCTTTCTGATCATTGTGCAGTTTCCCTTAAAATTAAAATTCCTCCAAAGAAACCAAGAGGAAGTGCTTTTTGGCATTTTAATAATTCTCTTCTTGGAGATAATGAGTTCATAAATATAATTACTCATTTTTGGTGTGACTGGCAAAAACAGAAAACGGATTTTCCGAATATTTTGTCTTGGTGGGATTTCGGTAAATCTCACATCAAATCGCTCAGCCAAATGTATGGTGCTAAACTAGCAAATGAAAATAGAGAAGCTTTTCTAAAAATAAATAAGTTTATTGATGAGTTGCAGTCTGCGCCTGTTTTCACACCTGACATTCAGCGGGCCCTGGCTGAACAAAGAAATGAATGTAACAATCTTTTAAAGAATCAAGCCAAAGGTGCCCTTGTCAGGTCACGTTTTCAATATGCTAATGAGATTCAGCCTTCTTTTATGGTCTTGAGAAATCTAATTCTTCTTTCAAGACACTCACTCGCACTCGTCTTCCATCCGGTGTTGTTACAGAAGATCAGAGTGAAATTAAAAGTCATGTTCGAAACTTTTACAAGAATTTGTACTCTCGTACTCCTATTGATATTGATTCTGTTAACTCTATTTTAAATGATTTATCGAAACTCGACCCTGAAGATTCTAAATCTCTTGATTCTCCTTTGTCTATTGACGAATTTGATATTGCTGTTACCCAACTTGGCAAAAACAAAACACCTGGTCTAGACGGCCTTTCTTCTGAATTCTATCAGACGTTTTGGCCGTTAATTAGGAATGATCTTTTTTCTGTGTTTCAATATGCCATAAATTCTGGATGTCTTCCTAAGTCACTTTGTAAAGCTGTAATTACATTAATTCCTAAAAAGGGAGATCTAGCAGATATTTCCAACTGGCGTCCAGTTTCGTTACTTAACAATGATTATAAGATTTTTGCAAAGGTTTTGGCTAATAGACTTAAAACACATATATCGAAAATAATATCTGAAGATCAAACATATTGTATTCCTGAAAGAACAATATACGACAATCTTAGTTTAATTCGTGACATTATTCACTTTTCGAATTGTAATGACACCCCCCTTGCTATTGTTAACTTAGATCAAAAGAAAGCTTTTGATAACGTCGATCATAGTTACCTCTTTAATACAATGAGGAGTATGGGCATTGGTAATTTCTTTATTTCTTGTATTCAACTTCTGTATAATGACGCAGAGGGCCTAGTCAAAGTGTGTGGCTCTCTTACCGCACCTTTTCCCTTTGAAAAGGGCATCCGACAAGGCTGTCCTTTGTCTGGTTTATTGTATTCTCTAGCTATAGAACCTTTTATTCATAAGTTAAAAATGAATCTTGATTCTTCGTGTTATGTTTTTCCTAATAACAGTGGAAATGTTGCTGTTTCAGCCTATGCTGATGATATATCAATTTTTGTAACCAATGATACAGGTTTTGACATTATCTCTAATACATATAATCTTTTCAGTAAGGCATCATCCGCTTGCCTTAATCATGCAAAATCACAGGGACTGTGGGCAGGATCCTGGTCCAGACGGAAAGATAAACCTCTTAATTTTCAATGGAATAATGAGGGTTTACTTTTTCTTGGGGTTCATCTAGGCAATAGTATTAGTTATGTCAATAATAACTGGATTAAATGCAAAGAGAAACTAAACAAAACTCTCTCTCGCTGGAGTTATCTTGTTTTTTCCTTATCCTTAAAAGGAAAGATTATTGTCGCTAATCAGTTAGCTTCAACTAAACTCTTTCATTGTTTGGCTATTGTTTCTCCTCCTCCTCATATCCTGGATGAACTCCAAAGATTGCTTATTGATTTCATTTGGTCTAGAAAAAGGCATCTTTTGAAATCAGAGATTTTATTTCAACAACCTAACAAAGGTGGACTTGGTTTGGTATGTCTCCAAGCACGGAGCCTTACCTTTCGGTTTACTTATTTACAACGCTTTTTAAAACTCTATTCTCACCCCGCGTACTCATTTTGTTCTTATTTTTTAAGACGATACAAAAAACTTGATTTCAATTATCAATTATTCTTAATTGAATTAGACCCAAAGTACTATACCAGTCTCCCTTGTTTTTATTCTGAAATTTTGCGTGCTTGGACTCTCTCTGGAGCTCGCGTAGACACATCGTCCTTCTCTGTCAACCATGTTTTAAATATTCCTTTAAATTATCATCGTTTCCTTTATTGTACATCGAGTGGCGTTAACAGTTTCCCTTTTAGACTTTTTGCATGTGGAATTAAACTCGTCAAACATTTAGTAAACAACAATGGCACTTGGCTTCGAGCAGCAGATGTGGTCTTCTCTTCTGTTCTACAGCGTCCATCCCTTCGCCTCCTTGAGTTTGAACTTTTAAGACTTCAGGCTGTGGTTTCAAACATTTTCCCTGAGTTTTTCTCCACCAATGGACTGAGAATGTCTTCCGTCACTTCACATCTTCCGAAATTGGCTACGTTGACTGCACCTATTGTGACTCCTTTCTCTTTTGTTATTGACACCAAGAACATGCTTAACATACCGAGTAAATTAGTTTACCATATCTTCAATCGAGCTGTTAACTTTCTACCGAGAACTCAATTTACTCACTGGCATGATATTGGGATGCTTTCCCCGTCTACGTCAATAAACTGGACTGAAGTCTATCGTTATCCATCGTATAAGAAAGACGGTGACATTCAGTATAAACTCTTGCACAATGTTCTTCCATCGCTTGCTGTTCTCCATCATCTCAACCCAGACATCTCTTCTTCATGTGGTTGGTGTGGTGAAAAAGGAACTATTGTTCATCTTTTCATCGAGTGTCCTTCTATTCAGCCTGCTCTTGATCTTCTGCACCATCTTCTCTCACGTCTTCTTCCGAACGTTAAAATTGACTTTGATCTGTACTGGACTCTACTTTCACATGCAGGAGGTCGTTGTCGGGAAGCTGTACGCCTTTTCAACTACCTTATCAGTTTTAAAAGTACATTGTATTGGCTTTATCGTACTACCCGTTTTTTCGATCCTGTTCCTTTTTGGACTTTCAGAATAAAAAACAGGATAATTATTGATTATGAGTTTTACAAAGTGCAAAATAATTTGGCTTTATTTCACAAAACTTGGTCACATAACAATGTACTCTTTCTTTCAGATAATACCGGTATCACAACATGGTTGATTTAATATGTTGAAGAGGCTCTATACATGAGCCTTATCCCCCCCCCCCCCCCTTGATGTCTTTTGGCATCACTGAGTTGTTCAGACAATACCGGTATCATAACATGGTTGATTTAATATGTTGAGGCTCTATATATGAGCCTTATCCCCCTTGATGTCTTTTGACATCACTGAGTTGTTCATGGTTTTTTTCCTTTGTTTCTATTGGAGATTATTTCTTTACTTGTATTACCTATTATGTATTATACTGGTAAAACATACGATCACTGTAAGTGTAAAGTGCATCATTGTTTTATGTGTTTTGTTTGTAAGTTTTATTATATTTGTAAATAAAGTTTTATTCTGAAAAGTCAAAAAAGTCTTCTTCTCCTCCTCCTCCTTTTTCTTCTTCTCCTTTTTCTTCTTCTCCTCCTTCTTGTTCTTGTTCTTGTTCTTCTTCTTGTTCTTCTTCTTCTTGTTCTTCTTCTTCTTGTTCTTCTTCTTCTTCCTCCTCCTCCTCCCTATCTCTCTCCTCTAACTTAAGCAACAAAATCATCTGTACTGTACGAAATAAAGGAATGAATTATAAAACGAAAGGGACTTTTCAGCCGATAAATTATATCCATTTTGCCTAAAACCATTGCTTTTTCGATCATTCATGCAAAATGCACCACATAAGAATGTTCTTTACAGATGGTGAGTGGCATAATACTTACTCTGACAAATAACACCTGCTGCATCAACCTCACTGCAACTGTCTGATTCATCAGAATCGCACTCAAGTGCAACTAAAATTCACGAGACAAGAAACGTAGAACATGGTAAGATGAACAGTGGTTATGATAAGATAATTCAGTAACGATATTGATCTTATTAACCATGGGTAGCCTCATCAATAATGATGCTGCTTTCCTTGTGGGCCATGCAATTGTTATTTCCTCTAAATATTTCATACACATACACACGAAGGTCGAGTATTTGGGTAAAACATCTTCAAGGATGTAAGCTCCTAGTAGGGATCGAACCCGGAATCTCTTGTATGAGAATCAAGGGCCTTAACCAACATACCACAATACTTCCACTAATAAGCACTACAATCGATTACATGATTCACAGGCCAATGAACCCTTTCTCATCCGTGCTCTTTATTCTTAACTCTCTCTATATATATACAATACTTACCGACTGTTTGGCTGTCAAGACTGAAAATGTGTGACTGCCCCCCTCTCCCGAATCTATTATCATCAGGTACAAATGCTGCGTGACGGTAACCTAGCTCCTCACACACCCAATTTGCCGCATCGTTCGTCCAACTATCGTCAGATACCACGACGCCACTAAGTTCGTCATCATCATCATCGCTTACGGTAACTTCAACTCGGCCCTCGTTGGGGGAGCTACCGTCGACCAAGTGAACTAATGATAAATATATTTAGAGGCAGCCTATGAGAAGGAATAAGATTAATTAAATTATTCAATGTGTTGGTTGAATATGTGGTAAAGCCGGGGTAATAATAGTTTACCTTATATGAAGCGCATTTGAGTATATTTTTATAGTATCTGTGCTGTATAGATTGATGTATTATTATTACTATTATTATGAAAGCCACGAACGTTTTGACAATGTATGTGTACGTTGATTTATAATGGAATTTGGCTCATAGAGAAATAGGACAAAATTGGGGGAAGAAATGTGGGTTAGAATGATGGGAAGAATGAAAATGGGCATAAAGGCCTATTTAATCGAAGTAGTTACTATTGTTTCTTTTTTTATATGTAACTAAGATTTTTGTAACACTATTTACAGTGATGTTCTAATACGCATAGAGACCATGTGGTATTATGCGTTTACTAAGCAATGCACTATTATCATTATTATTATCATTATTATTATCATTATTATTATTGTTGTTATTATTATCATTATTATCATTATTATAACTCTAACTGCGACTTAGGGCGAAATCTTTTATCTCATTCTTTTGTTACGTTTCGCCCGAACGTCGAATTTCTATTGTGACGGAATAAACCTATTGTTAGGTTTCGCCTTAAGTCGCAGTTAGGTAAATTATCATTATTATTATTATTACTGCAAATGCCTAGATGGTTCGAATTTGGAGATGTGCGAGAGCAGGAGCAAATATTTGAATCCATTCATCAAATTTAGAACCTTATTTGATTGTATGATCAGTCGTAATAATTACCTCAAAGGCCATTCAAACTGATGTGAACGATTTAGATATACCCTTCTAACATTAGAACTACAGAAATAACTCTAGTTCGGTACAGTACTCACAGTAAGGCTTGTAATAATGTATGCGCTTGGGGTGCTTTGAGCAAATGGAAGAAATGACCATAAAATTCATGTAATTAATACTTACATGACGATAACGTGTAACCATCCGAGCAGAACAGGAAACTTGATTTCAGAACCACTGCAACGATCAGATATGGTACCTTCATTGTGCTTTCTCCGTGGATGATACGGTTAAATAAATATAGGCCTCATCTCTAAAAGGAGGAAAACGTCAGAATGTATTTTCCATCGCAGTCACGCAACAGAGACTGATATGCTGCAGCATCGATTTGAATCCGTAACATTTCGGAAACTGACAAGTGAATCCTGCGTGTAACTATTGGGGACAGTCTCTTAAAATGTGGTCCTGACGTAAACACAATCGTTCTCTCTCTGTTCATCTCTCTCTCTCTCTCTCTCTCTCTTTCTCTTTATATATCCCTCCCTCTCTCACTCTCTCTCTCTGATTTGTCTAGTATTACGTAATCTGTAAAGCAGGAAAGAGAAAGGTATGAGTAAAGGTTTGAGGTCAGGGAACGTAAAAAGAAAGCTAAGAAGATCAGTGAATTGCGTTACTCCGTATATATACATGTATAGTGAACTGATTTATTAAATCGTGAGGTTTAAACCAAGGTTTTAAATCAGTTCAGTGCGATAAAGAGCACTAAGCAGGGTCATTATTGGGACCAGTTCTACCATACACTAAAAATAACTCAAAATAGTAATACCACATGGTCCCCGGACATGGTCACGTCACCAATGACGTAGTTATGGGGGAAACGGGGCAAACGAACCCCCATTATAAGAATGGCATATACTGTATTTGGAGAAATGGAAGAAAGGAAAAGGCAGGGGTGGAGGGGACCTTAAAGAAAAATAAGATAAGACAATTCTCCCACCACTCGATCGCTTTGCTCCATCGCATGTAATCTACCGGGGAAGGCCCATGCTGCCATTTGCCCCCCCCCCCCCCCTCCCCTTGATGGCTAGAGCTCTCTCAATGACTGGACTCACGCTACGTCACTACACACACTAGTCAGGAAGAGTAGCTTCATGCTCTAGTTTATCAAACTACATGTTATATCATGAAGCTACAGCTTCATGGTTATTATAGAGGGTTCCCACAAGCAGCCATACTAGAGGACATGACGATTAAAAACCCGTGCACTAGACCGTGACAACCATGGCTTTTCATAGTTTGATGTACAGGATTTTACTGTTATGTCTTCCAGCATGGCTGCTTGTGGAACGCTCTATCGTGATGTAGAAATCTGTTTCGAAGATATACATATTTTATCTATCATTGCAAAGCCTTGGAAAATGATCCCCTGTTCAACAAAAAGAAAATGTCAATAGAAGAAAAGTTGACAGTAAGACAACAGATTACCAAACCTGTGTAAATATTTATTTCCATTTCCTTTTTTTTTTTACTTCAGACATTTTGCAGTAAGTACCCTTTAAGTTTATCATGTGTTTAAATATTTCTGTAATATTCCCTTGCATGTTTTTACACATTAAGGTTGACCTTGTGTATGTTTATTTCATTTGAGTTTCGTTTAGTTTATTTCTCTACATATCATATCAATATCAATAATAATAATTCTTAATTAAATAACATAATTGATAGGATTGAAGTTAATTGAATATATCATAAAGAAAGTAAATGTGAGAAAATTACAATGCCCCGACCGGATTCGAACCCGGGACCCTGGATTACATGACCAGTGCTCTACCAACTGAGCTATCCGGGCTCCCGTCGAAGCAATGTAACAATCTCACATATAGCCCCTCTCTTTCCATCGAGCGTAGGGAGTACATCCATGCCAATAAGCCAGTTCGGGGTTAGCGCATGGTACAAATGACCCCAAATATCCACAGATATTTTAGACATGGAGGGTCCCTTTATGTGCACTTCAGAAAAATAACTCTGGGAGTGATAGAGGTGCCTCATGAATAGCTTTTGTTCCCCCCTTTAAAAAGAGTACTTCCACCTGGATATCATGGAATGCACCATTAGTGCATAATTGAATAATGATTACATGACATTCATGAGCACATATCGAATATTAGTGTCAGTGGGTTTTAGAATTTGGTACAGATGACCTTTATCTGCTCATGCTCAGATTGCATCCCCGAAGTGGCTTATTCCATGCGTACGCTATATAATGGCCTACCAGTGAGACAGGTCTTCCCTCTAAAGTCGGGTAAATCCATGCCAACGAATTTCTATAGAGGACAATTTGAATTCGTAATTAAATATCATAATTGATAGGATTGAAGTAAATTGAATATAATAATTCTATTGTAAATCAAATAAAAACTGTGCTTACAAACATGACAAATATACAAACAAACCTGGCAAAGAATGGAATTAAATACAGATGCAACAATGCTTGATGCGAGTCCTATATAATGCGAATTTAAATAAATCTTAATATAATATTTAAAAGCACATCTTGACAACATCTACAAAATACTTAGTTGAACATTTCTCAGAGTTAATTACTTCCTTATTATATACACAATATCTAAAATTAGTACGTATGAATAAAGTATAATTACCTTCATAGGAATTTCAGACGTGTAAATTTCAGTCTTGTATTTAATCGAACTTCTCTCTCTCTCTCACTCTCTCTCTCTCTCTTTCTCTCCCCTTCCCCCTCTTTCTTGCCCTATATCCCCCCCTCTCTCTCTCTCTCCCTCATGACCCACCTTCAGACTTGATATCAATTTAAACAACTTCAAAAGTATTTCATTTTCTTTTGCCCCTTTTCCTCGATGCTACTCCATCTTTAAAACAAAACAAAACATCACTAAGGCCTAGCTAGCGACCATTGAAGGATATATACAGTTGTGTAGATAATATAATGTTGTTTTTTCTATATGCACCCTATAGAGCATACCTGTACAGATATGAAGTCGGATGCATTGTTAAACAAACTATTTCTCTGATTCTATCATGAACATGAGCTTGTAATAATAATAATAATACGCAGTTCTTGTATAGCTCATATCATATTTTTATCAATGTCTCTATGCGCTTCCATAGAGGTTTGGATTATTACACCGACTCGGCCTAGCTGACCTAATGAAGGCGCTGAAGCTTAGGGATAAACTCCTACCGGTACCCATTTACTTCACCTGGGTCGAGAGTGGCAATGTAGATTACAATACCTCTTTAAAGGAGAATTACGTTCAGAAATAAAGACGATAGTGTTCAAAGGTGTTATTTATTCCTACTTGTTAGACTATATGGCTTCGCGTCAAAATATACGAGATCGATACGAATCAAATTTTTCTGAGCAAAATTTACCATCTGCTAGCAATATGTATCGTCTGCTAGCAGCACATGGGGGCTGCCATTTTGTTTATGTGTACAAGAAGATTTTCTTAATCCAAATGCTCAATTGCCTTTTTCAAAATTAAAAACCCATTTGAGATTAAAAATATAGAATAGATATGTCAATTTATTTTTAAACTGAAGATTTCCTTATATATTTCTGTTGAAAATCGATATTCGCTTAATAGAAATCTATTTTCTCGATACTGGACGTATGGGACGGAGCAAATTAATTCAAATTTTATGGATGCTTCTTCCCTGAGCATCTATAGCAGCAAACTATGCATTCACCTGCTTTCGGATAATGGACTTGAAAAGTCAGAATGCATGCTGCATATATTATGTTCTGCTCTGTTTGGCAAACCCAAGAAAATAGATTTTTGTTTAGCAAAACCAGACAATTTAAAAGTATCATTATAAAGATTTAATTTTTAATAATACATGTAAACACCCACTTTATATTTTCCGTCACATATGGGATTTTAGGTAATGAAGAAAATCATTTTAGGATTTGGATTCAAAATGTCTTCCTGACTGGAGCATTTCTCAATGGTTCATGTACAACTCCAAATCAGCAAGAAAATGGCAGCCCCCATGTAAATGAGTAGGAGACGATACCGGGTGTTGGAATATCTTTATTTATACCCTTTTCTGATATCTTATTAGAAAATGATTTAGGCCAATAAGTAGGAATATATTACACCTTCCATTATAAGTAAATTTGTAATCAGGGCTTAATTCTCCTTTAATTCAAAATTACATCCCCTGCGAGATCTTTGCGCTCATCCACTTCCAGTTCTCTTGTGATCCCTAAAGTCGCAAGATCTTGGGGGAAAGATCATTTGCCCATACGTGTCCTAAATTATGGAATAGCCTTCCTGAAGACATCAAAAAGTGCATAACATCTGATTCTTTTAAAAATCATGTAAACACATTTCTGTTTAATTCTTAGTTAATTTCTACATGCGCCTTGAGCACTCCACAGCGTGGATTTGGCGCTATATAAGTTACATTTATTATTATTATTATTATTACTGTCTTGCCAATAGACGTTAGCGCCGGGATGGGATTCGAACCCCGTACCTTGTGATCGTTAGTCTGGTGACTTATCCACTAGACCACAACACCTCTACTTGTATGTACTTTAGATTTCAGAGATAGTAGATTAAAACAAATACAGTTCAACTGCAGTATCGAATAAGTTATATTAGATAAAGAAAATTGTCAATTATTGAACAACGATTTGTTGCCATGTTTATTGTTTTATTTTTATTTATATTTTCGCTCATCAAATAAATCTTGATACGGTGATCCAACATTTGCTCCGTTGACAACTGCTCCAGGCTTAATTCGTCAAACAATGTATGGTTAGTGTTAGGATTGCAATTGGATTTTACGTTTTGAACAAATTACGTCGCAAGCAGACACGAATGCGCGATTATGAATATTCATGGCGCCTTCCTGGTTTGGGCGTGTATCGAAGACTTACAGTTAGGTGTAGGGTTATCGCTAAGCTTTATTATATACTCGGATCCAGTTGGATCCAGATTAAAAATATTGAATCCAGTTGGATCCAGGGTTGAAGATAAAAATTGGTTTAGTATAGGAAATTGACCGTGGAGCAATTGTCGCCAGAGTATAATATTATGTGGTACAACCCTTGATATAATTGGACAAAGTGAGATTAAATCTTGTTTATATTTCAGTTTTTCGACTCTTCTGGACTTTGGCATAGCGCGGGAAGGGCTTGCCTCCCACAGCAGCAACAGCAGCAGCAGAAGCAGCGTTGTTAGAAGCCACATTCGATGGAAGACCCTCACCATTGTCAACTACTGCTGTATATCCATGACTCGCCGATGACGTGTTGCCCTCGCGAATTACAAATCGCGGACCCTGCTCATATGTGTCATCACCAGCTTCATGTACGGGGTCGTATCCGTGGTCGTTGTGACGATTGCCGGCGTTGCTCCGTGGCGGAGAATGTGAAGATTGAGGCTCGATGTCATAATATCTTCGTCCGTTCTGGACAATATTGTCTTGAATTGGACGATCGGCTTCTGCATAATCGCCAGAAGTAGGCTCTGGATTTATTTTATAGTATTTTCGTGAAGCAGCTGCAGCATTCTGTACTTTGTTGTCAGCAGTCTTGTAGAGTATGTTGTCCATCAATTCTCCTTCTGGGTGTCCACCTTTAGATCCATGTTCATCCGGGAATGCATACTCGGAATCATTCGTTGGTAGATCGTAACCATTTGGTAATTGTCGGAAATTATTCGAAGCATGATTATGAGGGTCTGCTGTACTTGGGACTGGTTTATAAAGAACATTGTCTATGAGTCCATAGCGAGGTGTGTCATTAGGTGAACTTCGATCGTGTTCGTATTGATTCGGACCTCTTCGGACATCATCGGCTGGTTTGTACAAAACATTGTCTATAAGACCATCGGTGCCTTCGGTGCCATCGGTGACTGCATTCTGTCCAACTTTGTAATAATTCGGTCCTTCGTTGTTTGGAATGTTCTGCATACTATAGCTCAAGTTATCAAACTTGGACTTGGGGCTTGTCGCTTGAATATCTTGATTCTTTCCAGATCTACACAAAACAAGAAAAGATTGAAAGATTGAAAACAAGAAAAAATTAAATTGGCGGCTCCAAGGGGGGGGGGGGGGCGGTCAATTAAAAAAATCTGACAAGCAAAAAAGTGGGGTCCAAGTTGGAAACTCCCAATGAGGTGACCCATCCATCTCCCCCCCCCCCCCCCCCCCCCCCCCCCCCCCCCTCCGATCCGCTCCTGAATTAAATAAGACCCCTTATCCAGTAACCAAATCTACTTTAGAATGTTGTATAAGTATTATCAAAAGCGTCGATGAAAATAAAGAGTAACACGAAAGTTATTCTAATGTGATTAAGAAATGATCATACTTACTGTGATTTTCTTGTCCTGATGATGTATAGCACTAAAAGGATCGCCAAAACCACAACAATCATCACACCGGCTGCAGACAAAGCTACTTGAACTAAATAATAAACCAGAAAAAAAGAGACATAATTGCATCTCTAATACGTCTCCGCCTATTTGATTGCATACGTGTTTATTCTTTTGTGCCATAATAATCATCATCCCAAATTGTAATTGATATACTTAAAATAACGAAAATAATGAGCGGAAAATGTTTTTTTTTAAGGTAAATTTTCCTATGTAAGTCCACATACGCTGTAAACAAGAAATGTTATGGAAAAAAAAATTGCCTAACATGTGTCCGACCAACTTTGGGCAGTTATTTGCTCACTTTGAATCAAAAGGTATCGTGCTTGGAGAAACATTGTTTATATTGTGCATGCAATTCTTTATGACTTCCTGGGAAGGGGGGGGGGTCCTTTTGAAAGCTTTAGGGGAATACGCCTTCACCTTCAACAGAATGTTGCCCTTGTATACTGTAAGATGATGGTGTATATGACAATACTAAGAATATGAAAATATGTGAAAATATTCCACTCTTACCAGCTATAGATTTTGAGTCAGTGCGTGCGTCCGTGTCAATACTTACATTGACACTAATTGTTGTAGTAGCATCTTAAATAGAAATATAAAAATATATAATAAAATGAGAATTGAATGTTAAGTCAACAGAAAAATAAATTGAAACTAACCAAAGAAATACTGATTTAGGTGGGTTCATAAGGATTTGCGTATTGATGATAATAATAGTACATGTACAAATAATGATAATAAAAAAAATACTGTCAAATAATTGTCATAAATACTAATACAACAACGACTACTACTACTGTTACTACTATTCCTGCTAGTTCTACTACTACTACTACTACTACTACTACTACTACTACTACTCCTACTACTACTACTATTTCTACTAATACTACTACTGCTACTAACCTTCTAGGTTCTACATAGTAGTAGAAGTAGTAGTAATAGTAGTAGAAGTAGTAGTATTATTGTATTAGTAGTAGTAGTAGTAGTAGTGTAGTAGTAGTATTTTAGTAGTAGTAGAAGTAGTAGTAGTATTGTATTAGTAGTATTAGTAGTATTAGTAGTAGTAGTGTAGTAGTAGTATTTTAGTAGTAGTAGAAGTAGTAGTAGTAGTAGTAGAAGTAGTAGTAGTAGTAGTAGTAGTAGTAGTAGAAGTAGAAGTAGTAGTAGTAGTAGTAGTAGTAATAGTAGTAGTAAAAGTAGTAGTAGTATAGTAGTAGTAGTAGTAGTAGTAGTAAAAGTAGTAGTAGTAGTAGTAGTAGTAGTAGTAGTAGTAGTAGTAGTAGTAGTAGTAGTAGTAGTAAAAGTACTAGTAGTAGTAGTAGTAGTAGTAGTAGAAGTAGAAGTAGTAGTAGTAGTAGTAGTAGTAGTAGAAGTAGAAGTAGTAGTAGTAGTAGTAGTAGTAGTAGTAGTAGTAGTAAAAGTAGTAGTAGTAGTAGTAGTATTGCTGTAGTAGTATGGAGTAAAGTGGTAATAGGAATATGATTACGAATGCCGTAATCATAATCATCATAATGAAAACCCTTATATCATAGTAATCTGTTTCATAAAACTAATTATCCATGACAAGTGTCACATTTATATGACAAATATCCTGACAGCCAGTCAAATGCAACTTTTTTAGTACCTTATAGCTGTTATTGTAAATTTTCATTGATATCAATTTAATGTTTGAATTCTTCTGTACCTGCTATTACTCCAACCCCTGTGCCTGTAGGTCTGACACGCATCGTTGTTATTCCTGTAAGGTTGGTTCCAGGACTATTGGTGGTACTTGGCTGAACTGTAGTAGCATCTGTTTAGTAAAGCATTACTAAGTTTAACTTAAATTTCATGTCTACATGTATTTCCCCAAATCCCCTTGTCCTATTTTCACTTGTAATTTCTAGTCTTATATCTTCGATCTGTATACTCCATCTCTCTCTGCCCAGTTACTTTTATACATCTCTTTTTCTCTTATATTTTATTTCGCTCATCTCTC
Organism: Heliocidaris erythrogramma; assembly: GCA_025617745.1. Lineage (NCBI taxonomy): Eukaryota > Metazoa > Echinodermata > Echinoidea > Camarodonta > Echinometridae > Heliocidaris > Heliocidaris erythrogramma. The sequence continues at coordinate 53,014,493 of CM046856.1, read as the reverse complement.
TGAGTCTCTCCACAGTCCCGTTATTCCTCTCCTTCTTCTATAACGATATACGACTATATCGATGCATATCGATGACATTTGATAAGTATAAATAATGACACACGCTTTACTATTTGTGAACCCCATTTAAGTAATCGTTATATATATATATATATATATATATATATATATATATATATATATATATATATATATATACAAATTATGTATAACAATGCGCCCTCCCGGCTATTACCATAAATATATATATATATATATATATATATAAGTGAAAGAAATTGCGAGAATAACGTTGCGTAGCTCAATCAAAGTTCCCCAGAGCTGTCCTCCCTTTTTGAATTTTTTTTTGCAAAGGCTGAAAAAAATGTCTCCGCCGGGAATCGAACCCGGGTCGTTGGCTTAGAACGCCAATGCCTTAACCACTAGACCACGGAGACGGGTTAGTGGTTTCGGCGACACCAAATTCAATTGACCGACAGATTGACAAATCCTCAACCTTATTAATTAATTCCCCTTGTCGGGGGCAGATGAGTTTTTGAACAAGACAAGCCGCTAGTGCCTCAGCTGGATCAAAGCGAATGCTTTGAATACATGTATACATTAGAATAAATTATATATATATATATAAAATATAGACAAAATAGGAATGAAAAGTCCGTATACGATGAAAAAATTCGAATTTTCGGCCATAGGCCTTCATCAGGAAATGAATTCGAATTTTTTCATCGTATACGGACTTTTCATTCCTATTTTGTCTATAACTTTGCAAGTCCTAAGCAGAACTATATTTTTTTATATAAAATATATATATATATACACACGATGTCATACTTTAAATTGGGGCTTTTTCATTTCTTGAGGGGCGTTACTTCCAAGCCCTATAGGCTTATGACTAACCCCTCCTATGCGATGACCGTTTTATTATTGTGTTGATATGTTATTTTGTATTTGATGCATGGAAAAATAAAATAAATATATCAATTAATATCTTATCGCATATATATATATCTCTCTCTCTCTCTTTCTCTCTCTGATTTTTCCTCGCTTATTCTGTGTAATTCATTACTTTCTCCCTATCCCAAACTTCAATAAACATCCCATTTTATTGATTGATCAGAAATAATGATGAATATAAAATTCGTGTATCAATAAAATTAATTTTCCAACACAACGGTCATGAATGAAAAATGTGTCTTTTTACGACATAACCTTAAAATCTTCGACATGATTACAGGAGAGTAATGAAAATCAGATCAGAATTTCACATGACGTGATGAGGAAGCACAAACGTAAATAATTTGAATCTACAAAGTAAAGACTTTTGGCCCGTATTCTCGACGGTGGCCCAAGTTAAGCCGGGCTTAACTTAGGCCTCTGATTTATGGAAGGCCATTCATCAACACCTAAGTCCCGTATAAATTACTATATTTATGTAACAAAATTAAGAAACTAAATTATTTTCGGGCATTAAATGAGCATCAGAAATCAATTCTATCGTGTCGGTTCTTGTATTTACATTTAGTACCAGAAGTATTGTGATTTTGTAAGATTGAAAGAGGGTAACATTTGGCTCTCCATAATTTGGTGGCCTAAATCTTCACACTTAGGCCTGGGGAGCGTTTCATGAAAGGGAGTTGTCGGATATTTCATCCGACAACTGTTATAAGCTACTGAAATCCTTGAATCTGATTGGCTGACAGCACATTTGTCGGATAAAATATCTGACAAGTCCTTTCATGAAACGCCTCCCGGGGCTTAAGTTAGGCGCCTTTCGAGAATACGGGCCTTCATGCCTTCATCTTAATCTTTTAAGAAGAAGTAAAATAACATTTCTTCATACTTATACACTCAGGAACGGTTCCATTCCAGTCGAAGGCATCAGGACCCCCGGTACACTGCAGTACATCATCGCCCATCAGTCGTAGTCCGCCACTACAGTTCGCCCTCACTATGTCACCAAATCGGTACCTTCCATTCACGTTCAAATTGACGCCGGAGATCTCGGGGCAGAATCCCGCAGTCACTGAAAGGTTACAGGGTGCCTCAAAATATTATGCTGATTTAAGGCAGAGGGGTTCATCTATCCTTACGCATATTACTCACCCCTTTCCCCGTTCTTGCCCTCCCCCCCTTAATTCTTCCCTGAATTGAATTGAACTGAATATTCTGTATAATGGTACCTTATTCATAACCGTGCTGTCGAGGATGACTAAGCAGCAGGCTTTTCAAAAAGTATTCTCAAAATCCTCTTGTACCGAGTTTTGGCTGAAGCAACGAATGTGGGTCAAAACCAATGACACATTCGTTATTTCATTTTGAAAACGATAGCTGACTTATTTCCATTGATATTGTGCAATTAATAAGAAAAGGTGTTAAAGGTAACTTAAACTCAGGAAAATTTACAAGCAAAATTATCATAATTATTCGAATCCCGGTCGGGGCATTGTAATTTTCTCACATTTACTTTCTTTATGATATATTCAATTATTGTCTTTGTTCTGATGACACAATCTTAACTTCATCCGCATCCCATGTTTAAGCTATTTGGGAAGCTATCTTTTTTCATGAAAGTCTACTATCGATTACTTTGGTAATTCTCAACACATGTATCCTTCGTTGTATTTTTAAAGTCTTTAACGTCAGTAAACTTTGAGTTCATGTGCTATTTGAAAATAACACCGTGTGCCCCTTCTGCAGATGAAAGGGTGCAATGGACAAATGAGCAGACAGTTTTTAGTAATCATGAGACAAGAAGTTTATAGAAAGCTGTTAAAATGAATTAAGATTATCATATGGATTGAAACAAGGTCATGTGAAAGCTTAGATATACTGGGTCACTTTAAACTACGAAGCAATGAAGCACGAAAGAGAATTCAACTTTTAAAATAATTTGTATTCGTTGTATCAGCCCAAACTTGGCACAAGGAGATTATGACGACACTTTTCTTAAAACCCTGGTGCTCAGTCATCCGTGGCAGAAAGCCATGAACGAAATATCATTAGACAGAAAACAAGTTACTCTTCTTGAAATAAATTTCAAGGCCACATGTGTTACAATTTTATAATTAAAATCTATCAAATTTGGGTATACTATTTTTAAACGCACTGTAGATATACTAAGGGCATCCTTTTCTTGCAGCCAATTCGTGTCAATTACAAAGTGATGAGAGAAAAATGGTTGGCGTAAATATTCATATTTTGAATGACAGCGCCGTAAAAACCAAAAACAACAACAATGGTATTAATCCGCATATTAGATCTAGCACTAGATGACTTATGAATTTGCAAATTCGAGTTATTAGACCTATACAAAACATAAAGTATTATGCCATGGAGTGTTTTAATAATGACCTAAATTACGTGATGAGACGTTTAGTTTTTATGAGATCATAATAAAATAGGGCATGTAAATGTGTTTGTTGTTTTTTCTCAAATTGAAGTCGTGCTGGATGGATTGACATCCAGTGAGAGCATGACTCCGATTCTTACCGTTAAAGACTGTAAAAATATCTCCGCCGTGTCCACCACACCATTGCTGATCATTCCCACGACATTGTCTGTCACAATTACTACCCATATCAGGTAGAATTGAATAATTGTTAAAACAGAAACACATTTCTTCCCTCTGTGCAGCAAAAAGAGTACTAGCATTCTGACAATACTCCAGACACATATCGTTGGTATTTGCCCTACTCATATTGACGTTTCTTCGTTCTCCGCCAGGAATTCGAAAGCATCCAGGCTCTGTATGTGAGATATCAAAAGCCAACATCCTTTTGAGAATCTAACATGATTATGATTATGATTTTGATTGTATGTGTCAACCAATAACAAAAAATAATACATTACAACATTTACGATAGTTACAACGTAATTGTGCGAACGTTAGACAAGTCAATCGTGAAAAAGAAGAAAGAGAATGGTAAATTGAAAGAAAATAACACAAATAAATTCAGGGTATTAGCACAGATATAAGAAATAATCATTTCTTTATGTAAAAAAAAAGGAAGACAAAGACCAAGCCCAAGGCTGAAAATTTACTGGATTTTAGTCATGTCTAACCCTTTCTTCTTCTTACTTTTTCGACTATATGAAGTTTCAAATTTTACAATAATTACAAATGAAAGATTATATCAGCTGGATAAACTATATCAGATTTCTTCTCACTCTTATGAACAATATGCGGTGAACATTTGCCCTCTATTTCCCTTCAACATAATGCCATATCTTTAGATTCATTATCACTCTATTTTATCTCACATTCGCCTATTAAAACCCCTTTAAATTCCATCTTATCCTTTTTAATAGAACATTTTGCCTCTCTTTCTTTCTTTCTTTCTTTCTTTCTTTCTTTCTTTCTTATGTTCTCGTTTTTTTGTTTCGATTTATTGCTTTCTCTCACTTACTATTGCAAACAACGCCTGCTGCCTCCACTTCCCGTTGTCTGCAATCCTCCACAATTTCATCTGAGTCGTCCTTGTTCGGATACTCACATACGAGTTCAACTGTAAAAAACAAGGAAAAATAAAATAAATTATGAATGATTACTGATAGTCTTTCCAGAATATGTTGCTTGTCATAAATTCTTGGGGACTTCTTGGACCCCTTAAATGATTACTTGTTTTTTGCTTGTCAGATTTTTGGGGAAAATGGGGAAAGATGGGAAAATAGGACGGACAGGCTAATACTATTGGCCTTTGACAATCCACAGAAGGCAGCATAAGACCCCTATAAAATATGGTGGTTCTATGTTAGTGAAAAAATATAAGTGGTGCAACAATGGCCATGCGGTATAGGGACTTCAATCATGATTACGGTTTTGCAGGTAGGCCTACAGTATTATTTTTTGTAAACGTACATTTATTCATTTGACTAAATGTAATGAAACCAATCAAAATTTTACACAGTGACTGTGTAAACCTCAGTTTTATATGATTTTCACCTTTTGAATTCTCATCGATCAAAAGTACTAACCAGTAACATTTCCCTGGTAGAACACCTTACCTCTTCCAGTGTTATCATCAAGTCTGAACACTTTTGAGCGTGAACCTCTTCCAAATCTAGAAGCACCAGGGGAAAAGACAGCGTTGGGGTAGCCTCGTTGCCGACATACCATATCTGCCGCGTCGATTGTCCAATCAATGTCAGACAAGACACCATATTCAATATCGTCACCATCTATCACTCCAACTTCTACACGCCCTTCATACGGGGAGCTCCCGTCTTCCAGGTTAACTGAGGAAGGTAAGAGTTTGAGTTAAAGTGGTGATTAATTAGTCACCTCCATCCACAAATAAAAAAGTCAACCTGGTACAACTTGTAAACGTTTCTTCATATACCTCAGTCACACATCCAGACATACCTCTAACCGACTACTAATCGACAAAATGTTATACTATACCCCAATCACATCAGCAAAACCGACTCCAGGCCGGCAACAGACCGAATAGAATTATTACATCAGAGAGGTGGAAGAGATTACATTGCCCAGCATGGCTTAGAATTGGTCAGTTTTCGAATCGGTTTGGAGTCGACTTGGCGGTGTGACTAAGGTATAAGTAATGTGATTTTTATTTCCATCTGCTGTCGGTGTCGTGTCGGTCTAGTAAGTATGCATGTATTTCTCTTCACGAGGTTAAATTTTATTTTTTGCATAGCATTTTCTTCATCAATTGTAGTTACAGTTTATTCTATGATCCATTATTTGTTGATACTGTGTTATGTTTGTTTGCTGTTAAAAGAATTTAAAAAAAACATGAAATTAAAAAAAAAAATCATTTAGACAATGACGGTAAGCTCCGCCTTTTTCGGAATTCTAAGCTTATTTTCCATTTCCACAAAAACCAAATGAATATACAAATATACGCTATAACAATGAACACAATATAACAAACATAAAAATACCGGTATACGAAGTATGAATGGGTGATAAATCAACGCTTACACGCTTTATACACGCTTACGGATAATTACAAGAATTTATCTGTCACCGATAGAAATGGGACAGTCGTAAAAGTTGGGTTAAAATGATACATTTTCCCACAATACTAAATCATCAAGTTGTCATACAAATGCTCACTGCTAAGAAGCAAGCTGTTATGTTAGGCTGGCAACAGTGTACAGAAAATCGACGTTTCAACAGATATTATATATTTTGCCTCGAGCAAAGTCAGTATTAGAAATTTTGAGGTTACAAATTGTCATACTATGAAAATAAAAATACTTAACCCTGTTGATTACAAACAGGGCTAGATATTTATAACTGAGTACAGATGTAAAACACAAAAACATCAATACTGTACATCAGTATTGTAATTATTCAGTGGCGGAAAACGCGGCATGATCTCTGGTGTAGTGAGCGAATAGCTAGCGATCACGTGAGCCGTTTGGTCGCTAAACCTATTTGAATGCAGGACGTGATATATTGGCCCAAAGTGTCGAAACATGCAAAAGGGGTCTCCTATTGAATAATTTCCAACAAGAGTCACAGAAACACAGAAATTTGCACTTAACAATTACAGATCGGCGACGAAAATTTGGAATAAGGAGGCGTTGCACCCCGTTCACATCGCCCCTGTATGTGCAAATTTTCGTTCCTTGCACACATTTTCGTGTTTCTGCACAGTAATGTCATGAATGTAACACAAATACGCAAAATGTCTTGATAGATACTATTAACAATCCTGCTTATTGTAATAGCCCATTAAAAGAGGTAATTTCCTCTCTTTTGCGCCAGCTGTCATTAAACAAGGAAATAATCACCATGTATTCACTATCCGATCATTCCGATGTGTCCCCAACCTGCCCAATGTTTTTGATACCAGAAGCAGTGAACATTAAATACCTGGACTGTATTGGATTGATATTGAAGTTACATGTATTTCTTTCTAACACTTGGCACCATTCGTTAAACATAGTACAGTAAACGTCAAAAAAAGAAACAAGGCGAAAACAGGGATATAGACCGACAGCCAACCAGAGGTTCGCGAGACCAGTGGCAGATCCACTTGAGGGAGGGGATTTCATGAGGGAGGGGGCTCAATATTCACTAAATTTTCTGAAAAGCAAGCCAAAAAAATGGTTCCTCAGCATTTTTGTGCCCCTTTTTAACTAAAAAAAATCTCTGACAAGCAAAAAAAAAAAAAAAAAAGATACAAATTAATTAAAAAAAAAAGAGGTCCTCAGCATTTTGGGCCCCTTTTTGGTCCCAGGGGAGGGGACCCGCCCCCCCCCCCCCCGGATCCGCCACTGCGCGAGACCTACGGTCCACTACTCCGCCAGCCCACGAAAACGACAAAACAGGAAAATACATGATGAAAGATAGAAGGAAAGAATGTTCTAAAAGGACCAGAAGACCGCGACGGCCTGTATACGAGAACAATAATACAAAGCAATAATTGAAGAAAATATTATAGGAAAAAATCCTTCTCGTGAGCCGTATAAACCCGGCAAAAATAAGGAAAGTTAAGTTTGCATCTGGAGTTGACGTCAAGAATACATAAATATAAATATTTATACAAACATGCAAACTTGTTTTACGTAAACTTGAATAAAACTTAGACATTATTTTTTCTTAAATTTCACAAAATCTTACATACAACAGGGTTCTTGTGCAATGCACTTTTGTATCTGACAATACTACCCTGTATGAATAAAATTGAAAAGAAATAAACAAAGAAAAAAAAACCAATGAATTAATACGACTATAAATCAAGACTATATTAACCAGCGTTTTTTTGTGAAATTACACTTACAGGATGATAACATGTAGCCATCCGAGGAGAACAAGAAACTTGATTTTAGAAACACCACAAGAATCAGACATGATGCCTTCATTCTGCTTCCTTCTTGAATGATGATACAACAAACGGGTATCAGTGAGTATCCAAAAGTCCGAGATTATCCCCTGAAAATAGAGAAACTGTCAGAATGTAGATTGACTGGATTAAGAGTAATGTGCTGGAACATCCATATGGATCAAAGCACTCGAGGATCAAAATCAAGCGACGTCTCGAAAGAATTACCACAATATCGACCGTCAATAAAAAGTATGTCTCTTGCTTCGTAAGCGACAAGTTCGAGTCTTCTCGTAATAGTAACCGTTCACGGTAATTTAATTCCGCAGTTATTACTGATTAGCAGTACATGTCCATGTATACAAGACAGATTTGATACTATGACGTGCCAACCAACGAAATGCAGCTCTTCCTTTTTCTACTACCAGAGGTAATGTAGGTTGTTTTCCTGTTTAATTCTTTGATATCGATGACACCGCTAATAGATGCCGCTGAAACGGGAAGTTGATCAAAGTATAATATTGCGTTGATCTGTCCATAATAATCCTTTGTTAGCATTTGTGTAGTGGGTCCACACCCGCCCCCTTTTATTTGCATTTATATTTTTGTTTTTCTCTGCTTATTAGATACAGGCTTACTGTGTGGTTCTGTCTATTTCACACCTTTAAAAAAATAAATTACTGCTCCTGTTTCTGCCTCTCATCTCTCTCTCTCTCTCTCCTCTGCATGCCTCTTCTTTCTGTCTCTGCTTCTCTCTCTCTCTCTCTCTCTGCCCCCTCTCTATATCTTTCCTCCATCTCTCTCTCTCTTCCTTATGAAAGCCTATTTTTTCTCTGTCTCTTAATATCTGTCTCTGACTCTCTCTCTCTCTCTCTCTCTCTCTCCTTTTCCCTCTCTTCCTTTGTGTTTTGTGTGCTTTACTTACATAAAGGTAGCATGCGAGAGAGTACAACTTGTATAACGGTTTTTCTCTTTCAGCAGGAAATAAAAAGTTAGGTATATGGTATAAACAGCGAATGACGGGTCACGAGGAGGCTATATACGTAGAGAGCTCAATAGTGTTTGGGGACCACTCACCATAATACCAGTATTATAACAACTACTATCCATCACCACCACTTCTACTATTATAGCTATTACTACTATACTACTACTACTACTACTACTACTACTTCTTCTACTATACTACTACTACTACTACTACTACTACTTCTACTACTACTACTACTACTTCTACTACTACTACTACTACTACTACTACTACTTCTACTTCTACTACTACTACTACTACTACACTGAAAAAACTCCGTGTAAAATTATAACAGAAACGGGGTAAAATTCACCAGACCTCCGTGTTCCCGGGGGAGCAACACCGATGGTGTTAAATTTACCCCATTTCTTGGTTATTTGAAATTCAAATTCACCAGTTAGACAAGTAAATTTGACCAGGAATTCGCAAGCGAGATGACCACATTCTTGGTAATCTCACCAAATATTACACGGAAATAAAATTACACGGAAAATTTTTACCAAGAGTTTTTTCAGTGTACTAATACAACTTTCGAACCATCATGAGACCTGTTACACGGACAAAGAAGCATCAGTCAATATCACCAGTCTTAAGAGATCTGCATTGGTTACCCATTAGGTCTCGTATCCAGTTCAAGATACTTTTATTAACCTATCAATGTTTACAGCAGCTAGCTCCATCTTATCTTAGTGAATTGTTAACTCCATATAAACCAGAAAGAATACTACGTTCCAGTGCCAAGTCTCTGCTTTGTGTTCCACAAACCATGACAAAGTCATACGGGGAAAGGTCTTTCTCATACGCAGCCACTTTTTTGTGGAACAAATTGCCAGAACAACTCAAAATTATAGGAACCTATGACACCTTCATCAGTACCTTGAAAACGTATTTTTACCACTTATGAGTAGTCAGAAACATGAACCCAGTGCATTTTTCCTTTTCTTGTGCAAACTTCTCGTTTTCTATTCTTAAAGTGCATAGAGACATGCAATTTTGCTTATGTGTTATGCTCTATATACAAATGTTTAATTATTATTATTATTAGCTACTACTACTACTACTACTACTACTACTACTGCTGCTGCTGCTGCTGCTGCTGCTGCTACTACTGCTGCTGCTGCTGCTGCTGCTGCTACTACTGCTGCTGCTGCTGCTGCTACTACTACTGCTGCTGCTGCTACTACTGTGTGATAAATAACAACACCAACAACTTACACACATTTGAAATATTTTAGTGTTCTTTTCATCATTTCTATGTATCTTCATTCATCTGTCGTTGTTCTGTTCTTCGCACATTCTTGAAAATATAAACAAACTTTTAGAATGATCTAATAATTTAAAAGGAAACAATTTGTTCATTCGGCGGATATCATCTCGGGATGTCGTGTGGTGCGGCTTCGGGAAATTAGTATTGAAATGAATGGTAAAGACATAGATTACTAATCCTGATTTAACTCTGTAAATGCCGTATATATAATCTTCAATTGCATTTTGTATGTAAATTATGTGCAATAGCACAGGAAGTGTTAAAGAATAATGAGTCAGCATCTGTTTATAGTGAACATTTCACCCGTGACAGACCATGCGTGGTCGAGGATTTATGAAACAAAAACAGTCATGATTACGAAGCAATATTTTCTTTCGGTGATATGCACGTTCCAACATTATAATATCTTTGAAAAAGATCACGTAGAGAGCCGTCTTCGGGAGAGGGAGAGCGAGAGAGAGAGAGTGAAAGATTTACATGGTACCACTACCCCGTTTTTGTTTTTGTTTTGTTTTGTTTATCAATTAGAAGTAACAAAAATGTTGATATAAGCTATTGCAATCTTTGCATTTAAATATGGCTGTTGTTATTGATAACAAGCTCTGTGAAACAGGATCCTGATGATGGATCCACGGGAGCCGGGGGCAGAAGGGGCATGTACCTCCGTCACTGCTGAAAGACATCTAGTGTTTTTATAACACGTGTAGGGATGTGCTCCTCCAGCACCCTTCAAAAAAAAAAAAACTCATTAAGCCTCTGAGAAATTTAATAACTCCCTTTTTAATTTCTTTTTGCTTATAAGTGGACACTGGAGATAATAATACCTCTGAAAAAATGTTATAAGCGCTCTTTTACAATGTGCACAAGCACTCCCTCCCCCCCCCCCCCCCCCCCCACACACACATACACCCAGCAAAGAATCTACGAATGTATACTTCTCTGGTCATCAAACCAGGCTTAATGTCCTACATACTATTTATGCTACTTTATCTGTGATTTTATACAAATATTATGTTAAAGTGATGTTTTATATATACGAAGAAAGAGCCGGAGAATTATTTTTTTTTTGTTGTTGTTGAGGGGGTCAAAATGTATCTTTATTTTGTGCATGAAGAACGAACTATAAAGTGGATTGAATTGTAATGGAATTTAATATTACTATTCATTATTCTTTGTTGGTACAAAGCACGCTTCAGTTACGTGTTTATTTAATAACTACATGATGTTTACATAAATTTTGCTCGATATTAGTTATGTTCACACGTAGTACATAGCATCGATGCTATGTTAGCATCGATGCTATGTAAGTTTCACAAATATTTCCAGTACGTTCAGACAGGCCGTGATCGACTTGCTTCTACCACCCACTCGTGACTATTCATCGCTCACCCGCTGCCAAAACAATAATTACTGCGCCACACAGAGTGACCCGATTATAATTGGTAAGCATGGTCAAACGCGCGGAAGTTATATGTCTTCATAAATCAACATAATAACACAATAACAATTCATTTGTAATATCGATAATACAATCAAGTAGCAAATACATGTGTTATAATACTTAATTTTAAATAAACCTTGTACATGTCAAAATTGACTGAACTCCAATCTTATGCCCAAATAAAACATGCATGCACACTTCTCTGGTAAGCACATGTAAATCAATATCCAAAGACCACATCATACTTTAGTTAAGGTCTGATTCTGAAAGAGCAGATTCTCAGCTTTAAAATGATATATAACTCATTGGATGTTCATAACTCAATGTACAAAGAGAATAATGCACAGTCCCTCATAATGTTACTTCTTAATAAGGGTTTAAAGTTTGCAGTCTATTGAAGCACTCTGACTTGCAAAGTGTTGTGCTAAGGTGACAAATGGAGGATTAGAACTCAATGAAAATTTCTATGAAGGGATTATCAGATTGTCCTTAAACTTGGCATACTACATAGACATATCCTGTTTATCATAGTGCACAAGTATCAATGCAAGAACTTACTCCGGAAGATTTATGGGAGATTGAAATGAGACAAGTATTCAGGGTCGTGAAAAAGAAAAGTAATACAACAAAATCCAGAGAAGACACACATAAGTCTGATAAAATGCTGGCAAAAATACCACTTCTATAGATTGTTTGGTGCCTCCACATTTTAGATTACTTAGAAAAAAGTATACTCTTTCAGGAAATACCCACAACTAAAATTTGACCATGCATGCCAACCAAAACACATTGATCTCTAACTGAAAATCACACAGTGCGACTTTTGGGTGGTTTTGTGGTGCCTGGTCACATATATAAAAAAGAAAAAGATAAAAAGAAGGACCCCCCCCCCCCCAAAAAAAAAAAACCAACCCCCTTCCTTACCACACAGTATACACATTACCCTACTATACCCCTATATACATCACATGAATACATACATTACATTACAGTACCAGATGAAACAGACAGAATAATAGAAAAAAAAGTAGGGAAGAGGGTACATCACATGAATACATACATTGCATTATATTATAGCACCACATGAAACAGATAGAATTATAATAGCAGCGAGTGAAGATAACAACGATTGCGCTCACACGACAAATAGTCACAAGCGCGGTGGGTGGTCTACCGCAAAGTATCGATGCTATGTCGCTGGATCCTGAGATTTACTCCTGCTAAACTCGCTGCAAGAATAGTTGGGAAACTCGCTTCTATCTCGTGACTATCTGCGTTCAGACAGCGTTTGGTCTCGACACTATCTGGTCTTCACCAAAATAGCATCGACACCTCGATAGCATCGATGCTATCGCTCTACGTGTGAACGTACCTATAAACAACTTTGTTTCCTTTTCTGTGTCATCATTTCCAAAATTGCACCGATCGTTATCACTATGAACACGATGACAAAGAGAGCGGACAAAATATACAGCTCCTCAGTGTACCCTCCACAATTGCTCTGGTAGACAAAAGAACATCCTTTCATTACTATTATGTGAAATAAGTAGAACAGGTGAATATGCATGTGACACCTGTTATACATATTTTTACATAATAGCAATGAAGGGATGTTCTTTTGTCTACCAGGGCGATTGTGGAAGGTACAATGAGGAGCTGTATATTTTGTCCGCTTCTTTGTTCGCCATGTTCATAGTGTATATTGCACTTTCTGTTTCTATTTCTATTTGATGATCACTTTTGGTCTTTTTGTAAAGTCATGAGTCCGTTAGTTTATTAACGAATTATCAATATATACTGTAATGACTACCAACTGAAAGTGTATAGCCTAACATTTTGGTACCTTGAAACAAATGTGAATACTGATGCATGGGATTAAATAGTATTACTACGTCATTTATAAATGTGAAGCTGCTACACAAAGTAAGTTACCTTAATCTTGGTGGGTGTTTGGGGTTGGTGTTTGTTCGTTTGTTTTGTTTGTTTGTTTGTTTTCTTCAAGATTGTGCTGATGGTATGTGGAATGCAAAAGCCGAATGCCCCGCCCCGCCCCACCCTCTCTCTCAGATCGTTCGCCGAGGATGGGTGAGTCTCTAATAACCATATCAACTTGCTAATTACCACGGTGCGCTGCCCAAAATACTATACGTACGAAAACCAGAATACTGTTACATTTTGTGTGTGTGTGTGTGGGGGGGGGGGGTACAGTTTCCGTCCCCAGCCCTGCCTCGTTCGCTCCCTGTCTTCATATCTCTCTCTCTGTCTGTCTCTCCTTATTTTATCCCCATGTCCTTTCATTGCTCATCAACGTGATATGACTTAATTCATATTCAGCGAAAGATAACAAGATTATCATTTTTTTAATCAATAATTCAACTTACAGCAATAACGACTAACAGGTCTACATACAGAAAAACGGGGGTATGCGAATCCGAATGAATGTATCCATATATAATTATAAGCAATCATATCATTTTTGGTTTGTTTAGTAGCGGTAATATAGGACCCGTGGGACTTTCTCCCATCTTTCCATCCCTTCCTCTCCCTCTCTCCACTCTCCCTTCTTTGGGTTCCTTTCTTCTCCTCAGTGCTTCCACGAATCGAAACTCCAATTCCCTAATTGAGGGCCAGAATTTGCATAGATTTTGTTCAATTTCCGTAAATTCAGGTTTCAAGTGAAATGTACTTTTATCCCTGCAGCAGATCAGGCCAGCCCAAGAAGCAATTGTATAATAAGCAATCTCATAGACTTACTGTAAGTCCATACAAGGGATGAATAATTCTCCACATACCCTATGACCTTTGAAACACAACAATTTTTAAAATCATGAGTAATTTTAAGAGGAAAAGTCACATACTTTTGCAAACTATACATTATAAATAAACGCTACTATTTTGTCACAATATCAGTGTCATATTTCCTCAAACAAAGTGCAGCCCTATAAATTACACAAACGATTAGAATGATAAAGACCTCAGGAGGGAAAAAAAAGTATATAAAATAAGAATTCAAAAAAAAACGTCTTTCGTGATCTTCTTTAAACAAGGGGAATTAATTCTAAAATCATGAGTAATTTTTTGAGGAAAAGTCACGTTCATGTATACGTTCGCAAACTACATGTCATTACATACGGTATATTATTTTGTCGTAACCTATAAGCGTGATATTTTCTCAAACATTGTGCAGCCCTATAAATTACAAAAATGATGAAATAAAGAACTAAGAAGGGAAAAATAGTACACAAATGAAGAATTTCTCTTTTATGATTTTCTAAGAAAAGTTTGATTTTAATATCATGGGTAATCTTATGAAGAAACATGACGTATACCGTTCCTTCCTATACATGGTGCTACTCTTTTGCCAAAATCTCAGTGATATTTCCTCAAACCAAGCGCCGGAAATTTCCTACATAAACATAAAGAACTTTGAAAGGCAAAAAAGTATTATAGAAAGCAAGATACACATTTAAGCAGATTACTAATATGTTTTTATTATTTCAATTCTTAGAAAAGAATGGACAGAATCGTAGCAGAGCCGGAGAGGAGATGTAAGGGATAGCTTTGGAACTACATGGACATAATTTCATAGCAGATTTGTACGAATATTGAGTAAATCATCTCCATTTGAATGTCGTTATCTCTCCATCGTATTAATAATCTTAGTACCTTATATCGATGATGTTTAATAATTTTAAAAAAATCAGTTCTCTGGATTAAAGATAAATCCCCTTATAGTACATCGCAAAACACAAGAATAAAACAAAAACAAACAAAGAAATATACCCGGCAAACTATGATAAAGAAGCAATATTTAGAACTGCCGAAAGACAGAAACAATTCATATAAGATGATACCTGGGTGCCGTTGCATAAAACTTGCTATTATAGTAACTTTGCTATTATAGTAACTTTTCATGAAATACTGGTCACACCGTCAGAACTTTGCTGGAGCGTTCCTGGAGCGGTGAAAAAAAATTCATCACCGCTCGTAACCGTTCACCACCGTTTAACAGAAGTTGGCCCCCGTTAAGGCAACGCCGTATACGCTCGGCCACCGCTGATGGTCCCTCCTACCGCTCCGAAAGTTTTGAGCTGCACAAAATATTGCGAGCGGTGAGGAGCGGGCAATTTTCCGCTCCGGCAAAGTTCACCACCGCTCCAACAACGCCCAGTCAAAGTTTGGCACCGCTAGACGCAAGTTCGTGGACCCTTGGGTCCGCTAGGCCAACGCAGAAATCTTGAACGCTGGACCACCGCTGCTTCGCCAGCTTTGCCCGGGCGGTGATTATACGTTGCACAAACTTTGGTGGAGCGGTTGTAAGCGTTTTACGAGCGGACACGGGATTGCTGGAACGGTGCCGGGCGTTGAAGCAGCGATCCATTGCGGTGATGAACTCATTGGTTTGGCGTTGGTATGGAGGTGTCGGAGCGGGACCAACGCTCGCTACCGCTCGCTACCGTTTAAAGCAACGCGGGCTTCAGCGGTGCACCGATAAGGCAACTCCCGTGTTTTCGATTTTCCCCCCATTTTGTGCGCGGTGACGAGCGTCGTCGAAATTCGGCCCCCTCTCCCTACCGTTCAAGGAACGCTCCAACAAAGTTCTGGCGGTGTGACCGGGCCTTTAGATGTACTTTTTTCCATTGTAGTGTAATTAACAAGTAGGGGGATAATGGATCTCTTAATTGTCTTACCATCCAGGGGGGCCGAATCGGCCGCCCCCCCCCTCCATTTTGAAGGCTGTCCAGATGGGGGAGGGGGCCGAATCGGCTGAATTCTGGAGGACAACTGGACCAAATAAATATGATAACCTTTTTTTTCTTTGCTTGTCAGAAAATTTTCGGACATTTGTGTGCACCCCCTTAAAACCCCCCCTTAAAAAATCTGCCCCTGCATGATATCAATCCTTTTACGAAACATAGGACAGACCAAAACCAAAGGAATATAACACGGAAACCGAATCAAATGCTTTTTCAAAATCCATGACAACTGAAAAACGAGGTAAATTGTTATTCGAGGTATGAAATATCGTATGGGCAATTCCACGGTTACTCACGTTACATTTGGAGAGGTTTTGAGTTGCATCTTAAGCTCCTGTTCTCTTACTACAAGTGTTAGGTAAATGAGTATTAGTTACAACACTTGATGCACACATATTAGAGCTTCAGAAGAAGAAACATACTTTCTGCCAACCCTGCAAATGTTAGGTGTTAGGTAAATGAGTTTTAGTTACAATGCACACATAATCAAAACTTCAAAAGAAGAAACATATACTTTCTGCCAACCCTGCAAATGTTCGGTTACTCAAGTTACATTATTAAAAAAACGAATATGTAACGTGAGTAACCGAACATTTGCAGTATTGGCATACAGAAACTGTTTCTTCTGAAATGTTGATACTGTTATCGTATGGCTTCACCTACCGTATACATGTATTTCTATTTTCCATAATAACCTACTTGGTCTGGTAAAATCATTTCATCCAAAACTTCTTTCACTCGTGTTGAGAGTATTTTTGTAAGAATTCTTAAATCCATATTTAGGGGTATTGGCCTATAATTCGTAATCATTTAGTGGGTCTTGTTATTGTCTTGTTACTTATTGTTGGAAGAAAGACAAATGAATAGATAAACTTTAACTTTAAAGTAGCTATTCAAAGAAAATCACAAATATGGCAATTAATGTATCACTAGAAACTGGGAAGCTTACAGATGGCAATCGTATAAGTTTTATGTCAACTGCGTATCTGATGATTATAAAAACAACACAAATAAAAGCTCTTCTCAGCATCTGGAATATCCGAGGATTCGCCAGAAATATAGCGATGTTTTGATGTCGTCACACTCGGGATCGATCCTGCTTAAGCAGACGACGTCCTATAATGAATGAACGTAATTGCAATGCAATTATTTATCAAATTATAAAGAATTTGGTGTATTTAAACATGACCTTATTTCACACCATTATAAAGGGAAAGTGAAACTGATTCTGACAGCTAAAACCGTTTGATTGTAAATACACAGGAGAAGGGTCAATGATCAATGAAATAAACCCCACTTTCAAATTGAAAAGCCCTCCGAATAATAGCAGGATGGTATTCGTTCCCTCTTGAAACGCCGAACATGCCCCGGTGCAAGCAGCTGAAAATACAATGGCGTCTTATTTTGTTTACAAGTGACTGATTCCTTTATTTTTTTAACGCTGCATTTTTCATCAAAATAATACCATACACGAAGTTAAGAGTGAGGCAACAGACTAACATTAAGACTGACGCTAGTGAAGGAAGAGAAATAAGTGAAGAGGAGATGACAAAATAGGCTCTGAAAAATGTGTAAGATGTTATGGGACATCGTCTGCTTAGACAGGACTGGTCCATGGTGTGTCGTCACATATCTCAGCAGCGTTCGAGGAGCTCTTCAGCTGCTATATCGGGGGCTGTATTTAATTTTACCGTTTTATAATTGATAATAATCATTACTTCAAATGTTTCCAAGCGTTGAATTTGGATAACCTTGTTTAATTTATGCCATCTATGCAATAATAAGTATTAAGCCAATATTTAAAATCATGAAAGTTCTACTTTAACTTGAACTTGAAAAAACATAGGATTACCACTATCCACCTTCGTTTCTACACTTTCATAAGGTGTAAAACAGCCTAATTTCTTTTATAATTTCATCTTTATATTGATATTTATTTGATAACTCCCTTTTTAATTTCTTTTTGCTTATTAGTGGACACTGGAGATAATAATACCTCTGAAAAAATGTTATAAGCGCTCTTTTACAATGTGCACAAGCACCCCCCCCCCCCCCACACACACCCAGCAAAGAATCTACGAATGTATATTTCTCTGGTCATCAAACCGGGCTTAATGTCCTACATACTATTTATGCTACTTTATCTGTGATTTTATACAAATATTATGTTAAAGTGATGTTTTATATATACGAAGAAAGAGCCAGAGAATTATTATTATTTTTTTGTTGTTGAGGGGGTCAAAATGTATCTTTATTTTGTGCACGAAGAACGAACTATAAAGTGGATTGAATTGTAATGGAATTTAATATTACTATTCATTATTCTTTGTTGGTACAAAGCACGCTTCAGTTACGTGTTTATTTAATAACTACATGATGTTTACATAAATTTTGCTCGATATTATAAACAACTTTGTTTTCTTTTCTGTGTCATCATTTCCAAAATTGCACCGATCGTTATATTGCACTTTCACTTTCTGTTTCTATTTCTATTTGATGATCACTTTTGGTCTTTTTGTAAAGTCATGAGTTTGTTAGTTTATTAACCAATTATCAATATATACTGTAATGACTACCAACTGAAAGTGGAATGCAAAAGCCGAATGCCCCGCCCCGCCCCACCCTCTCTCTCAGATCGTTCGCCGAGGATGGGTGAGTCTCTAATAACCATATCAACTTGCCATATCTAATTACCACGGTGTGCTGCCCAAAATACTATACGTACGATAACCAGAATACTGTTACATTTTGTGTGTGTGTGTGGGGGGGGGGGGGGGGATACAGTTTCCGTCCCCAGCCCTGCCTCGTTCGCTCCCTGTCTTCATATCTCTCTCTGTGTCTGTCTCTCCTTATTTTATCCACATGTCCTTTCATTGCTTTCATATGACTTAATTCATATTCAGCGAAAGATAACAAGATTATCATTTTTTTTAAATCAATAATTCAACTTACAGCGATAACGACTAACAGGTCTACATACAGAAAAACGGGGGTATGCGAATCCGTATGAATGTATCAATATATAATTATAAGCAATCATATCATTTTTGGTTTGTTTAGTAGCGGTAATATAGGACCCGTGGGACTTTCTCCCATCTTTCCATCACTTCCTCTCCCTCTCTCCACTCTCCCTTCTTTGGGTTCCTTTCTTCTCCTCAGTGCTTCCACGAATCGAAACTCCAATTCCCTAATTCAGGGCCAGAATTTGCATAGATTTTGTTCAATTTCCGTAAATTCAGGTTTCAAGTGAAATGTACTTTTATCCCTGCAGCAGATCAGGCCAGCCCAAGAAGCAACTGTATAATAAGCAATCTCATAGACTTACTGTAAGTCCATACAAGGGATGAATAATTCTACACATACCCCATGACCTTTGAAACACAGCAATTTTTAAAATCATGAGTAATTTTAAGAGGAAAAGTCACATACTTTTGCAAACTATACATTATAAACGCTACTATTTTGTCACAATATCAGTGTCATATTTCCTCAAACAAAGTGCAGCCCTATAAATTACACAAACGATTAGAATGATAAAGACCTCAGGAGGGAAAAAATAGTATATAAAGTAAGAATTCAAAAAAATGTCATTCATGATCTTCTTTAAACAAGGGGAATTAATTCTAAAATCATGAGTAATTTTTTGAGGAAAAGTCACGTTCATGTATACGTTCGCAAACTACATGTCATTACATACGGTATATTATTTTGTCGTAACCTATAAGCGTGATATTTTCTCAAACATTGTGCAGCCCTATAAATTACACAAATGATGAAATAAAGAACTAAGAAGGGAAAAATAGTACACAAATGAAGAATTTCTCTTTTATGATTTTCTAAGAAAAGTTTGATTTTAATATCATGGGTAATCTTATGAAGAAACATGACGTAATCCGTTCCTTCCTATACATGGTGCTACTCTTTTGCCAAAATCTCAGTGATATTTCCTCAAACCAAGCGCCGGAATTTTCATACATAAACAAAGAACTTTGAACGGCAAAAAAGTATATATAGAAAGCAAGATACACAACTAAGCTGATTACTAATATGTTTTTATTATTTCAACTCTTCTTAGAAAAGAATGGACAGAATCGTAGCAGAGCCGGAGAGGAGATGTAAGGGGTAGCTTTGGAACTACATGGACATAATTTCATAGCAGTTTTGTACGAATATTGAGTAAATCATTTACATTTGCATGTCGTTATCTCTCCATTGTATTAATAATCTTAGTACATTATATCGATGAAGTTTGAAGTTTGAAGTTTATTTGTTCCACATTCCACATTTACACCAAAACAATTTTTCAGAAGGTATTTTACAAACATAGTTGTCAATTTCAAAACATAGGGGTAAAGAACTCAGATCAAGTACAATGTAGAGTAAATAGGTAGAACGAGAAGAAGTAGAAAGAAAGAAAACAGAAAAGAAAATGATTTTGATGTTTAATAATTAAAAAAAAAAAAAAAAAAATCAGTTTTCTGGATTAAAGATAAATCCCTTTATAGTACATCGCAAAACATAGGAATATAACAAAAACAAATAAAGAAATATACCCTGAAAAGTACTTTTTTCCATTGTAGTATCATTAACAAGTAGGGGGATAATGGGTCTCCTAATTGTCTTACCATCCTATCGACCTTGAAATACCCAGTAGAATATCCTCCTTTAAAACACAGGGGCGGATCCAGGGGGCCGAATCGGCCGCCCCCGCCCCCCCCCCCCCCCATTTTGAAGGTTGTCCAGATGGGGGAGGGGCCGAATCGGCTGAATTCTGGAGGACAACTGAACCAAAGAAATATGATGACCCTTTTTTTTCTTTGCTTGTCAGAAAATTTTCGGACATTTGTGTGCCCCCCCCCCTCTAAAAATCCTGGATCTGCCCCTGCATGATATCAATCCTTTTACGAAACATAGGACAGGCCAAAACCAAAGGAATATAACACGGAAGCCGAATCAAAGGCTTTTTCAAAATCAATGAAATATCGTATGGGCAATTCCACGGTTACTCATGTCACATTTGGAGAGGGTTTGAGTTAAATCTTAAGCACCTGTTCTCTTACTACAAGTATTCGGTAAATGAGTTTTAGTTACAACACTTGGTGCACACATATTAGAGCTTCAGAAGAAGAAACATACTTTTTTCTAACCCTGCAAATGTTAGGTGTTAGGTAAATGAGTTTTAGTTACAAACTTACAATGCACACATAATCAAAACTTCAGAAGAAGAAACATATACTTTCTGCCAACCCTGCAAATGTTCGGTTACTCAAGTTACATTATTAAAAAAACAAATATGTAACGTGAGTAACCGAACATTTGCAGTATTGGTATGCAGAAACTGTTTCTTCTGAAGTTATATTGTTGATACTGTTATCGTATGGCTTCACCTATACATGTATTTCTATTTTCCATAATAACTTACTTGGTCTGGTAAAATAATTTCATCCTTTCACTCGTGTTGAGAGTATTTTTGTAAGAATTTTGAAGTCCATATTTAGGGGTGTTGGCCTATAATTCTTAATCATTTAGTGGGTCCTCTCCCTTTTTAAATCAAAGTAATCACAGCTGCTTGCTTTAGAGAAGCCGCTAGTTCGCCAACTTGAAACCCTTCATTTAAAGCTGTAACTATATCAGATCTCCTATATAACCGACCAGAACTAAAATTCAAAATTAACCCATCATTTGCCAGTGACTTATTCAATTTCATTTGATTTAAAACAGTCAAACATTCCACTCTCCAAATAATTCCTTCACACATTTCCTTAGAATCAGCACTTAACTTCGGAAGATTAAAAAAAAAAATTATTCATGAGGGACCTTTTGCCTTCCTCAAAATACTGTTACCTTTCCTTATTACACATGTACATGTACTCAGTCATATATTTATGTTTAATATACATGTATAAAGCCTAGTCTTACTGTTGTTTTTGATACTATTGTTTAAAGAAAGTGTTAATGTTATTGTCTTGTTACTTATTGTTGGAAGAAAGACAAATGAATAGATAAACTTTAATTTGAACTTGAACTTGAAAAAACATAGGCTTACCACTATCCACCTTCGTTTCTACACTTTCATAAGGTATAAAACAGCCTAATTTCTTTTATAATTTCATCTTTATTACAGCTTATATTCCTCCGTTAAATATGGCTTCGGAATTACATTTCTGTTTTAATTTGATTTCAATAACTGACTAAATAAATGGGGGTTTCGCTTTCCATTTTCATACCAAGAAGCTCTGGACCTAAAAGCCGTTCTATTCTGTACGTTTAAACTCTAATCTTTGAACTAAATCTTCATTTGCGCTACAAACTAATTTCCTTTCGAATTCTTGGACTCCTTTTTCCAATTAAGGCTTCAGTTTTTTTCTTCCTATCTTTTGCAATCTGCTAAAAAAAACTGCGTATCTTCATTTTTTAAAAATCAAACACCAAAGTAACCGTTATCTCTAATATCTGACTGCAACTCTTTTGTTTTTAATTTATTTTGTTTATTAATGAAATGAAATAAATGAAATGAAAAAGTCCCAAGGACCAAAGTAACCGTTTATCTTTAATATCTGACTATTGTTCATTTGACTGATATAAAAATTATATGTTATTGAATTTCCAATCAGGTTTTTTCTTCATAATATCGCACACATATTATCATATATACCTTCTTCCGTCCATCCCTTCCTTGCCTGGCTCCCTCCCCTCAATCGATCTCCCTCCCTGCCCCCCATGCTCCCGCCCCGCCCCCCCCCCCCCTCCAAAAAAAAAGCCAAACGCATTGTTTGTTTTCGTTAATATAGTTCATTACCTTTGACCTCACACCAATGCACAGCTGACATGTGTCCTTCGCGACGAGAAAAGCATATTCAGTCCCGTGTACTTTGATATGTGTAAGTTGTTCTGTTGCCGCTGCAGCGCGCGGTGCAAAAATTCTTTCTCTCATTTTTATTGATTGATTCCAGTGGAACGCTTTGAAAGGCCTGCATCTCGTACCAGTCCACAGCTGACTAGAATAAGTTATTTTGCCTGGTACTGTATAGGTAAGTGTAACTTTTAGTTTAAATTCCTTTTTGTATCACCGGCACCTGAGACTGAGACTCTGAGTCATGTGATTGTGAGTTAGACCACTCATAGGTACACGCCATTGCCGACTGTGTAGTAACGCAGCCAACACACATCCCATACCTAAACTGCATCACTGTGCATTTTTGGCTATATTTAATTGAAACTCATATATTGCAGTTTACTTAAATGCAAATAATTATGTTGAATAATAGATGATTAAAACTTACCAGGTTGTTTTGTGACCTTTGAAGAGGGTTTCCTGAAATTTTGGGTCCTTTTTGTTGATAACTGCTATCGAGACTGTCCCGTCAGCATCCAGTTTGTATTTTTCACGATTATGATGAAGGGAGCCCTCAGCGCTCGTAGTAGTACCGGCGCGATCTCCTACGAAGACCTGAAAGGGCCAAACTGACGACGTAAAAAAATTAAAAATATTACGTACGTACGTAATAATTACTACGTACGTACGTAATATTTTTTATTTTTTTACGTCGTCAGTTTGGCCCTTTCAGGTCTTCGTAGAATAGCTTGTGTGCGTAACATTCTGCGTACGTATCTACGGTGCGTAACCATGTAGAGCGGCCTCACTAGTGCGCAACATATTGAGAGCAGTCGTCATCCGTATGGAGGTGTGGGTAACAAGTACCAAAAAGAGGGCTGTAAATGTAAGTTTTTATAACTTTCTACATTTTGTATCTTAACGAACTGATAACTTAAAATCTAAAGAATGATACTTAAGTATCAGTTTGCCCACAAAAACCTCCATTTCAAACAAAATTACATCTGTATCCCCAATACCCACTCATAGGTACACGCCATTGCCGACTGTGTAGTAACGCAGGCAATAGTGAGTACGGTACTAATATGTATCACTGTGCATTTTTGGCTATATTTAAGTGAAACCCATATCTTGGAGTTTACTTAAATATAACTAATTATGTTGAATAATAGATGATTAAAACTTACCAGGTTGTTTTGTGACCTTTGAAGAGGGTTTCCTGAAATTTTGGGTCCTTTTTGTCGATAACTGCTATCGAGACTGTCCCGTCAGCATCCAGTTTGTATTTTTCACGATTATGATGAAGGGAGCCCTCAGCGCTCGTAGTAGTACCGGCGCGATCGGTTCGTCGATCTCCTACGAAGACCTGGAAGGGCCAAACTGACGACGTAAAAAAATAAAAAATATTACGTACTAATGTAGCTTTGGTCTTAAGGACCTCAGCTACACGAGTAAATACTTAACTTACAGTAAAATGGTGAAAAGTGCTAAACTTACCGACATTAGAGGTTCAGTGTTTCTCAGTTCAGTTCGTCAGTTCAGTTCAGCATAAATTCCACACAGTCTCGTGCCCAAAGGTGTATGGCGCCCTCTAATGGGTAAAGCCCTATAGGGGGTGGGGGTAATTCCTACTACATTCCCCCCTGTTTTGAAAAACCCGGCCCAAAACCAAAATGGGCCCGGGAAAATCCCACCCGAATGAAAAGGAAAAAAAAAAAAAAAAAATTCTCTCTCCTTGCCCCAGAACTACGAGCAATATAGAACCAGAACACAATTTTTTTTTTTTTTTTTTTCAATAAACCCAACGCTCCAAAAAACTAGAAACATATGCCAGAGGAGATTCCCTACCCAGAATAATGCACGCTCTCATAGCGGTGAGCTGTCCACTTGTCCTTCCGGACTACGGCGCCATCTTACCTACCCAAGAGGTACATTTCTTGAGTTTTTCGGAGAGTGGCCGGAGAACCGGAAACTCACCTAGGTCACTCCGGCGCGGGAAGGAGGCGTCAGTGCCGCCATTACTCAGAGCGAGCCATTTGGAAAAAAGTCTCCCTGGAACAATCATAATATATGCCAACGGGCATTAGAAAAAACCCAAGATATAGAAAACACATTTACACATTTGCTAATATAGCAAAAAGTATTATGATCGAAACTCAAAAGTCCCCACCAATTAGTTCATCACGAACACAGGAACAGAGTTCCCGTGGGTTTCACCAGGAACACGGGAATGGAGTTCCCGCGGATTTCCGGGCCTACGGCCGTAGAGCTCCAGGGCGTTAACCCTAGTTTCCTCTAGCAAACGATCCAGACGGACCCTGCGGAGAGCAATCAACTGGTCCTTGGTGAAGGACTTCACCAGGGCGTTGAAGAGAAAAGGAAAGCATAATTAGTCCCCGCACACATGAACGGAAACCTAAACTTACTTCCTTTCCTGCCCCACACACAGAGGACAATAATATTTATCTATATGGGTACTCTCGCTAGGGGTTACCCCCACGCAGTCCCCATGAAACCAATCATCACAGCCGTCGCAGCCGATCATGAAGCGGGTCTCGTCATATGGTTTGCGACATAAGCAATACACAGCTTCCGGGTCGGCTCGCCTCCCCTCTCGGCACCACTCCGGCAACTCTCGGTCCCGGCACGGTTTTAGCCGATCCTGGTGTACGGTGGAAACCGACTTCCGGAGCTCCACCCGATACAAATCGGGGGTTAACCTTTTGACTACCTTCCCGGGACCCTTCCAGGGGCTGCTCAGTTTCTTACATTTGCCCTTGACAGTTGCAGTGTCAAGGACATAAACCGGGTCACCCTCCTGGAACTGCCTCCGGAAAGAATGTACATCGTAGTCCCGCTTCATGCGCATCTGAGCGTTCCTCAGATTAGCCCGGGCCGTCTCATGAGCAGCCTGGGTTGCTTTCATTAGCCTGCCCAAGTATTCCTCCTGGTCCCAAGTCACACTGTCCCCGGGTAGAGGATACATAAGATGGGCTGGCTGATTCACCTCCCGCCCTAGCATCAGCCGGTTAGCAGTATATCCGGTACTACGGTTAACCGTAGCCCTTAGCGCTCCAGCGATCTGAGGCAGGTACTCGTCCCACTTATTCTGGGTCCGCCCGACGTAGCACCGGACAGCATCCATCAAGGTACGATTGTACCTTTCCACCTGACCATTACCAGAAGGTCGGTATGGCGTCGTCTTGGCCTTGTGGATCAGGAGAACCTTGCAGATACCTTTGAAAAGTCTGCTCTCGAAATTTCTCCCCTGGTCCGTAAAAATAGCGAACGGATACCCGAAACGGCAAAAGAATTCCCCAACCGCAGCACGGGCAGTCTCCTCCGCTGTCTGAGATGGCAGTGGGACGCACTCTACCCACTTAGTGAACTGATCCACCATCATGAGGATATGCTCATTCCCCTGGGACGACTTAGGCAATGGCCCCAGAAAATCCAGGTGAACCCGTTCCATGGGAGCCCCTGCGTGATAATTCCGCATGGGACTTTTACCGTACCTGGTGGCCTTCTTGTTCCTATTGCAGGTCGGGCAAGTTCGGACATAATCTGCCACATCCTTGCCCATTTTGTACCAGAAGTACTTGGCCCGAATGTAGGACTTGGTCCGATCCCTGCCGGGATGACCTGCAGCCGGAATGTCATGACTTGCACGCATGACTTCCTCCCTCAATGACCTGGGCACCAACAGCCGCGCGCCCTGGTCCTCCTCGTTTTTGCATATGACTCGTTCTACCCGCAGGAACTGGGCCCTGTTAATCCAGAGAAATTTCTCCTCCGGACCCCACAGCATTATAGTGGCCTCATCCGGTTCTTGCCGATCATCGAGCCATTTCCCCAAAGCCATCAGAGCAGGATCCTTTTCTTGTTCAGCCCGCATCCTATCTGCAGGCAAGGGTTCCTCCTCCGCGACTTCCACAGGTCGGAGCCTTGCTGTTCTTACTATGGGTTCCCCCACCACAGCTCCGGCCCCCGCCGACGAAGTGCAGACTACCACATGAGTCGCTCCAAAACTCTTCTCTAGCCCTGACTCAAACATGGCCTTCACCCTTGCGGCCCGGCCAGCAAGGGGAACCACATTATCGACCACATCGCCGAAAGTGGCCCAGTTCTTGTGAGCCTTGGAACAGTATCCGCACCCTCCGCACGGCAGGTGTTCTAAACTAAAACCCAACCGGTACTCTTCACAAAGCGGCTCCGCTAGTGGGACTCTAGACAGAGCATCAGCATTGGCATGCTTCTTGCCCGGACGATGTTCCAGGCGCATGTCATACTGACTGAGCTCCTCCATCCAGCGGGCTAGTTGCCCCTGTGGGTACTTAAAATGGAGAAGCCATGTGAGGCTACTGTGATCCGTGCGGACCACAAACGGCTTCCCTAACAGATAATGGCGGTACTGCCGAGTGAATCTTACCACCGCCAGCAGTTCTCGCCGAGTTACGCAGTACCGCCGTTGTTCCGCGGTTAGCGCACAACTGCCATAGGACACCACCCTCTCCTCCCCATCTTGTACCTGAAGGAGTTCTGCCCCGATGGCCTCATTAGAAGCATCCGTGTCCAGAATAAATAAATCCCGGCCATTAGGCATAGTGAGTACCGGTGCCTCCGTGAGACTGTCTTTAATTCCTTCAAAGGCTTGCTGTTGTTCTATTCCCCATTGAAACTGCTGTTTCCCGGTGATCCGGTAGAGGGGAACTGCAGTAGCAGCAAAGCCCTTGATGAACGCCCGGTGATAGTTGGCCAGGCCCAGGAATTGTTCGACTTGCCTTGTAGTTCTTGGAGTGGGCCACTGGCGGACCGCCCGGATATGCTCCTCCCGGAGCTGAACCCGGTTAGCGCTCACCTCCCTCCCCAAGAACTCCACCTTTTCCTGGAATAGAACGCACTTTTTAGGCTTCAATTTAAGCCCAAATTTAGCGAACCTTCCCAGGACTTCCTCCAGATTGGCTAGGTGGTCTTCCACCGACTTTCCCAAGACAACAACATCATCCAGGAAGGCCAGGACAGTCTGCCAATTTATTCCCCTTAGGATTAGGTCCATCGCCCGCGAAAAAGTCGCTGGCGCATTACACAGACCAAATCCCATCCGCACAAACTCATAGAGCCCGTACTTTGTGGTAAAAGCGGTTTTCTTCCTGTCTCCCGCTTTTATTTTTACTTGGTAGTAAGCCGAATTCGCATCCAGCTTAGAGAACCAAGCGTTACCAACTAGCGTGTCCAAACATTCCTCGATATTCGGTAGCGGGTAAACATCTTTCCGAGTTACCGCATTCAGTGCCCGGTAATCTATACACCACCGGACACCCCCGTCACGCTTCCGGACTAAGACCGGGGCCGAGGCCCACTCGGACTGGGAAGGTTGGATTATCCCTGCCCTAGTCATCTTGTCCAGATGCGCCTTTTCTTCCCCGGCAAAATTCAGCGGAGTACGCCTCATTTTCTGTTTAACCGGGGCTGCATTTTCGGTATCGATGGAATGTTCAACACCCTCAAATTTCCCTAAATCGAATTCGTCTTGGGCGAAAACCCCGGAAAAACGAATTAATAAATCCCGGAGTTTGTCCCGCCCTTCCTCCGATAAAAGGGTTGAGGACTGCTTGAACAGTTCGGCTAGGTGGGGTGGGACCCCCTCGGTCCCCCCTGTTTTGACTTGGGAGATCTCCCCGTCAAAG
The DNA here is from genome assembly GCA_025617745.1 of Heliocidaris erythrogramma. Lineage (NCBI taxonomy): Eukaryota > Metazoa > Echinodermata > Echinoidea > Camarodonta > Echinometridae > Heliocidaris > Heliocidaris erythrogramma. Next base: position 52,985,680 of record CM046856.1, on the reverse strand, counting down.
CTTACAGAGGAAGCCACCTGAGAGGCCTCGGCCTGGAGTTCATGTGCCTCCCCAAGGACGTCCGCACAGGTAATTTTCCGGTGCCGGTCCGTGGGGTTAACCACATATACCTCCATCTCGTTCCCCGCCCCGTGCACGGAACAAGGAATCAAGAGGAATGAGTGACCCGACAGTGGCTCGAACACATAGTCCCCTAACTGTTGGTCTAGGACCCCGGTTATCCTCTTAACTGTATTAGGTGGGACTATAATTCTCTTGCGGACATGGACCCTTGCTACACCCATCTGCCTGGGATTATCCCCATGTAGCATGGGAATCTCTTCTCCCCCTAGCACCAGCTTCGGGTGAAACAAATGTATAATTGCCCTATGTTTCCCGAGAAAATCCATTCCCAGTAGCATATCATCTGTGATAGGTGCAACATACAGCCGCTCAGAGAACGTTTGTTCCCCCAACTGAATACTCACCGGCCCCACTATTGTCCCCTTCATGCTCATGTCTCTACCCGCCGCATGTAATATGGCATTCCGGAGCTCTTTCGGCTGCGGTTTCAGGTGTTGCAGCACCCGATCGGAGATGATAGAGACTTCAGCCGCCGTATCCACTATTGCTCTAAGGGGGTGACCCCCTATAACTATAGGGACACTGAGCGAAGAAGAAGACTGAAGTCGGCAAACTACCACTTCTTCTATCTCATCGGATTCCGGTTCCGGACTCGAGGCAATATCCGGCATCGGATCCAAAGAAATGGTCTCCCTTGGACTGGTTGGAAGTTCGGAAGTGGTGACTTCCGCTATATACTGGGAAAATGCCCCCACTACTGGATCCCCTGCAGTGAAAACCTCTCCCAGCTCCTTGGAGGCGTCTTCTGACCAGGTTTTGTCAGAAACCGGCATCCCCAGGTGCTTTTCAGCCGCCTGGTTGCCCGGCAACCCAGTCCTTAGTTGGCCTCTTTCGGGTCGGGCCGGGGGCTGGCCTCTGCCTCCGACCCGCTGGAGTTTTCCTCCTCAGGACAGTTGACAAAGGAAACCCGCACGTTCCCTTTGTCTCCCCTGGCTGTGGGGCAATCCTTCCGGAAATGTCCGTGCCGTGCCCCCCGCAGGCATAACACCGATCGCCCCCCGGGGACTTAGCTCGCTCCCGGGAAGCCCCCGGCCTGGACTGCAGGGCCTCTAGGACCTTCCGGAGGTCCCGCTCTAAATTTGCTACCCGGGTATCCAAACTGGCTACCCGGGTATCCAAACCGGCTACCCGGGCATCCAAATCGGTTACCCGGGCCTCTAGGCGGCCCCGAGGCTCACCCAATGCGGCGCGCTGCCGGTCTCCAGGGGGACGGCTCGACGATTGAGGGGGTAGGTCTATTTTGCGGACTTCGAAATCCCCCTCGTCCTTCAAGGCCACAGCCTTGACAGGTCGCCCACGCCCGTACATAGCCCTGTGTACATGCTGGTGCCACTGGATAGTTTTTTCGGCTTCTTCTACGGTGGCGGGGTGTTGAGTCAGCGTATGACACCCCGCCTCCCGATTCGAGCACCCCTGGCACAGACGGAGAATGGCCTGCTGTTGTACATACGACCCCTGGCCCCCGGGAAACGCCCGAAGGGCTAACCCGAGCACCCGATCGGACCAATCGGGCAGAGACTCTTCCGGTCCCTGCTTGGCCGCCGCGAACTCGAGTTGGGCGGATTCCGGCAACCCGCCCTCCCCGAATCGCTCCGACAATTTGCGTACGAGCGAGAAATACTCCAAGTCTGGCTCCCGCTCAAGAGCCAAGCTCAAATACTCTCCCGCTTTTCCTTCCAGGCACCAACTAAGTTGATCTAGTCGTTGAGGAGATTCCCACCCCTGCCGGTCGGCAAAAGCCGTGAATTTATGGAAGAATGCCTTCCAGTTTCCCCGCCCGTCAAAGGAGATAGTTCTGGGAAGCGGCTGGTAGGCTGGCCTACCTGCATTTTCCCCAAGCTTACCCCTCCTAGGAGCAGAGAACCTATAATCTTGCTCTTCAGGAAAGAGGGGGGACCCTATAGGACCCCCTGGATACCCTGAAAGGGGGTTGCCCCTTCCATGACTATCCCTTAAGCATTCCCGGCCTAATTGGGGTTGCAATTCCTCCCGAATGTCCCTGGAACTAAACCCCAGGTGTGACGAGACCCGGTGGTCCCTTCCCACCGCAGTGCCCCTCTGGCTGGCTTGCCAAAATGAGCCCCCCTGTTGGGGGACTACTCGGGTAGGGGGGCTGACGTACCCCGCCCCCCTCCATGAACACCCCCCGGACTCCATGGGAACCTCACCTGCCCTCCCCATCAGCCGATAACCAATAGGTCCGCCCTCTCCTGGGTTTTCCCCAGCTCTATATTGGGGCCCCCCAGGAATGTGAGACATGCTCGGGGCTACGCCCCGGGATTTGCGCGACACATCCCCCGAGGGAGGCGGATAAATATCATAGGGGTACTGATGGTCTATTGCCCCCCTTTGTCCTACGTGGGCCCTAGCCCCGTTGGGGGTACTGGTGTAAACACCCCCTTTGCCCCCACCCTGAAGGGGCGTCCCCTCTGTGACCCAGGTGCTCTCTACGTCCCGAGTAGCAAAGTCGAATTGGTCAACCAGCCCCCGGGACTCTGTAAGCCCTGGAAATGCCACAAATAATTCAGGGGTTATATTCCCATGCTCAGTCCGGAGCCCTAAAATGATCCCGGCCTGCACGGGGTTGAGCCCCGGCATTGATGCAAGTTCCTCGTAGGAACACATATTGATGGGGAGCCTATCCTCCCCCTCCGTCATTGCGACGATCTAAAAACTACTCTAAAATAATAACCGCTTATTCCCGTCCAGTCCTAAACTACCCGACAGGAAAATATTACAACACTTGGAGTTTCCTAATTTATTAACGAAATCTCGCTAATACACTCACACACGAATAATCACACCACACACCGTCACAAACTTATTTCCTTTTTTTTTTTTTTTTTTTTTTTTTTTTCTAACCGGACTCCCGCACTACAGCGAGTGGGTGGGTCCACACGCAACACAAGCAGAAACCATAAACTCACTCACACAATAGACTACACACAGCCTACCACTATAGACCACTAGACTAGCTCGAAACTCCAAGCGTTCTGGCGCAGAAAACCTGCCCAAAACAAACCCGAACAGGGCACAATATACCCACTCAAACTCAGAAACAGTTCACTATATAAATGAAAACGGATAAAAATACCAAAGACTTACCTAATTAAGGATCAATTGACGTTCTCTACAGAAAGCTGACGTCTGTGTCGATCTGCACGGATTTGCACAGCACAAGAAAACAAGATGGCGTCGATCCACGACGGAAAGCCCAAAGAGTATCCCTCCGCCAGCCACAACCACTATAGCTATACGAGTATAGCCGTTCCAGCCCAGGCCCTATGCCCAGGCCCTTGCGAGAACCTACGCGCTAACAACAAATAGTGAGCAGACGAAACGAACACTCAAACTGACAAATAACCCACTTTCACACCCCAAAAGCACACGCACAACGACAATCACCTTAAAAAGACACCAAAATAGACACCTCACAGCCTTAACTAATGCCCAACACCCGTGACAGAAGCAAAACAAGGACACACGTGTATAGCACTAGCCTTCTCACCCCCAACGGAAAAAACCCCGGCAAAAATTCGCCGGAACTACACTGGGACAGACGACTAAAAAAAACTCAGAAAAATGCCTCAAGCCGGGCCAATAACTCAGCCCGACCGATGACACTCACACCAAACGCACAAAAATATATATTACAACGTTCAAAATAAACAAGGCCGACCTAGCAGCCCTGCTTTCGACAATAATCAAAATCTTACCCTACTGTGATTCCAATATCAGTCACAGCGAGCAGCCTAGCCCAACGCACGGGGTCGCACAAGATGCCTATGCGTAGATGGGCAGCTGTGCCCGCTGTGTCAAAAAATTACGAGACAAAATTCGCCCACAAAAGCAAAATTCAGATCTGCTCGCAGCGCCAATAATGTAGCTTTGGTCTTAAGGACCTCAGCTACACGAGTAAATACTTAACTTACAGTAAAATGGTGAAAAGTGCTAAACTTACCGACATTAGAGGTTCAGTGTTTCTCAGTTCAGTTCGTCAGTTCAGTTCAGCATAAATTCCACACAGTCTCGTGCCCAAAGGTGTACGGCGCCCTCTAATGGGTAAAGCCCTATAGGGGGTGGGGGTAATTCCTACTACAGTACGTACGTAATAATTACTACGTACGTCGTACGTAATATTTTTTATTTTTTACGTCGTCAGTTTGGCCCTTCCAGGTCTTCGTAGAATAGCTTGTGTGCGTAACATTCTGCGTACGTATCTACGGTGCGTAACCATGTAGAGCGACCTCACTAGTGCGCAACATATTGAGAGCAGTCGTCATCCGTATGGAGGTGTGGGTAACAAGTACCAAAAAGAGGGCTGTAAATGTAAGTTTTTATAACTTTCTACATTTTGTATCTTAACGAACTGATAACTTAAAATCTAAAGAATGATACTTAAGTATCAGTTTGCCCACAAAAACCTCCATTTCAAACAAAATTACATCTGTATCCCCAATACCCAGTATACACACATGTATATGATCCTAATGGTCAATATGACCATTGCTTGCTGATGTGAGTTAGACTGAGTCGTGTGAGTGAGACTGAGACTGAGAGGCTGAGTCCTGATCACAATAGAGTCACTTGTCTTCAGAATCTGAATCATTCAAGAATCTCATCATTCATTACAATTAGTTCAGACGAAATTATCTGTATTTAACTAGATGTCTAGTTTTAACTCCAGAGACCAGTACCGTAGTAGCCTAGACTAGAGTAGACTACACTACACTACTACAGACGTAATTTTGTCTACTGTCCACTTCAACTTGAACTTTGAAGCAACATACATGGGCAAATGCAATACAATACTAATAATAGACCAGTTAAAGTGTTACTAAGTTATTCAAATTATTTCCTGGGGACCTATGAAGTATGAGGTGTCGTGGTCTAGTGGTTACGTCACCGGACTGTGGATCACTTGGTTCACGGTTCGAATCCCGACGCGGCGCTAATGAATGTCCTTTGGCAAGACATTCATCTACATTTGCCACTCTCCACCCAGGTGAAGTAAATGGGTACCCGGTAGGAAGAAATTCCTTGAATGCTTTAGCGCCTATCATGGCGGCTCGGCTAAAGCCGGGGTAATAATGTGATACTTTGTATTAGCGCAGTAGAGTATATTTGTATAGTAGCTGCACTATAGAAATGGACATAGGGCCTATTATTATTATATTATTATATAAAATAATAACCTGTTATTAATGAATGAACTACAATACTTGTAATCCAGTTTGCATACATTACTTGTTGTTTATGTCTGACAAGCTTTCAGGTTGTCAAGAACAACCTTTGTTTTAAAAGTATGCATTAAATTTGAATATGTAAACAGGTCTAGTATTACGGCATTATCGTGAAATACATTATAGGTCCCCCTCATTCACTCCACACAGTAGCAGTTTATTGCATGCAAAGCTAGCTATGGTGACTTCATTCCCCCTCCTTCATAGACATAACGCGCAAATGTGTACACACTGAATGAGGAGTTGCTTATTCCTCGATTAGGCTGCATTTACATAATGTAAAATCGGAAACTTTTGTGAGTCTAAACCACTCACGAAAGTTCATGCTGTAAAAGGATTGAATCATGACTGACACAACACTCAACATGCTGATTTTTTTGGCAATTAGTGCAAGTTTCTTGCTGTGAAAATGGCTGTTGTTTACTAGAGTTTAGAAATTGCGAAAGTTTCATGTCGCTAGTGTTTCTGGTTTTAAGCAATCAAAGGACAATTGCAGACTGCAATTCCGCAATTCTGATTTCAATTAGTGATTTATTTTATGATTTAAGGCATCCAAAATAAGTTTGTAGAAATATTAATCTGATGCATTATTTCTTATATTCTTCAAAATTTATTTGAATCAGTTTGTACAAAATGGAAAGTAAATTTTATATCTCAGATGTAGGCAAAACTAGGAAATTTATAATGTATTGAAAAAGAAGTCCGGAGGTATCGCTATCTCAATATATTTGAATCTTTGATGCTGGATCGCAACCCACAATTGCAAAATGGTTATAAAAACAAGTACAAACACCGCGGATATGAGTTTAGTAATACAGAGAATTGCAATCCAAACAAGCAACCCATCAAAGATAAGTTCAAGTGCATCAATGGACCACTTTGGTAATGTATGCAAATTTTATGCATACCTTTCAAACAAAGGTTGTTCTGGACAACCTGAAAGCTTGCCGGACATAGCTACAAATAATGTATGCAAACTGGATTCCAAGCATTGACGCTCATTTATAAAAAGCAAGTTCATGGAATAGCTCGTCATTAGGTGCTCAGAGAAAATATGTGCATAAATTTCTATACATTACAGAAGCGGTCTATTGCAAGGCAAACTATCTTGTAAATAATTTGGTTTTAAATCTTTAATAGAAATTAAGATTTCTAGATCCTTCCCAATGAATTCACATCTTCCTGAACAAACACAATTCCACCAAATTGCCAACCTTTCTCCAAATATTTTCAGAATTTCTTAAACGTGATTCCCAAGGAAATTTCGCTACAAGGTAGATCCCTAACTGTAGGTTCCTCATTCCATTGGTGGTGTCAGATTTCAACATGTTTTTCAAGATTCCTGATTCCATTTGCTTGCATGGGTAAAATATGGACACATCACTACAATTTATTAGATTCATTCAGTGATTTCAATTAGCATCATATTTTTTCTTCGTTTGTAACCAACCATCATGAGTTGAACCATGTTTATGGGGGGGGGGGGGGGGGGGGGGTGTTCAGAGAGATGTCTTTCAATGTGATTTGATTATTTCTGTTGGATCAGTGGGTTGAACACTAGATGAGATTGTATTTTAAATTGCTTTTATCCTGCTATTTTGAATCCTACTAGAATTACCACAGACACAGCATCTCTTATTGATAACATATTTTCAAATACTCAAGATAATATACTGAAGGCTGGAATTCTTATGACTGATATAACTGACCATTTGCCAATCTTTGTCACGATTTCTTGGAATGAACCTCGATATGAGTCACAAGAACCTCTTTATCGAAGGCAGATATCTGAACCTGGTATACAAATGTTCAGTGAAAATTTTTATGCAACAGATTTTGATGACTTTTATAATGAACCTAATATAAACATAAAATATGATATATTTCTGCAAGCCTTTATGAAATTGTATAATGAATGCTTTCCCTTGAAGAAAGTTCGTCTGAAAAATGATACTTGTATTAGGCCTTGGTTAACTAATGATCTTAGGAAGAGATGTAAGAAATTTATTCTGAAACCATCTCCTACTCGTGAGATTAATTACAAACATGTTAGAAATTCATTAAATAATGACATTAGGCATGCAAAACAAGAATATTTTTATAAGAAATTTAACACTGTCAAAAATGATATCAAAAAGACCTGGAAATACTTGAATGAAATTATAAAGCAAAAACGCCAAAATAACAGTCCCGAATATGTTATCAAAGATAACCTAAAGATAACTAATAAACTCAAAATGTCAGAGGCATTTAATGAGTATTTCAGTACAGTTGCAAGTTCTCTTGTAAATCATTCGACACCTGTATTGAGAAAAGATTTTAAACAGTACCTGACGGGTAACTACCTGAATTCTCTATTTTTGAAACCTGTTACTGAAACAGAAATAATTAACCATGCTAAAGAATTGAAAGTGGGTAAAAGTGCTGGATATGATGGGGTTGATCCAACGTTTGTTAAATAAAAAGACCATATTTTTGTATGCAAAGCATTTGTGTTGTCTTTTTAATGAATCCTTTATCTCTGGACAAATACCGGATCAATTAAAGATTGCTAAAGTAGTTCCTATATATAAAAGCAAGGGTAAAGAGTGTTTAGATAACTATCGCCCAATATCTATCTTGCCAGTATTTTCCAAGATTTTAGAAAAACTTGTTTACAGACGACTCATTGATTACATTGATAAAAATAATATTTTTTACTCTAAACAATTTGGATTCAGACAGAAATACTCAACCTCCATGGCTTTAATTGAATTTATGAATTATGTATCTCGTGCAATAGAAAAAAAACTGGTCTCAATTGGTATTTTTCTTGATCTTTCAAAGGCTTTTGATAGTGTGAATCATTCATTATTGTTACAAAAACTCTCATTTTATGGCATTAGAGGCATTTCTCTGAATTGGTTTGATAATTATCTGAATAATCGTAAACAATTCGTTGTTATTGATCAACAGTCTTCACATTTATGTAATATTACAACCGGAATTCATCAAGGGAGTATCCTTGCCTTGGTCCCCCATTGTTTTTATTATTCATCAATGATCTTCATTATGTTTCCAGTAAACTGACATTTATCTTATTTGCCGATGACACAAATATGTTTCTGTCTGGTAAATCTGTTCAGCAATTGAATAGAGATTTAAAAATAGAATTGGAGAAGGTTTCTGGCTGGTTTTATGCTAATAAATTAAAGGTGAACATGAATAAAACTAATTATATGGTGTTTAAAGGCAGAAATATTCATGTTGACTTTGATGAGTTACGTGTGCAATTTAATGGCGAATATTTATCCAGAGTATGTTCAACAAAATTTTTGGGAATATTCATAGATGAAGGTTTAAACTGGAAAAGTCATGTTAATTACATTGCCTCTAAAATTTCAAGTGCAATCGGTGTTCTTCATGCTGTACACAAACTATTTCCTTTACGAATATTATGCAGTCTGTACAATACATTGTTACTTCCTTACTTGTCTTATGCAAATATTGTTTGGGGCAACTGCTCAGTGACCCTTTTGAATAGGTTGTTGGTCCTTCAAAAGAAAGCCCTACGTTTGATAACCAAATCATCTTACCTAATACAGGCGCGGCTCTACACCCCAATTAACGTCTTTGTAAAGTCGTCAAAGCTTTTGAATTCCTAACAGCTATCGAAGCCCTCCGCTGAGCGAGGAGCAGAAATCCTCGAAAATTCACATTCTCGTATCTCCCTCATTCGGGCCTTAAATATCATGAAAATTCCAGAGTAGATAGGAAATGAGGATATTATGCTTCATATTAATTTTCACTGAAAACGGATGAGTATTTTTTGAGATACAAGTATTTTTCTGTTTCAGAGGGCCGAGAAATGAGGTTTTGTTTTTTTCCCGACACAAGTCTGGGACGAAATGAATATGCAAACAAATAACATATTGCTAAACTTTAAACTCCAGTCTCACTCCCTGGGCAGTTTCAAGTTTGCGCAGTTAGTAGTTTTGTGTAAAACTGCCATCCAAAATCGAAGACTTAACGTGAAAAATACTGAAATCCTTGCAATCTGATTGGCTGAGAACAAATTTGTCGGTAACAATCACTGACAAGACACGCCCCCTGTTTAGCATACACTCGAGTTGAAACCAGCCTGCATGCACCGCTATACGTGGGACTACACGCGAAGAACGGTAGAGGGTTCATGAATGCATTGCCTTCGATTTTTTCCCGACATAACCGTTCGACGGATGATTATGAAAAGATATTTCGAGGATTCCCTCAATATACTTTGATTTTTCATATGTGAAAGTTTTGATCTTGCACAATGAGAGCAAATGTGAAAAATAATGCTACATTTTCAGACTTAAAAAAAAAAAATATGGCTCCTCATTTCTCCAGGTTTTCACAAATTAAAAAATGATTTGACTACGAGTGATACTAATTATGGGTTAGAGTAACTCTTATTCTGGAATTTGACGTTTAGTTCATTTCATTTGGTTGTTTCTAGGGCGAGATTTCACAATTTAGCTGAGACTCTTCGGTAGCGGTTTTACGTAAACAACTTGTTTATTTTATGCAAATTAAGCAGGAAGGAGCGAAAGCTTTTGGGCAGTTAATCCCAGTGTAGAGCCGCGACTGAATACTGCACCCCTATTTAAACAGATGAATATTTTAAATGTAAATTCTATATATATTATGCAGCTGGGCCAATTCATGTTCCAGTATAAACACAATAACTTGCCATCTGTCTTTGATGACATTTTTGTACATGTACCTAACTCTTCTATTCATTCATATGCTACAAGAAATGCAAGCGATTTCCATATACCTTTAGCTAAGACTTCTTTCCTACAAAAAACAAGACCCTTCAGTGGGCCCACATTATGGAGTCATCTTCCACCTGATATAAAAAAAATGTTCTTCATTGTATTCATTTATGGCGAAGTTGAGATTATTCCTGATCCATCATTTATGTATAGGTAGATGTATAGATCTGTTTTTTCCCTTCTATGTGATCTTTTCCTCCCTCTTCTTCATTACTGGTACCACCTCGTTATTTGACCTTAAACTTATTTCAGAATTGTACATTTTGTTTTTTACTGGGGATAGTCCTCAACAAATCATATTTGATTTTTTGACTAGACCCCTTCTGCAGTTGCTGTTTTTCTTTAAAACATACATTACTTACATGCATTCGCTTTTATACATGTATATAGAGTCCTGATCATTTTTTATTGTATGCATGTATTTCTGTATATATTCTCTTTATATGTATATGTTTGGCATCTGTGGAAATAAAATTGAATTGAATTGAATTGTATCAGTGGAGGTGTCGTGGTTTATTCACTTGACTCTCGGTCAAAAGGTTGAGGGTTCGAATCCAAGCCCGGCACTAATGAAAGACATTAATCCACATTTGCCACTCTCCACCCAGGTGTACATGTAAATGGGTACCCGATATGCTAGGAAGGGACAGACGCTTATTTGTATGGTGGTATACCCTAGGTGGATATTTGGCCGCCAAGCTATGACCGGGGTAATGCATGATGGACATGAGCAATAAACAAGTAGCCAGCATTATTATGATTATTATATTATTATTATTATTATAGAAAGGTCCATGCAAGACTATATCAAGAGTAATAATCGGTGAACAATATCATTGGAACGTTCTTTACAACAAAGTCATTTTCTTCTTTTTCTTACCCCTATACAATACAGATAAAGCAATAGTGTGCCCTACAGTAGTAACCAGTCTGGAAGAAGTCCTATATCAGCTAGATAAACCTCAGTTTGTTCCATGCAAGGATGAGCTACCTATCATCATAATACTGTGAGTTTGCCTGCACAACAGTACATGTAATTATGGAGAAGAAGAGAAGTATCGCCTACTTCTTATGGCTGGTAGGAGGATGGTTTGGCCTTCATCATTTCTATCTAGGAAGGGACAGACACGCGTTTGTATGGTGGTGTACGCTAGGTGGATTCTTTGGCCTCGGATGGCTCCGAGACCTCTTCTGTATTGGACGTTACGTTGATGCTGCTAATGACGAACCTTCTTATGTTGAGTACTACACGGAGCTCTTAAGAACTCGCAGGTACCCATCCTTCAGTATATCCCGCTTTGCTGGTCAACTCTTTGTCAGCTCTTTCTTTGGGTTCCTTGCAACGTCTGCAGTACCAAACGGCGTTGCAGATGCTTTCCCCATCCTGCGTCCTCTCCTTGCTCCATTTGCTGTAGCACTTGGAGTACATTTAGTTGGCAACATTGGCAGAGAGGAAGGTCCACTTAAATACGCTCTCATTGGAGCATATATTCCAGGTATTCTTATGTATGCTGATCCAAATAATATAGTTTATCTATCGATATGCAGTGCTATTTTCTTCAGGAGAGGTGTGGCCTACAGACGGACACCAGAAAGATGGAAAACAGATGGTCTCTGTGAAAGAATTGTCATTTTAGGATTAGCAGGTAAATCACCGTCCTGAGCTCACTGCTTAAAGAGAAGGTTGAGTTCTGGGAAAGGTGAAAAATAATTTGTGAGCTTTGTCATTCCTTTTATGTCAGTTTAGTATATAATGAGAAAAAGCTGCAGTGTCCTAGCCCAACATTCATGCCACATTGTGTGTGCAGTCCCACATACCAATTTTTGTGTATTAAAGTGCATGTGCTTTTCAGCGAGATTGGGTCTAAAGCCTCACAGTACATGTATCATTTCTTATGTAGATAAAATCAACTTTTCTCAAAAGACAGTTTCTTTCACAATGTAATCGCATGACCAGAACTCGACTTTATCTGTAAATTGTATTATAGATCAAAGGGTTACAATAAAGTACCGAAATAGCTGCATTTGAAGCCTTAAGAAGTTACTTGCACAAAGTGCTCTAGATAGCAAATTAAAGCACCTTATGTACTTATTAAACATAGTATTAGAATCTTTGAATCTTTATTAAGAGTTATGTCCTTAAATGCCGTGTATAGAAACGCTTGGAGTTCTTGATGTTTACATTTACAAAACATTGAAATCAGGCTATCGTTCATGACATACATTTGTAACTCAAAATTACTGTATCTTGTTCTGGCAATGAAAGATAGTAAATTGTGATACATGTAGTACTCCCAACTGTGTTATGAGCAGTAGATGTGATATCCAGCTTTCATTATTTTGTTTACATTTGCTTATCCAAACCACCAAGCTACTAGAACTACAGAATGATTTTATTTGATATGCACTTCCATCACCTCAAGATTGGATTCAAATGTCTGTTGTGCTGCTGCAAGCCTTCAACAGCTATTTGGTCTTTGCCGTGCCTGAATAGAAATCAGAATATTTCCCCTTATTTTTTTTCCCCCTTATTTTTTTCCCCAGGGTCTCTGGTATGTACTGCATGGGGCTGTGCCATCTATTACAACGTGTCTGTGACTACTGCCGAAGGGGAGACCATCTACGTGAAAGATGCCCTTGCCCATTTCTTTGAGTCACCTGCCTGGAAGGACTTCAAGGAAGTACTGGGTCATATCTGGAACCTGATCCAAGAAAAAGGTTGGAAGGAGGCTTATAATGAGTTTGTCGAAGCGTTGGATCCAGAAGGAGAAGCCGCTGCTCACAAGGTTAGACAACACCCCGTTTTCTACGCATAAAAATATTCTTCAGAAGCAGACAGAACACTACATTTGAAGAAAAAATCACAACACACTATTTTTACAAAATTTTGCAAGTGGTCAAGATTCCCAAAAATTTTCTGGTTTTACAGTAAGGAATTCTAGGATAATCATGGTCTGAAGGAGCAGCATCATCTGTTGGCCGACATTGAAAGAGGATGATAAAGGAAATGCCATGTTAAAATTAAAACCCTCATTTCAATGTAGATAGATCCCCAATTATGCCACAGACATCATTCTTACTTGTTTTTCTTAAACTGAGCTCTGACTGCCCCAAACCAGTCTTGAAATAAGAATTGTGTGAAGTGCAACACAAGTAAACTGGTGTTCTAGTATCTCAGGTATCCCAGGAACATGATCTGCAAAATCAACTGTGTTGCAAGCCTGTGTTCTCTTTAGATCTCACTGTGTTCCTAAACTTTTTAGAATTCAAGCACTGACTTTGTAAACCGTTTATAGAATTATTTATTAGAATGATTTTGATATTATGTCATCTAAAGCCTTCTAATTTTGCTTTTTATCCATGCTTTAGACCCTGGAGTTAGAGGAAGGGGCGACCCAAGAACAGATCACTCAGCGGTATCGTAAGCTAGTCCGTAAATGGCACCCTGACAAACACACAGGACAAGACAAGGAAGAAGCGTCTCAGCGTTTCATGGAGATACAAGAAGCCTATGAGAGACTATCAACTATTAATGCTCGCAGGGCCAGTCACAGGCGACAACACAATTTTGAAGATGAACCAAGAAGGTATTAAATTACTGTACTATGAACGAAAGCATTAGTTCACTGAAATATGTGAAATTTAAATTATATGCCAATAAAAAAATTAAAAATTCCATCATAAAATTCAAATGTAAGAAATCAATGATCTAAATTAATAATCCATATGTCAAAATGTACATTATATGCCAATGGAAAAGAAAAAAAAGCCCACTTTCGCTTTGTTAAAGTTACAAAAATGATGCATGTCCATCAGAACTGACGGATCTCTTAGTTATTCAATTATTATTTCATTAATCATGACGTACATCGCGTAATCCATGCATAACTGATTTTGACAGATTTACTAAAGAAAAATACATGTATGCCTGTGTGGAGATGCATTTCAAAGATTACACAGATTCTAATATTTAGTGATAATAAGCAGTTTTTCATATTTCGATTATGCAATACATTACCTTAATGAATTTCACGTGATGGTTATGAGTACTCATGTTCTTCACTGTTAAAATTATACAAATTTGATTGGTACTGCATATCAGATAATGTTTTGATGTATCACATCATAATTAAATTACATGTATTAATGGATTTATGATTTATTACATTCATATTTGCTACATCTTTGGCAGAAACATTCCAAGGAGTTTAATATTATGTATTGGTACTTGAGAATACTATAAAACCAGAAATTTTTGCGTGCATGAAACTTTCACAAATTTCGCGAGTGGTCGAGATTCGCGAAAGTTTCATGCCACAAAATAATCAAATCACAATTGAAACAACTTAAAATTGTTGAAATTTGCGACAGTTCCTTGCTGTAAAATTGTCTATCATTAACAATTTGCGAAAGTTTTATGCCGCAAAATTTTCTGGTTTTAGAGTAGATAAAATTATGTAAAAAATGTTTTAATACCAGTGCTTTCTTTAAGGTTTAAATTAGTTTTAAAAAAAAAAACTGGTTTGGAATATTTCAAGAAGCTTGTGCTATTATCAGAGGGAACCAATCGGTAAATAGTTAAAAGGTGTAAAGATCACCCCAAAAATTAGATGACTCATTAAAATGGTTGAGGATTAGAGAGCATAAGGGGCAAAATGGCAGCACAGAAGCTAACTCCAAACTTCCATACACGTATGTGTTGTTTAGTCTACTCGCAAGTTGCTTTTACGTTCATTCCGAAGTGTAATTTGGTATTTAAGTCTATGTTATCTCTTTGAATAACGAAAGTACTATTTAAAGCTCTGATATTTTGAATACTTGAAGAGGAAAAAGAACTTGGAACTGAATAAAGAGGCGTAGTGCCTGCGTTCAGTATCTTCCCTAGGTATCCCTAGGTATCCCTAGGTAATACTTGTACAGGAACACAACATATACTGCACCACATTTTGGTGTCATTGGTCTTCTTTAAAGACTTTGTGAACTGATTTTGATACCATTGTCCTGTGTTGTTATACATTAATTTGATGATAATGGAATATAGCTGCCCATTTCATAGTAGTGACAGGGTTCGTTTGATACAAACTTTGTGTATGTTATATTGTACATGTGTGTGTACTCTGACTGACTTGAACGTTTTTATTGTTTAAACAAAAAAGAAGTAAATATTATGGCGGATATAATCTAGAGTTTTTAGGTGGGCAGGTGAGATTAAGAAGAGGATTGTTTGGGAAACCATATGCAATTCAGGTTACTTCACTTGCTAAGAAATGTTGAGAATCTCTTGAAGTTATTGTTTACCACTGACCACTCCCTTCATTGCTATCTTTCATCTGTAATTAATAGTTGGTGCTCTGTTGACATGTTGTATTTCGTATTATAAGCAACATGGGGGTGTTTCACAAAGAGGTAAGTTTGACTTAAAGTCATGCGTAATTAAGTGCCAGTGTGCATACGGTATCGTAATCTCATTGGTAGATTACTCAATAGCGCGCGTCCCCCGAGCATGATCTGACCAATGCGGTGATGTGTCATATAGCGTGCACAACTAGGAATTTAAGTGTGACCGTTAGTCAAACATAACTCTTTGTGAAACACCCCCCAGATGTCTCGGTGTACTTGTGTTTGAATTTTGTAATTGCTAAATCCTTTTATATTCTTTCAAAGACATTTAGATTTCTATATGTAGAAAAAGATTTGTATTGTTAAAATATTGTTTTGATATTAAGTGACACCAGGTATGGCGATTATGCATCACAAGAGAAAATGTTCGTCAAATCCTTCACTTTGTCTATGCAGAAATGTACATGTAAGTACTCTGTTATTCATTTAATGTCTATCGCAAGTTGTTTTTCAAGTACATGTAATTCAAAAGTATTTAAACTCAGGTTGTCACGGTTAAAGATTTACACATTATTCACCAATATACATGGGCAGGTAATGGCAAAACTAACAGTAGGATTACACAGTGCATTCAAAATGCAGTGGAAACTCGCTATAAAGAGCTCCGATATAACAAGGTAATATTGCTGGTCCCAGGTCTTTATGTTCTTTTGTTTCTTGACCCTGATTAAGAAGATTCCTTATATAACAAGTTAATTTTCATGGTCCCAAGGTCCTTGTTATAGTGAGTTTTCACTGTAGTTTGTTACGACAACTGTTTCAGTCTTGTCTAATATTAAGACAACTCTTTGGTGTGAATATTTCTTTTTACAGGAGCATTTTGTTGATTTACAACCGGAAAAGTGAAAATGACTCGTAGTGATTTCTAGTCCATGTTTTCTTTTTTTTTTTTTTACTATAATATGTAAAGTGTAATTCACCTTTTGGAGCTTTTCAGAGCTTTCCAGAGCCAACTATATGTATGTTATTTTTTTTTTACTGGTACTTTATTATCAGTTTTGTATACTCATTAGCATCGTCTATTGAGAGTCAATAGTGCATTACCTCTTTTTTTTTAATTTAAATTTAAAATTTAAATTTAAAATTTAACTCTTTTATGTGCCACTGTAATACACAGAGAAATATTCTATATACACTATATTTCTTAAGGGGTAGTTTTATCAACATCTTCTGGGGGGTGTTTCATAAAGCTGTTCGTAAAGTTATGAATGACTTTACGAACAACTGGAACATGTTCTTGGGTGCTATACTAATCAGATTCTCAATCATTTAGTACAAGAACTGATCACCAGTCGTGCGTAAAGTCGTGCATAACTTATGAACAGCTTTATGAAACGCCCCCCAGGTTCAGTCAACAATTCCAGTATAAACTTAGACAGGTGATTAAGGGATTATCAGGTAGCCGGAAGACCGAAAGTGGGTATTATACAAAGCTTTTGTAACGTATAGTGCATATCCTTTTGATTTTTGGTTCCTATCATTGAGCCAATTTGCACGCATGGCAAAAGAAAGGTTAATAGTACCTTACTGGCTGCCAGAAGATAATAGGGAAACCTCAAAGGAGAATGAAACCCTGGAGAAATATCCATTTTAATGAAAAGATAGTAAAGAGAGAAGCAATTTAAAAAAAGTTCCACCAAAATCGGTTAAGAAATGAAAAAGTTGTGAAAGTTTGAAAAGTCTTGATTTACTTTCTATGGCGTTCCTCAAATTGGCTATTTGCTTCAATGTGGCAGGTTTTTGTGGACAACTCTCCATATGTTTTGTACACAAAATTTCAGATTTTCTCCATTATCTCTCAAGGTACAGCTTGTCTCTTTTTTAGCTCTATGTATATCATGGTAAAATGTATTTTACACAACATAAGTTGAGGTCACAAAGAGACAAGTAGCATCTTTAGAGATAATAGAGAAAATATGAAATTTTGTGTACAAAACATATGGAGAGTTGTCCACAAAAACCTGCCACATTGAAGCAAATAGCCAATTTGAGGATCGCCATAGAAAGTAAATCAAGACTTTTCAAACTTTCACAACTTTTTCATTTCTCAACCGATTTTGATAGAACTTTTTTTAAATTGCTTCTCTCTTTACTATCTTTTCATTAAAATGGATATTTCCCCAGGGTTTCATTCTCCTTCAAAGTAATAGAAAACTGCCCAGCAAGAAAAACAGTTTACAGGTAGCACAGTCAGAGTTACAGGATACTGTTGTTATTGTTGTTAACATAAAATATTAATAGAGCAATAGAAAATATTTTATTGTATCATATCTATTGTAAATGTGGCCTTCTCTGTGCCAATGCGTACTCAGTCTGATATAGAAAAAGTACTGAAATTTGAAATATGATATGTATGATTTGTAAACAAGTGCTTTATCAACTTTGTAATCATGTGTCTTGAACTACATTAAATTGATGCCTTCGACATGAATGATTTCAATCCATTTTTTATAATGGCCTGGGGGTGTATTCTGAAATTATCTCAGATAAAATCTGAGATTTTAAGTCAGTAAGATAAACTTCTGTTTAAAGTTATTTAAATCGGTATTCTGAAAACAATTTTAGCGAGGTTTTATGTCATCTAAGACATGCCCATTTATGATGCCACAACCAATAAGAAATGTTAGATTTCACTTTCATCCAGCTTATTGGCTTCTTAATTTTTTTCAGTTCTCAACAGGCTCCTATAGGCGATGGGTTGGCAGTAAGTTGAATAAAAACTTTGGTCCACGCCCTTCTCACAAAATGAATTGATTGGAAGAGGAAGAAAGAAACAGATGTCAAGAGACCAATATATAGTGGGGAGGGAGGGAGGGAGGGAGGAGTTTATTACCAAATCACAATGATACATACATCTTGGTAAAGGGAGCTAACAAATAGCATATGCGAATCGAGGTTAGCCCCGTAAAATTGATTACATAAAGCAATAGTTAGCAAATTAATTGAAAATGTACATCTCATATATCTTCTTTTTTTTTTAAGTAACACATATACATTATTTACAATCAATAAAAGTAGTAATAACAGTACAACAACAATAACAACAATAATAACGAATATCAAGTGAGCTTAAAATAAATAAAATGAATGATAATCATCTTCATGAACATTCTAAAATTGATTTTCAAGTTGGTATTCTCCAATTAAGTATTCTTGTAATGCCCGTCCAAAACTTCTGCGACCGGTTATATTCCTTAATTCTTTTGGCAAATTATTCCATATAACAGGTCCTGAATATGAAATCGATTGTTTACCCAGATTCGTATTACTGATTGAAAAATTCAAATTAGATTTCTCTGTTTCTTGTATGATAAGGGTGATCTAGTACTGAAAAATAATCAGATAAAGTATGAGGCAGACGGTTATACATTATATCATGCATAAAAATACCAGTCACATAGCGATATTCTTTGAAAATATCTAGCACTTTAAGATCATAAAATAAAGGAGCAGAGTGATATCTCAAACCTTTGAAAGCAATTACTCTGGCCATTCGTTTCTGAAGCATTAGGACAGGATTCAGAGTTGTCTTACATGTAGCACCCCAAACTTCTAATCCATACGTTATATGGGGTAAAATAAAAGAATTATATAACATGAGCATTATTTTTCTTGACACGAATATTCCAATCTTTTTACTTAGTACATTGCATACATTATCAGTGTGTTTCTTCCAGGTCAAATTTTTGTCTATACGAATTCCAAGGAACAATGTTGACTCAACTGACTCTAAAATGGTTTCATTAATGAGCAATTGACCTTAAATTGAGAAATGTCTTCGTCGATTTTTAAATAAATAGTTTTTTTCATATTTATTGTAAGTTTGTTTGAGTTGCACCAATCTGTAACAGCTTTCAGGTTACGGTTAACTTCTGATAAATCAATATTACGTTCATCATGCTTAAATGTATGAAATAGATTAGAATCATCGGCAAATAATCGAAAATTGAAATAATTTGAAGTATTTGGTAGGTGTTGTGGATCAGTGGATAAGTCCCCGGACTGTGAACCACGAGGTCCAGGGTTCGAATCCCACTGCACCACTAGCGTCCTTTGGCAAGACGTTAATCTACATTTGCCACTCTCCACCCAGGTGTTAAATGGGTACCCGGTAGGATGCGAAAATTAATGTCGTTTGTTTAGCAATTTGAGCGCCACTGTGCTGCTCTTGCTGGAATACTCCCCAGGGAGCGGATAAAGTGCACACATTGTGTGCGGGCATTTTAGAATCCGAGGACCGGGGTAATAATAGTATCGTAATATGTAAAGCGCTTTGATATTAGTTTACTTCTGAAAAGCGCTATATAAATAGACATTATTATTATTAATATAGACAAGAAATAATGTCGGGCCTAACACCGAGCCCTGAGGGACGCCGCATGAAATAGATTTATAATCAGATTTCACACAGTCGTAAGTTACAAATTGTTGTCTGTTTGTTAAGTAATTCTTAAACCACTCTAACACTATTCCCCGAATTCCGTAATGCTCCAGTTTTTTTAAAAGAATAGAGTGATTAATTGTATCGAAGGCCTTTAATAGCAAAATCGATAAATACTCCTACTGTCAAGCTCCCTTCATCAGTAGATTGAGTAATTTGATTGATCAAGTTTATAAGCGACAGTTTTGTACTATATCCATGTCTAAATCCATACTGATGATTATATAATATTTCTTTTTTCTCTAAGAATTTTACCACTCGAATATTTACAAATCTTTCAAACAATTTATCCACAACTGGTAAAATTGATATGGGCCTCTAGTTACCCGGCAAACTTTTGTCTCCTTTTTTAAATACAGGCACAACTCTCGCTATTTTTAATTTATCCGGGAAGATGCCCGTTGTTAATGATAGGTTTAATATATGCGCGAGTGGTTGACGAACATAGTTCTGTGTATATTCTAATAGCCGAACTGATAAATCATCATATCCACAAGCCTTAGACTGATCAAGGTTACTTATCACTTCTTTTACTTCATAACTTAAAACCGGAAGAAAAGGAATGATTCGTTCTGGTAGGAACCTAAATACCTATTATAATCAATGTCTGTATATTCTATTTTACTTGCCAGATTTTTCCCAATATTTTGCAAAAAAATCTTTGAAAACATTTGCAATATCTTCTGATGAAGAAACCTCAACAGTTGATCCATCAGATTTGTTTTTAACGAGTTTGTGATATACACATGTATATTTAGTCTTGATTACTTGAGAAAAAAGTTTGTGTTTTCTTAATATTGAGGGCTTAATAGCACACGTAATCCAAGGTTTATCTCTTTTCTTTAATTTAATATTTTTGGTTTCGATAGGTGCATGTTTGTCACATATGAAAACATAAAAACTGCCGAAGAAAAATATTGTACGCTTCATTTGGGTCAGAGCATATGAGCACATCCAGCCATTCTTTATTAATCATTACAAAAAGAATCCAATGAAAAATTGCAAAAGTTTCTGCATGTCACTTTCTTCGTGGCCGGTTTAATACACTTAAAATTCTTAAAAAACAGCGTACACCGGAAAATGATCAGAAACATCAACCTCATCAATACATCCCGCCCTAATAGGATAGGAGGAAATATTAGCGTAAAAGTTGTCAATTAGAGATGAACTTCTTTTCGTAATCCTTGTCGGATTTGTAATTAGTTGACGTAAACCATAACTTTGTGCCATGCGTAAAAATTCCCAGATTCTTTCATTATTAGCAAAGAGATTAATATTAAAATCTCCAACAACAACACAAGGGTTTCTGTCTATATTCATATTTTGTAAAAGACTATTTAAGTTATCATTAAATTCTTCAAAGTTGCTTTCTGGTTTTCTATATATTACACCAAAAATAATGGGTATTTTCTGAATAAAAATCTTCAGCCACATGGATTCAGCGTTATGCAACGATAAACTAGGAATACGTGACACTATAGTTGAGCGATGAATGAATGTAAGCTCCCACTCCACCTCCCCTCTGATTCTTCCTACACTGCAGTTCTAAATTGTACTCTGATAATGAAAACTGGTCAACATCTCTGATGTTCCAGGTTTCTGATAATGCTATGACATTGAACACTGAATTAAAGTCGTTTGCGAACACTTCCTTCAATGCATCGAAATTGCAGTTTAGGGATCGAATATTAACATGAGAAACAGAAAGTGATGATCGAAACAAGTTTTCTGACGATGGAGGAGAGATGTACCTTGACCAGAAACTTTCACAATGTGAGACTTTTGCAAATTGATAATCAAATAAGTTACAGCCAAACCTGCTTTAGCGACCACCTGTCTATAAAGACCACTATTTTTGTTTTCCTTGAAAAGTGTTTCTCATTGAAATATGTATTGAAGGAACCTGTACATAAAGACCACCTGCTCATAAGACCGCTTTTCTTGTCTCCCTTGAGTGGTCTTTATAGACAGGTTTCACTATATCTGCAAACTACACATCAACAGCTACTTATTCACAACCGCCACATTCAAATACATGTATTAGAAAGACACAATACACAGTGTGGTATTCATATTGCCTTCATAATATGTTGCTTTATTTTTTACCTGTGTTGAGACATGCTGTGCATATAAACAAGGCTGGACAAACATCTACTTCAACGGATATATGCAAGTTGAATTGAAGGAGTGACTCTGATTTCAGTTGAGTTGCACTCCAAAAGAGATATTCTTATTTTTGAGAACAACTAAACATTTTCCCTACAGGATTTTGCACATAAACTTTCTGCACTTCACCACAGTATCGTCAAATTAACAATTTGAGATCAGATATTGGTCATTTCATTTCCAATAAATTCCTACATGTACTTTTTAATGATTTCTTATCTATACTTCAGCAAAATCAACTTATTTTAATTGTTTTATTTCTCATTCCTGCAATGAAAAGTGCAAGAAATACTGATGTTCATTAGGTTAGTTTTCCTCAGCCGTCATTAAAACTGTAGCACTTTTTATCCTGATGAAAATTTTGACAATTAAAATGAACACATATATCATCATCTTTGAGTCAAATGTGGAGCAATAATATTTTATGACGTACATGATTTGAGCATCCCCTGAGATTTATATGTAGCTATCATTTTCATACAGGTAATTATAATGTATACTACAACATAATAGAACCTCTTGGCACTTGAACGCTTATCTCTAATAACTATAGCATAGTGTTTTGTAAATCAGCTGCTGTGGTGTTGTCTTAATGGTAGACTGATCGGATGTCCACTTGTGTCGATTCACAGTCCATTAGTACTGATTTCAGGAAAATAAAAAGCAATGCAAAACCATCCTTCCCTTTACAAAGGGAAGTTTTTCAGGAGGATGTGCTATGACTGGCTAGGGATTTCCTTCAGTGGTCGTTGAGCCATCTTCGCTCCATCAGATGCATGTTTCTTGCGGATGTTTATCTTAGGGAGAGTATATGGGTCACACGTTGATGATGCGATGGAGTTGCGAGGGACAATGGGGGCACCTTCATACGCTCCATTCTCTGACCGGATGATGGACGGGAGACTTGCTGCCATTTTGTGTCGCTCCTCCTACAGTGTGAGATAGTTACACAAAGAAGCACTAAATTGAATATATATAGCTAATATATATATATATACATACATATATTAGCTTTTATGAATTCTTTAATCATTATCTAGTATAGAACATCTGCATGGATATTTATCAAATGATTTTCTGAGAGTTAGTCACTGATTTAGCACTATTTGTACTACAGGTGTATGAAATTTACCCCGCACTGTGTCATACAGCAAAGTATATAGTGCAATTTTATAAATTTGCATTGTGATTGCACACAGGAATTCAAACAACATGTACTGCCTTTTGACAGATTCCAGCCTAAACAAATCTAGGATGCGATGAAAATGTACAAAGGTTGCGATGAAAATGTACAAAGGTTGCAACGACAGATATGCACAATGAGTTAAACATTGAAAATCTTTGACCATTAAACACACTTAGATTGAATCACTCTTAGGATATGTAATATTTGGCTTATTCATCAATACAGTGAAAGTGAAAATATTCTTTTCTTCCTTTGCACTACAGTATCTCTCACACTATCTGTCTGTCCGCCTCTCTCTCTCTCTCCGTCTCATTTTCTCCGTCTCATCAAATACATGTAAGCCAGTTCATAATTACAGTTTGCGCATGTGCTGATGAAGGTCATTTTTACCAATTATAATTGACCTTGATACGCTGTGATTTTGTGCGCACCATGATGCACGAATCAGTATGATTTTGCTTGTTAAACAAGTAGCCCGTCCACCAAAGCAAATGCACCTGAGCGTAAAAATTGGGGGTCATTTCAGGGTTATTTTTGTACCATGTACAAATTACGAACTGGCTTATTAGATCCTAATAATGAATACGACCTCGAGAAAAAGAAACAAAATTGCAATGACTCTATTGTTTTCGACTTCCGTCCCAAACCTACCTGATCAAACAAGCGACAAGGTGGCTTTTTTGGCCGCCCAGCTTGTTTTACCACTGGTTGAAAGGAGACCATAGGTAGTGGTGTCTCCCATCGAAAAATATTACCCTTCTTGGTTGGACGAGAGTCGCTCAGTCTACGAGAATAAATGAGGAAAAACACAAATCAGTGTTTGGGATATTTTTAAAGAATCTCCTCTCTTCCTATCTTTTGGAAGACCTTAATGTTTTTTCACTCTCAGTTTGATGAAAGCGACTTAAATACTTTTGACACAAAAAATGAAAGGAAAGTGGCGAAGAGATTCTACGAAGTACATTCAGCTATAAAGTCCTTCTCTATTAAACTAAAAAATTCAAATCAAACCTTGGTAACTCAATATTTCCTTTGGCAACATTTGTTGCAGGATTTATTGCGCCAATGATCTAGGGTTCAGGTTGCAATTGGGTTGTGGGTTGTAGGTTGTAGGTTTAAAGGGTATCAATCACCGAAGAAAATAATTTATGTACAGCTAGAATGTATACAATCAATCTCAAAAACTCTACCTGGCTTTCTATGGCTTAACTGTTAAAAGAAGACACCACTGGCAAATTTTGAAAAAATATGTTGTTCTGCATGTCCCAAGGAACTAATCAGTATCGAAATTGTAATATTTGAACAGCCTACAAGTGCGTATATTTTGATATAAAAAGTATGTTTTTGCCACTGTCGATACGCATATTGGCTCGTGTCGGCCAAAGCTGTCACGTCATTGCAGCACTTTGAGTTTCCACCACAATGCGTGTGCGTTACGCGTCCGTAAAAGCAGACGATAGCGCATATAGCATGCATACATATTCGTGGAGTTGCAAAAATGCCGTTGTGCCAAGCAAATTTACTGTTCGAATCGTCGTGAAATTGTCCGGTAAAATCCTTTTTTGCCATCCCTGATCCGAAGAAGGATAGAGAAAGGTGTGCTGTATGGATAAGGAACATTGGAACAACCAAATTCAACGTCAAAACGTACATTTATTCCCCTTTTCGAGTGGTCTGTGAAGACCATTTTGACGTTTTGGCGTTCGAGACCAACCTACAAGCCGTGTGCCTGGGATACAAACCCACTGAAGCTGCTAAAGCCCGACGCTGTACCAACCATATTCTCCCACAAGATCTTTACAAGCAAGCACTCTTTCTTCGCCCAGAAAATCCCTCATTCATCTCCTTAGCTTAGATTACAAGCTTATTGAAGAATGTGATCAGATTTTACATGAAGATTAACCAGGAATTTATGTTAATGTCGTACTTGCTATCTATATCGCGAACGTAAGAACGTAAACAATGCAGCTTGCTGCATTAGCTTTCCGCGCGTGCCTTAAAGTACACGCGTTAATGGGAAGCACGTACGAACGATGACAAACAGTAGTGCCAATTTTAATTTTATTAATTCGATAAATTGTGAAGAAATTTTGCTAAAGCACTTTATTTTTTCAGCAGATAATATTCAAAAATACAAAAAACTGAAAAATTAATGACATTTTCTTTTTGTCATACATAATTGTCTCACAAATAGCATTTTTATAGGCGCTGTGAAAGCGATCTGTGTATTGCTCCAAATCGGCATTACCGTGATTTGCCGTGGTTTTTGCAGTAGTGCTGCAGTGACGTAACGGATTTCTGCGGCTCGTACTAGTAGATATTGTAATATTTATTTTTTAAAAATCGAGATCTATGATTTTATCGACCTGAGCGATGAGTTTTTTGGTCAATCTGACTAGTTTTATAACATTAAAAATTGTAAAAGTGCTAAAATTTGTCAGTGGTGTTTTCTTTTAAGGAGTAGTACAGAAATAAAGGAAAAATAAAACCTGCTGGTGCGGAACCCTTATTCTAGCTATGTGAGCGCGTACAGGTGCGTTGACTAGTCTCCACGCAAGTCGCTGTAATGTTTGTGGGGAGTGTATTTCAACTTGTAATATCTCTTTATAGAATCAACATTTCAAGCTCATATTTTGAATTTAGTATGGTGGCATGGAACCCCTAACATACAGAGAAAAATATTTTTTGGTGATTGGTGCACTTTACGTTCAGGTTTACAGTTACGTGTAGGTATAGAGAATAGTTGAAGGTTGCGCTTAGGAATTCACTAAGTCTTTGGTGCAATCGTTGCCACAGCATGTATCACAGAACCAAATGCCCAATCTCACCTTCTTTTGATGTAGTCAATCTCCTGGAGAGCAAACAGTGACGGATAGAGCATTTGTGTTCTTAACCACATCTTCTTGTTGGCTTCACGTCTTTTCCATTCTTCTCCGTTTCTCTGGGACGTCCCCAGAGACAGGTCACGCCTCCTGCTTCCCATGGTTACACAGTGTCCCTCCTGTGTTTGGGCAGCACATCTCGGAACCATATTTGACCATGACATCTGTAAGGCACCATAGCCTGTCACTCCTTGCTTTCTGCACAGGATGGAAGACAAAGTGGGAGTTTGGAAAAAAAAGAGAAATGGAGGAAACGTGTCTTGCCTAAGGAAAAGATGATACAGAGAAATTTTAAGGACTGTTCAACGGCAGGATTAACTTCAAAAGTTTTTGTGCAATGTCATTGTCCTACCGGTATTCTAATCTTTGTCTTCTTAGCCCAATATACAGGGAAGATATTTTTCAGTCTACTGCCTAATCTCAGGCCCTGATACATTCCCATTTATGTTTTACATTGTAAAGAACATATGGGGCTCAACCTATCTCATCTAGTAAAACCCACTGGATTTCATGAAAAATACATTTTTGATATCCTAAAGATATGTAAATGCTGACAAGAAAATAAAATTTTCTTTATTACTACACCTACATACATGTACATTTATAGCGAAATACAAACATGGTGTGTGCGACTGCAATATCACTTACCCCAAAGGTGGGACCTCAGGGATGTCTCCTCGTCCACCCACACCTTGACCTTTGTCCCTTGACCCAACTGTAATGTCATGGAGTACCCTCTGGTTACTACTGCCTGGTGTGAGAGCTACACCTGATGGCGCACACTTGATCTTCATCGGTTTCTTAGGTGCCTCTTCATCGATTCTGATGTTGCCATGTTGAAGAGCTTGAAGTGCTTCGTCATGCTTTCGCTTCTCCTGGATCATAGGCAGGAGGAAGAAGTTGCGCCATTTTTCCTTTGGCTGCATGAGAAAAAACAGAAAATCGTAAAAATTAATTGAAACAGATGCATCAAACTCTTCATTGTCCATTATCAAATCTGAATGTAGGTAGTGGGATTATTTTGTCTGATCACCATTTCAGGGCATGCAGTAATAACAAAAAATATGATAAAGAACATGTGCACAAGTATAGCTTACAATACTGTAATTTGTCATTCATACATTAAAAAATGCAAATATAAATGGAGACCTAAAATAGTTACAACCTATTATGCCATATATCCAAAAAAAGGAATATGTTCACAATAGAACAAGCATAATGATTTCCATTGTGTGCTAATATTCAACTTGACATGTTGATTCCATAATAATCTAAAATTTGACCACTTAAGTGCAGGATAATCATCAGAAAAAGGAAAATGAAACAAACTTGACAAATTTTCAAACCTTGTCATTAAATTGAAAAAAACATATTAGTACAACATACAAAATCATACCACAATCTCAGAATCAAAAAGCTTGTCTCTGGTCTCCTTGGCTGCACTCATGAGCTCATGCCGTCTCACATTAGCCATGGTGAGGTTGGACCTTGGTCTGCTCCCATCTGGCTGAATCCCACTCCTGCCACTAGTTTTTGTACCCAGTTTGGAGAAGGTCTCACTAGTACTTGTCCCTGTCAGAAGCTGACTGGTCCCAGTCAACATGCTCTCCCCAAGGCCCGAATCCCCAGTGGGCTCCACAGGAGTGTTGAACTTGCTGTGATACGTTGTGTTCCAACCTTCCGCGATCAGCTCATCATCCTCCCATCGTCTTCTGTCAAGGTAATAGTGAACCCCCTTCCTGATGTGCCTTGCTGCAATTTCCTTTCTGCTGGTCTCTCTTGAAACCTGCTGACTGACTGGTTTTCTGATCAAGTGTTCTGGAGCAGAAGCCTCCTCCTCTTCCTCTACTGGAGGATGAGCAGAAGCCTCCTCCTCTTCCTCTACTGGAGGATGCACCATATGTCTGAGGCTGCCTGGAAGAGGGGTTTGGTCCTTTTCGGTTACCACAGACTGAAAAGATATCTGCTCTTGTACATGTATCTGAGAATCATGACTGGATCTTTCCTCCACTACACTTGGAGTTGCTTTAGTCTCTTGAGCAGAAGATACAGACTTTAGCATAGCTTTGATACCTCGTCTAGTTCGCTGATATACTGGTCCAATATCCTTCTCTGGTCTGGAGTAAAACTTGTAGAACAATGGGTGGTGTGGTACAAGATGCTTCATTTTGTGGCGTTTCTTCTTCATGGTTTCTTCGTACTCTTCTATGTGTTTCCTCATCTTTTCTTTGGCCTTTCGCTCCAAGACTGCCTTCTCTCTCTCCGCAGCCATCTCCTTGGCTTTCATCATGGCCTGATGTTTGTTCATCTTTGGCTGCTGTCGGCGATGCTCTTTGGGCTGCCTGGCAAAGCTCTCCATCTCCTCCAGTGTGTCCTCCTCTTCTGTGGGTTTGTCCTCCTCTTCTGTGGGTTTATCCTCATCTTCAACTTCATCTCCATTTTCATCTTCTTCCTCATTTTCCTCATCCTCCTTTTTTTCACTTCCATAATCACTTAATTCTTCATCACTCAATTCCTCGTCTTCTTCCAGCACTGCTTTTTCCCCTGTTACTGTCGGCCTGCGGACTTCGTGAGCAAGCGCCACTCTGCGTTTCTTTTTACGGATCGGTGCCTGATTCTTCAGACCTTTGGGCTGGGATCAAAGCAAAAAGAGATACAAAATTTTACAGACTATTCATAAAATGCACATGAAAACTTCATTTTTCATTTGATACATATTCTTATTAATCTACATTACTATCTATTTTTACAGAATAAAATACATGGCACTAGCAATCTATAAAGAACAATGGGGGAAAAAATCCTTTATTTTTCTACTGTATACAGATTTCGGCATCTACAACTTCAAGAATAGCCCCAAAATAAAGGCCAACATGTCAGAAATTCAGCAAACATTACAGTAGTTTTACAGTATATATCTACATAGTATGCTTAAAATGCAAGACATTTCCAAGTTTCAGTCAAGTATGTATCTTTTTTGATCAACAGCCTACATGATAACATTTTAAAGGGCATTCCAGCCTTTGTAAAAAAGCTGATTTGTGTGAAAGGAGAAACATAAGAGAAACAGGATGGTGAAAGTTTGAAAGATATTGGACAAAGAATAAGAAAGTTATGAATTTTTGAAAAATAAGATCATTACATCAATGCGAATCTCAAATTGGCAATTTGGTGAATCGATTGAGACGTATTCACGGTCAACTCTCCCATTTGTCGTACAACAAACTATCAATAAATTCCAGTTTTCTACTAAGTGCCTTTTACCTTGGGGCAGTACACAAAGTATATTGTAGATACATGTGTAGCATACTGTTATAGGGCCTCCATAAAGAAAAAGATCCGACTGGGTCATACATTTGGAAAAATTGACATTTTAGTCATTTTGTGTGTTGGAGCGAATGGGAAAGTTGACCGCTGCTACATCACAGTGACCGTATCGATACAGCAAATTTGAAATTCCCATATGTATAGTGATTACAACTTTTAAAAAATCATAAATTTTTTTATTGCTTATCTAAATACATTCAAACTGCTTCTCTGATATTTCTGCTTTCACACTTGTAAATCAAATTATTACAAAGGTTGGATAAAGCAACCAGAAAACCATAAGACTGGTCTTTCTATAAAGGTGGTCACTAAAGCAGGTTTGACTGATAAATTATCTGGGGACTCCAAGATGGTTGCACCTTGTACTGATACGGCTTCTTGTCGCCTAGGTAATTAACCAGCCAATCCTCTACCATCTCTGGAGTGTACGAATGAGTGGGAAGAGGAGACTGAGAAGATTTTCTTCGTTCTAGAAGACGTGCTGCCACCGTATGAAGTCTGTCCTCTCCTTGCTGGGCTTCACGATGGAATCGCCTCTCCAGGTCCTCAAACGGATCCTGCAAAACAAACATCACGTCAAGAAGGTGTACTACATGTACATTTGATGATCTGACATTAAATAAAATTTTGCTCCTGGCTTTATTTTGTCAAAGACATAGGTTTAGGCTTAGAGATTTGATTGTGTTTTAGGTTAGGTTTAGGGTTGGGATCAGCTTTAGGTACATGTATAGTGCTGGGTCTAGGATTGAATTGAAGGGTTTGTGTAGAAAAAAGACCACAGAGCAAATGACCTGTTCACAAATATATTCAAGTTTTATGCATACTTTTAAAACAAAGGTTGTTCTTAACAACCTGAAAGCTTGTCAGAGGCTTGTCAGACATAGCAACAAGTTATGTATGCAAAACTGCATTCCAAGTATTGTAGTTCATTCATTAATAACAGGTTTATAATGGAATACCTCGTTACAAGGTCCCCAGGTAAGAAACATCCATAAATTTGAATAACTTTGTGACCATGCAGGTCTATTGTTGGTAGAGATGTGTCGTAGAACCCTATATTCATGTAGACGGGAACATTGAGAACTACATGTAATGTGTTGCCTTATGTTGCAATACATGTACCAATGTGATACCTTTTCTTCTTACGGTTCAGCCAGCACCACATCTTCCTACTCTGACCTGATTTTGGACGAAATTGCAATATCAATAGAAACAACAAATTGAATGAGCGATCTTTCTGACTGGGGTCCCTAATGCTCGTGTTAACACAAAAATTATAACTCTTGGGCACTGTGGGCTTGCCAACTGGAGAAAAGGCCTGATCGACTGCAAAATTTTAAAAAGTCAGTCCAGTAACAAGGAAAAGACATGCAAAGATCATGGGTTTGATCCCCAGCATGGCACTTACATGTATGTTCTTAAAGGGATACGCAACCGGGCGGCCGTGGGGAAAGTCAGGATTGCGTAAGCCTCATTCACTCGTACACAAAGTTTGTGCGTCGAACGCGTCCGTTGGACTAAGTGGGATTACATTTCGACTGCAGGAAGCCGACCGAATCTTGCACGAGAGCTCGAGCTCAGGTGAAGCGTACATGTTTGTGCGGCGACCAGTCTATCCGAGGTTTGCGCCCCGAGGGGCAACGGCATGATCAGGTACAGTGCCGTATATAAATAGAGTCTGGCCATCTCGGCTCCAGTTGGGTAACAACATGGCGCATATTCCTTTGTTGCAAGCTTACATAACAAAGGAATATACGCCATGTTGCTACCCAACTGAAACCGAGTTGGCCAGACTCTCTCTATATACGGCACTGATCAGGTGACGATCACGGTGCCCTCTCGCGGCATTAAAACGTCCACAATCTGCGGTTGAGTATCCCTTTAAAGGTAATGTACAGTTTTGGTAAGCCCTCAAAAACTTTGTCAGATTTCTTGGATTTTTGTAATAAATAGCAAGATACTAGCAATACTAAGATGCTGTGAATATTTCGCCTCCCAAAGTAGAATATTAAACAAATGAGAGGCAAAAAATAATTTAGATACCGGGCCAGGGATGTAAACTCTCAACGATGGCAGATGCACTATACACTATACACACGCGCAAAACCTAGAAGGTTTGTATGTATTCCATGCGAAACCCAAAGATTGTTGGGCGGAAAGCCATCGGGTGGAAAGGTCCTAGCATTCCTTACAGATATTTACACTAAAATTCAATGGAAATCATGGATGGAATGCCAAATGATCTTTTGATACAAAGAGATCAACATGAGACTATATTAAACATGTTTCTTTCCAATTTCCTTATTGCTGCCCAAACTGCACATGAGCTTTAAGGCATTTCTATCAACATTGTTTCTCTCCACCCAGGTGTTGAATGGGTACTAAGTAAGATGAGAATGTATTCGTGTCTGGATTTAGCATATGTTGTCTGTAAAATGGCCACCAGGCTGGAATAATCCTAAGTGGAGAAGAAAGTGTGCAGCGTATGGAGAATCGTAATTAAATCCAATGACCAAGGTAACGAAACACTGTAAACACTTTTATCAGTTACTTAATTTGAATGGTGCTACATAAAAAAAACAGTTATTATCACTATTATCATTGTTTGTTGATACATACATGTGGTTTGGGTGGTAAGGTACCAATCTTAGCTAGGTATTCTTCCATAGCATTCTTAGTAGAGATGCCAGTCAGTTTGTCTATGGCCTCTGCTGCTTCCTGCTGTACGCCAACCTGAATGGAGTCATTCAATTAAAAGAGATCAGTAAAAATTATTAAAAAGAGCTTTTGTCAAAAAAAGTCTTATTGCAAAATTGGGACTAGCGGAAATGTCCCTAGTTTCATATGGACTAGCATAATTGATGATTTAAGTCAAGGCCAACTCTAATTGATTAATGTACAGTCAATCTCTTCTTTGGTTTCTGACTATCTTCCAAAAGAAATTAAAATGAAATGCAATTGGCAATATTATGACTTACTGAAATTTTTCTCATTCCTCATTTTTCTGTCCATATCTGTTTCTGACACATCAATTTTTATGAGTAAAAATTAATGATGATAATAATATTCTGGATTTATACAGCGCCTAACTCGCCTACGATGTCTCTAAGCGCTTTACAGACAATGTAGTAATAAACAAGATGAATGTGACTGCGTCTCCTATAGGCCTTTGCCTAAATTCAGTTAATGGTCCAAACTGTTCTTGAAATATTGTCACAGTGATAACCAGAATAAAAAGCCTACAATTACGTCATCATCATCATCATCATCAGTGTACGGAAGTATTAAGAGGGAGTTCTGTCGAGATTTCCGGTCATTCCTTCGAATGGTAAACGTTTCAACCTACACTTTAGATAGCGAGCATGCATGCGTGAAGAATGGACAATTACGGAGGTTTATGGAAGAATTTGGTGCCGAGAGGACCAATGCTTGTCCAAACAATGTTTGAATGGGTTTAGTGAATTTGCAGAGACGACAGATGCATGTTAATTGACCTCTTTTACGTTTCATCTTACACCTTATAAACCCAAAAGTCTTATCACTTTATCTCCTCCTAGTCATGAATACAAAATAGTACAGACATTGATTTCACATATAATGACCTCTATGACATTTCACCTTTGACTTAAGACGTGAAAAAAATCGAATCAGTTTGTCTCACTATGGTGATGCATACTAATTCCAAGTTTGAAGTTAAGGTTCATATTGAGCTCAAGATAGTGTTATCAAGGCAAAAACCTGATATTTCATGGTAAATGACCTCCATGACCTTTGACCTACGTACCACAAAGTCTAATCAGATCGTCTTCCTATGGTGATACATACTAGCACCAAGTTTGAAGTTCATACCTCACGTGGTATCGTGAGTTATCGTGAGAACGAAAAAGCATGACCTCTATGACATGTCACGTTTGACTTAGACGTGAACAAAAATCTAATCAGTTCGTCTCACTATGGTGATGCATACTAATTCCTAGTTTGAAGTTAAGACTCGTATTGAGCTCAAGAGAGTGTCATCAAGGCAATAACCTGAAATTTCATGGTAAATGACCTCTGTGACCTTTGACCTACGTACCAGAAAGTCTATTCAGATCGTCTTCCTATGGTGATACATACTAGCACCAAGTTTGAAGTTCTTACCTCACGTGGTATCATGAGTTATTGCGAGAACGAAAAAGCGGGATGGTCGGACGGACGCACGACCCAAAAATATAATGTCTCAGACACCACCTTCGGTGGGTGGAGGCATAAAATACTAATGATTCCAATTTGAAGTATAAAAGCCTATCAATTTAGCCATTGAAAAATGTTCTGATTGGGCCTAGAAGTTTGAAATTGTGGACAAGGATTTGCCAACTACAAAATTAAAGGGACAAATGTGGTGTTTCCCATATGCTTTTATACCCAATCACACCGATGAGACTGACGCCAAACTGACAATAGAGCAAACAAAGAATTACATGCCGTCAATTAGCCAAGTAACAGTCAGTCTGGAGTCGGTGTGGAGTTGATCCGGCTGTGTGTGACTGACGTATTCAGAAAAGCCAGGCTTAATCATGTAGAGGTGTTGTGGTCTAGTGAATAAGTCGCCAGACTGCAGAGCACAAGGTGCGGGGTTCAAATTCCACCACGGCACTAACGTCCTTTGGCAAGACACTGATCTACATTTGCCACTCTCCACCCAGGTGTAAATGGGTACCTGATATGCTTGAGCGCTAGTCACTTTAACGGCTCGGCTAAGAACGGGGTAATAATGTCTAAGCGCCATAGTCTAGTCTCGAGTCTCTAGGCTCTAGCACAGCGTGACGGATATGAGCGCTATTTAAGTGGCCATTATTATAATAATATATTATTTGATTACATTCCACATTGCAACAAGAGCCCCAGGGGGCACGACGCTCACCTGAGGTGGATCAATTCACATCTGGTGCATGTTCTCTCTAGCACATGAACAACTTTCATTCTTCATCTATAGAGGTATCTCTTTACACAATACCAAGTATGAGCTTCCTACCAAGTTCGGTTAAGTTCCAATCATGGGTTTTGGAGAAGAAGCTGAAAATGTAAAAAGTTTATGGATGGCGGACAAATGGTTCTGGAGAAGAAGATGTTTGAAATTTACATAGCTTTTACAATTGGGGGCCCTCCCCCTGGGCCCCCCTGGGGGCCACACGTACCATTTAGCAACTTTGGGTCCCCTACCCCTAAGGATGATTCCTACCAAGTTTGGTTGAATTCCGATCATGGGTTTTGGAGAAGAAGATGAAAATGTAAAAAGTTAACGGACGACGCACAACGGACGCCGGACAAATTTCCATCGCAATAGCTCACTCGAGCCTTAGGCTCACTTGAGCTAAAAATCAAATGCCACAATACCTCTTTATCAGCCATAGTGTGGAGTATAGATACCACTACAATGGGACGGTTGACTCCGAGATCTTTCAGTACTTTGACAGCATTCATACGAGTGTCCACGACGGAGCTCTTGAGTTCTCGCAGGTACCTCTTGATGACAGAGTCCAGCACGGTCCCTCCAAAGCCGACAAGGCTAATACATCAACATTACATGAATGAAATACACTGTCATAATAAACTATGGTCTTGGTAATTTTGGCACGCTAAAATAACATGTATTCACTTAACTACAGTATCAGGAATAATTATCTTTAAAAAAAAAAAAAAATTCTTTTTACTACAGACTGCACAATACAATTCATGAAACACTGCTGATTCATTTAAAGGGAACAATAACACAAAAAAAATCCAAATTTTGCACTCTTTGGCTGGGGTTCAATGCCGAGATACTCAGCCTTTTAGCTGAGATCATGTGTAGTAATTCAACATAAGTAAGTATGAGTCCAGAAATCAGTCAGAGGATACATTAGATATCACCGATTCTGAATATGACAAACCCTGGCTTGAAAACCGATATTCCCATCACCAAACAACATTTTTACTGTTATTGATACGGCAAACTGCAACTTTGTTCGGGATTCATGGCTACATGTCACATAGGAAAACCGTTGAATGGCATAATTATGCTCCTGGGACAATTGCTCTTTTCAATTTCCTATGATAATGTAATTCCCAATTTCAATTCTGGGGGGGGGCATTTCATCAAGTGTCTTGTCAGTGATTTTTACAGACAAATTTGCTCTCAGCCAATCAGATGCAAGGATTTTGGTAGCTTATAACAGTCACTGCAACTTGTCATTGATAACAAGTTTTATGAAACAGGGCCCTAGACCCAACACTATACTTAACCCCAAACATCTGAACCTAAAATCAAATTGCGACGCTAACTTTAAATCTCTACTTCTGACGAAATACAGCCCAAGCAATTGTCGCTGAAGCAATTTTCACATCACCATGAAAGCTTACCCATTCAGCTCAAGAAGTAAGTCACAAATAGACCTGTAGTTCTCCTTAGATGAACTCTCTAAAAGATTTACTGCAACAGAGAGCAAGAAAAATGTCAAAAGATATAAATTCTCCTGAACTGATAGAACAAATAGAGAACAAGAAAATGAATCCTCCAACACTGATTGAGAAATAGAGATGAGTGGAAAAATGAAAGGCATGAATAAATGCTTCTGTTTTAAACATTATTCTCTCTCTACTTCTTGCTAGAACTGAGAAATATTTTCCCTTGATATTACTGCATACATCAACAGAAAAAACAATGACAATAAAAATTTACGTCCACTTGTTAACACAATTCTAAGTTATCATCTACATTGTCCAATATTAGCAGAACTTTTTCATACACTTAAAACTGAACAAAATATACATGTAGATCTCAGTATATACAAACTAGATTTCAATATACACTTGCCTGGCTGCACACTTTGTCTTCCTCAGGGATTTATTAGATTTTAACAACAGTTCCAAACATCAAATGTACCATCACCATATGTTATCTTAATCTATTTGTTTTGGTCTAAACAGAAGTTGAAGATACTAAATGTACGCAGAATTAAATGAATTGTACATTGTATACCATTTCATATTATGCTATTCCATTGCACTATATCTTAATCTATTTGTTTGGTTTAAACAGCATTTAACAATGCTAAATGTCATTTCATTTACATGAGCATTATCATTAAACATTATCTCAATCTATTTGTTTTAAAGTCTTATAGGAGTGATATATATCACAAGGTCAAAGGCCACTTAGATCTATCCACAATTACATTGCAATAATATGTTAAGCTAGTACACATAGCTGGTGTGCTTGCACTATTTCCTCTTCAAACAAACCACTGGAGGCTTTATAGTATACTAAATGGCCGGAATTCATGAAGGCATTTTAAACCTTAGCAGAGGGATAATAAACCACCAATAAACTAAGGGTGACAGAGGGTTAAAGAAAAAAGAAAGAAGTAAAAACAAGAAGTTAATATTATAAGAAGTACATGTAGTCTTCATCAAAAAGAGCAAACACAGGCTTGGAAACTCAGAAGCTAGTTTCCCTGCAAGTTGAATCACTACCCAAATTCTTTAGTGTTTCAGCCTTCCACATGCAAAAATAATATTGTCATTTTCATTATGATAGCAAGTGTACCACCTTTAATCAGCAGGTACATATATATATATATACACATGTACCTGCTCACTACATTGGAAATGTTTAGCAAAATGATTGTGAAATTTCATTACTGCCACTTTAGCAAAGACGAATTCCCATAAACTGTTTGGTATTGGTGGTGGGGTGTCATGATGAAGATAATCATCAACTTACAGAGTGTTTTAACAGTCGTATAGATGTCCATCCGAAGACCTTTGGGATACCAGTAGTTATCAGCGATCTTGTGGAGGAGTGCGTCTACCGCTCCTTTTTCTCTTCCGGCATCCTCTTCCTCATCAATCTCTTCCCTTACTTCTTGGGCGATATCTTCCACGGCATCACGCTGACGGAGGAAAATAATGTATACACAGTAGTTGAGGATTCTCACATTAGATTTAAAGCCATTCTACAGTTCTTGGAGTGTAACTGCCAATTTTGAGAGAACTAGTTTGCAATAATTCTGAATTGTTTTATGATAAAGTACATGGAGACAAGTTGTTTCAATCAGTCAGGTGCTCTTTTTCTTTTCTGGTAGGGGTTAGGTTTTCTTGGATTAAATGACCATCAGAGATATCAAATGTTGTTAATGATACTACTACTAATAATATTAATTTATATAGCATAGCTACTATTTGAATATACTCTACTGCGGTTAACCCTATTCCAACTGGGCTATTTGACCCCCTGTTTTTACTGGGGGGGGGGGGTCAATCTGACCCCCCCTTCAGATCTCGGCCGCTGATCGCGCGATTGCCGCGAAATTTTGCCTGAACATAGAGCCGGATGTAAGCTACAAGATTATAAAGTTAAATTTAAGAAAATTATTGATTTTCTAGTTTTAATTAATTAATTATGCAAATTTATGCATGAATTTATGTTTTTGCCTGTAACTCCATAAAAAAGGCTGAAAGAATGCTAATTTTTTGTGTCAGTATTCCTCAAGACACATTGAACAATTTCCTTGCAAAAAAAATCCACAATCAAAATTAATTTCTTATGTTTTTTATTGTTTTGCTAATTTCTTATGTATTTTATTGTTTTTTTGATCTTTTGTTTTCTATTGTTTTTTTGCCGAAATTTGTTGGGGACAGTTTTTCAAGCTTATTTACATTAGAATAAATTAATTTCAATGATTTAAATTTGAAATAATCTAATTAATATCAATTTAACCCCAAAACAGAATTTGCATTGGATTTGCACACAGAATCACAAATTTGAGCTGTTTTGGGGCCGACGTGCACGTACAAAACATTATGTAATTTCGGAACGGTCTACCCGGACATCGCAAATTTGGTCTCAAAATATGCGGGAGACTTCAAAGAAAAAAGTCATGAAATGGCGCAGCAAAATCTTTGCGCGTTGCAGAATTATCGCGCAAAATGTCGAGGGGGGGGTCAAATTGACCCCCCCCCCCCCAGTAGGAATAGGGTTAATGGAGACTCCTATATTCTTACACTATATAAAC
Organism: Heliocidaris erythrogramma; assembly: GCA_025617745.1. Taxonomy (NCBI): domain Eukaryota; kingdom Metazoa; phylum Echinodermata; class Echinoidea; order Camarodonta; family Echinometridae; genus Heliocidaris; species Heliocidaris erythrogramma. The sequence goes on along the minus strand of CM046856.1, from coordinate 52,947,081 downwards.
AGAACTAATCTACTTAAAAGCTCTTGTTTTATGTACAATGTACATAAAAATGTTATTCAACCCTTACTGTACTGGCGGGGGGGGGGGGTTCCTCCATCAACAGACAGATTCTGTTGCCACCGTAGAACCATCAAAATATAAACAAATTAACAGAAACTAGCTGGAAATCACATTACTTGTGAAGAACAACTCTCCCTTGCACCTTATGCACATGGTTCACGACTACTAGCTCATTGCTTATGTACTTTCTACCAAAATTGTTAGGCAGATGTCACTTATTTATAAATTGGAACATTCATCGTAGGTTCCTTTGATTCTGTTAGAAGTCAATTTAGGTAAGTCGACACTGCTCTTGTTACCCACAATAATTAACATAAATTTGTCTTTGTAACATGCATAATACATAGATATATATAGAAGAGTAGATACATGATAAAGCTATGAAACATACTTGAAAAGACACAAAATGTTATAAACAAAAATAATAAAGGACAAATTACAATAGGGAAAATACAAAATGAGGCCTTGATATTCAATACCATAATTTCCTGTCATTATGAGACCCACAGATTTCCTACGAAGTAGAATTAGATGTATGTAGATATGTCTGCATAGATTTGCATGAATCTATTATGTAATCTAAAGCTTAAGGGCACCCTCGCCCAAACCTTTTGCTTTCAGAGCTGTGTTATCCAATTATCTTTGCACTACATGAATGCATATGTTGTCATATTTTTTTTTTAAATACATGTACATTATTTTGTTCATTTATTCCTTTCTATATTTGGAAAGTTGGAAATAAATATTTTTAAATTGAATTGAATTGAAGTACCTTTTCATATTTCTTGAGAGCTGCTGTCTCCGTATTGATCCCCTTACCCTTGCGTTTTTCCTTCTTGGACGATACCTGGGTAAGGAAAGAGTAATTTCATCAAATAAAGATGGAGTTGAGTTCTGGTCATGCGATAACATTGTGAAAGAAACTGTCTCAAAGCAATTGGGAAAGGGTGATCCTGTCTACATAAGAATTGGTGTATACTGTGAGGTTTTGGAATCATCAAAGTGATAAGAAATTGACCCAATCCCCATGAAAAGCACATGCACTTAACAAAGAAATGGGTAATTGGGACTGCACACACAGGTGGCATGAATAATTTAAAGTTCTTAATTTGTTTCTGTTAAAACATCTGTTTAAGAATGACATAATAAAGATGTTTTTTGAAAACTATTATAATTATTTCATCACTGAGAACAATGTATATGAAAATGCCATTACAAACACCAAACACTGAATCTTATCTCTTGATACATTCTTTCAAATTGCTACTTGTAAAACACATGCAATTATGTTACAACTGATCAACATGATTTAAAGTACTTTTAATATCACCCAATTGTTGATTTCTGAGGTACATGAAGATTAGCGTAACAGAGTGGCACGAAAAGATGGCGAAATTGTTGGGAATAGTGGTGAATAAAAACGTTGTATTTTGACATACATGTATATCTTGACAGTGTTTGTAATATCAAGCCAAATCAAGGCAGTATTGATATTCTACCAACTCTGTGGTTTAATGCAATAAAATTATGATTTTTTAAAATATGCATTTTGCGTTCTGGACACGTCATCTAACGTCACTTCATCTTGCTAAGCTGCATGGTACGTGTTCAGTCTACTGGAATACTTACTGTTTTTTCTCTCTCTTCACTATGCCCGGGATGAGTAAGGATCAGCTTGCCAAGCACCTCTGACAAAGCAATGATTATGAAGATTTCAATAAAGATAATATTAATGACGAAAAATGATGAAGTTGATGATGATGATGATGATGATGATGATGATTATGACAATGATGATGATGATGATGATGATTATGTTGATGACACTGATGATGACAATTAAGATGGTGACAATGATAATGGTGATGATGACAATGATGATTATGATGATGGTGATAGTGATGATTACGATGATGGTGATGATGATTACAATGACGGTGAAGATGGTGATGATGATAATGATGATTATGACGATGGTGATTGTGATGATTACAATGATGGTGATGATGGTGATGATGATGATGGTGATGATGGTGATGATGATAACGATGATGGTGAAGATGGTGATGATGGTAATGATGATGACAATGATGATTATGATGTGGTGATAGTGATGATGATTACGATGATGGTGAAGATGGTGATGATGATAATGATGATTATGACGATTATGACGATGGTGATTGTGATGATTACGATGATGGTGATGATGATGATGGTGATGATGGTAATGATGATGACAATGATGATGATGATGATGATGATGATGATGATGATGATGATGATGATATCGGTCTCTTGCTTATTAATAGGCAACATTAAACAAGTAGGTCTTTAACAAGGATTTGAAAGTGTTCACATTGTTTGCTGTACGAATATAAAGTGGTAAGTCATTCCATAATGCAGGGGCGGCATGTAAAAGTGATCTTCGTCCATAGGATGTAGATGAAATGCGGCGTGGAAGTGGAAGGAGGGATTGAGATGAAGAGCGTAGAGTCCGTGATGGGATATAACGTTGTAGGAGATCAGATAGATCTGATGATATCACCATGATATCTGACACACATGGTGCATTAGATCAAATTAAAGCAACATTCAAACTTACATGTATATGGTACAAGCTACAAATATTTTCAACCGATTCAACAATTCTATTCAAAGTTTATTAAAGAATATCATCACAGCCAAATATGTGAACTGCGATTCTTTACAATAAATAATGTACAACAGTAACATTACAATGAACAGAATTTGGCTGCAGAGTAGGAAACTTCAAATGTTTCAAAAATCTTTGGTTTTTCATTTTGTAATTGTGTCCAACTACAGAAAACTCTAAAGGACTCCACTTACTCAAGCTCATTCTTCTTTTATCTTCTCTGCCCTCTGCAGCGTCATCCGTCTTGACACCTTCTCGTCGTCTTGCTTCCTTTATTGGCAAGTAGAGGGTTGCCTCTGGGGGAGGGCTGGGGGTTGTCAAAGGACTAACCTCCCCCCTGCTGCTCTCTTCTGATGAAGCCCAGGTATAGGTTTCATGATCCTCCTGTAAGAATCAGTGAGGGGATGGGTGGAAACAGATATGTCCAAGTCCAAGGTATTTTGATTCTATCAACTGGATAGCTCTACTACAGCTCAATTCAGATGAAATATCAAAGATTGTGATACTTTATTTATCAATTATATTAAACATTCCATGATATGTTGTAACAAATGGGACACAAAATGTAAAGAAGATATTTTTCAAACCAAGATGACAAGCTAGTGCCTTTTGGCAAAGCACTAATCCTCAATTACCAACTAAGTACTCTGGATAAGACTACAAGCCATAGGTCCAGTGGTTGCTTAGGTACCTACAAGTGTTTTTATACATTTGTTTTCTAAAGGGCTAGTCACATTTGTCCGATAACGCAAACGATAACAAGATTTTCATTACAGGTTCACCCTAGAGCTGCCCTACTAATGACAAACACGAGCATACTCACATAAACACACAATACAGTAGGGTGTATCTTTAATTGAAAATTTCGTTATTGATATTGGACAAATGTGACCAGCTCTTTATCAAAGAAGTGTAGTTGTCTGAGAACATTTTTTTTTTGGGGGGGGGGGAGATAATAGCGATGAGCATGGCTGAAATTCTGTGTGTGATTCAAGACTCCAGCTTGGTCTTTGCAGGATGCAGGTGTATTTGTAAATTCTATTTAAAAATCTGAAGAAAGAAAAACATAAAAGAGAAATCCTTGCAGTTTCGAAATTTAGTAATATAGCTAACAACAATTTCCCTCATGACTTATAAGTAATATATATTATGAAACTTATGAACATGGTTCCATAAAGTTAAGCCTGATTACATATTGGCAATGTAAAGAAAACTACTACGATCACTGATTCTAATATATAAAAGAAACTTACAAATTCTATATCTGACTTTTCAGTGAAATGTACATGTCCAGAAGATATCTGTGAAAAAGGAAAATAGGAAAAATGCAACACAACTTTCAAGAATACTGCATATATTTAAATTCATCCTTACCTGCTGCTTATAAATTAAAACTTGATGTTTTAAATTTTATAAACACAAATTTTGACTTTGACTGAATATTCATAGTAACAGTTGTATTTCGTTCATCGTAAATGTACAAGTATAGATTTATGTCCTTTCATTGACTTCAAAACTAATTCATGAACCTGTTTCTCTTATATTTCTTTGTCGTGAGGAAAAGGATATATAAATATCTGATGTCAGCTGACTGCGACTTATTGCACCTTAATGAACTTGAGCCTGACCAACTTGAAATGGAAATTCAACCAAGTCTGGTGTGACTGAACTATGACACACTACACAACCCCTGCATATAACAAATCTATTCCGTCATCAACTAGAAAATGGAAATTTATGAAATTTTCAGTGCATAGCCAACAGGAATTGATCATTTACACCTTTAAAAATTCATAACTGTCTAATTTTTTATTGAAAATTACTCAAACTATCACTGATTTTTTTTCTCTCATTTTTCTGCTTTTATGTATAACCAACTAAAGATCGGACTGGACTTTCCCTTAAAGGGATGGAGTTGCCAATTTCCATGTGCATTGCATCATAGTTCGCATACTCCCGACTTGTTGGAATTGAATGAATGAGTGAAGGCCTAAATTTCCCTACACACCAGCGATATCTGACGGTACACCAGAAGCTTCCTGCGAGAGGTCGGCAAATTGCCTGTCTTCTTTCGTATGCTATATGATCCAATAACCGGGGTAATAATACACTGTAAAGCGCTTTGAGCAGTTACTAACTGGAAAGGCGCCATATAAATGCAGATTATTATTGTTATTATTACTTTTCCTTACAGGGTAGAACTTAGGAAGTTGGGGGAGGTCTCGAGCATTGAATAAGACACGTTGGACCAGACGTAAAAGCGAAATCCACTATCAGTGATTGATAGCCCCCGTTATCAGGTCAATAGGCGAATGGTGTCGAATTCCCCATTAGACTGCTAGTCTTTAAAAAACGTTAGGTTACTCAAGGGTTATTTAGGAATGTGCTAACTACCATCTGGGGAGCATTTCATCAAGTGTCTTGTCAGTGATTTTTACTGACAAATTTGCTCTCAGCCAATCAGATGTAAGGATTTCAGTAGCTTATAACAGTGGTCGGTAAAAATCACTGACACAACGCTTGATGAAATGCTCCGTGGTCCGCTGAGATGGATGGAAATTTGACTTACATGCAAGTCCTTCAACTTCCATTCTGGTGGGGTCAGAGGTGGGATCAGAGGTTGGGTCAGAGGTGAAGGAGGTCTGGGCGGCTGGACTATCCTCCTGATAACAGAGTTTGGTATGTAACCTACACAGGAGCATTACACAGACAATAGTGAGATAATACTTGACAGAGAGGAAAAACAAATGGAAAACAGAATGTGAGAGTTAGAGGAAGAAGACAAAAGAGAGAGAATTATAAAGGGCAGAAGGCATAAAACATAGAGGAATTAATGATAATACTATTTAGTGAAAGTGATCTAATAAGCCAGTTCGTAATTAATACATGGTACAAATGACCCTAAAATGACCCCAATTTGTATGCGCACACGCATTTGTTTTAGTGGACACGCTACTTGTTTAACATGTTAAATCATACTGGTGCATGCATCGTGGTGCGTACAAAATGACAGCGTATAAAGGTCAATTGGACCCGGTACGAATGACCTTTATCTGCACATGCGCAAACTATAATTACGGACTGGCATATTATCCCGAAATGTCTTTTCTCCTCATTGTACAAGGACAAGAACACACAGATGAAGGTTGACTGGCCAAATGTGTTGTCTTGTTGAAAAGCTTTTAAAGCTACTGGACAGGAGAAAAGGAATGATTGTTTCCTGCACACCTACACTTTTACCCATGCTCAAGAAAACAATACATGGATGGAATCATGACAAGCACCAATATTTCAAGGATGTCATATCATCTAGAATACCGTACCATCTGGCGCAATGGGTAACTTGATCTTAGGTTCCTCCACTGGTTCCTCCAAGAGTTCTTCAACTGGTTCTTCTTGTGGTTCTTCTAGTGATTCTTTGGTCTCCTCTATTCCTTCCATGCCTATTCCATCATCCATCTCCATGGAAACATCTTGCATCACCTTGAATTCTTCATCTATGTCATCATCCTTGGCATCTTGTGAAGCGTCCATCTTACTCTCCATCAAAGTTTCATCGGTCTTGCGGGCTTTATCCGCTGCTGGTTCTGGAAAAAGAACATGAAGCATGATACAATGTATCTCTATAGAAAAACATGTTTTTTAAACCTTTAATTTGATTTTAACATATCATGGTCCTCTTTTCCTTACATTACATAAACATGGTCTCAATTGTAATAATCAAAAAGATAATCATCTGAATGGTATGTCTTCACATGGCATTATTAATTCATTTGAAATAATTCAAATCATGTTCTTTAAATTAAAAGCAATCACTTAAACAGATATCTGATCCATTTTAGTGTAATTAACACACATGTATATGCACAGCCTGAAGTTCTGGGGACTTGGTAGCCAATGATTGATGCCATCCCACAATAAACTAGCAATCAATTTGGGACCTCTTGCTTTCGAGATCATTATTCTATCGACCAAGCTATCATGCATCCTGATTATTAATGTAGCTCTTATTTGATTATTCAATTCACTGTTGTTAAATTCTTGTTATGAAATGAGGAACAAGAATGAGTGTACCCCACCAGACGTGTCCTGACAACTCCTTCATCCCAAACAAACTAACCTGATACTGAAGCTGCAGGAGCTTGGTCGCCATTGCCTTGGCAACTCATCATTTCATCAGCCTGTGGAGGTATCTCTTGCTTCGGTGGGGTAGACTTTGGCTTTTCCCTTTCGACAAGCACTTGATCTATGAATGAAGAATATGAGGTACATGCACATGTACTAACCCTAAGTTTGATATTATATTCATTTTAGTGTTGTATTTCAGTGATACAGGTAGAAAGAAAATATTCAGACTCTTTAACTCATAAAAGTCGATAATACATATAGGTTTGTCAGAAGGTCATGAAGGGTCTAAACTAAATAAAACTCTAAACTTGAAAACATACTGAAAAAAACTTGAATTTGGAACAAAATTCAAGTATTTAACAGTCATGCTCTTATTTCCAAACCCCCAAATTTTTGACCTCTATAAACTGATAATGTTCATAATAATTTTAGATCATTTTTTTTTCTTTCAAGAAAGAAAGAACACTGAAGAGAATATACATTGTACCACAAGAGGAAACCTATATGGGGGTGGTTACATATCATACGTATCATACGTATCATATATATTCTTGCGTATCCTGCAAATATGTGAAAACATGGTAAACTGCACAGCCAGAATATGCTGATTGTCTTACACATGCTTGCCGCTAATCATCTCTAATGGTGATCTCAATATGCCATGGTTAGATCAAACAGAAGAAAAGATGTAAAACAAGAAACTGTTGCAACACAAAACCTTTTGCGAGTAATTAACCTTTCATTTGCCACAAGTGCAAATTGGCACGATCCATGGCATGCCACACGTGCAAATCGGCACAACAGTAGGAACCAATTAGCAAAAAGATTTGCACTGTGCATAACAAAAGCTTTGCATAATAACCCACTTCAGGTCTTAATTGGCTACCTACAGTGTGTATGTACCAGTTTTATACTGGAAATTGTTAAATAAACCTGAAGACCTTTGTAAAACTATCCTTTTGAGAAATATACTGTGGCAGAGGTATGTTATTTGAATTTTAACAGGAATATAAACTATCATGAATTCTGAAGAGTTCAGGGTTGCGATGCATTATATTTTGCATCATGAAATTTTTGTGAATTTGGATCACTCCAGAAAGTAGCAAAATGTCTGGGGAGCGTTTCATCAAGCGTTTTGTCAGTGATTTTTACCGACAACTGTTATAAGCTACTGAAATCCTTGCATCTGATTGGCTGAGAGCAAATTTGTCAGTAAAAATCACTGACAAGACACTTGATGAAACACTCCCCAGGTTTTAGAGTACCTACCCGTCGTCTCTGCCGCCTGGACAGCACTTTCTTCCTTTACCACCTGAAGATGACTTTCTGCATCAATCACTATTTCAACACTACTTTTAGGGCCTTCCTCTGTCTCCTCCTCCTCCTTCTCCCTTTCCTCTTCTTTCTCGGATGTTGTCACCCCTACCAACTGCTTTCTGAGCCGAGGTAGTTTCTTCCTGATATGCTGCCTCATCAACAGGTCAGTAGGGAATGTCGGAATGGTTCTCAGATTGAACCTGGCACAAACAAAAAATCAAATACATAGAAATATGAATCGTTGGCTGATAAAACTTCTAATTTTTTAAAATAAAACTAGAGTAAACAATAAATAGTAATTTATCGCCCTAAGGAAAGTGCCAACCATTTACAAACATCTAAAATTCATATTTATGGGAATGTTTCTGAATAAAGGTTGTCCTTGGCAATCTTTTGAATTTATTGGAGGCTTGACTGGTGTAGGAACAACCAATGCGAGCAAAAAAAAGAAAGAACTTGTATGGATAAGCTAACTGTCTTGTCACTATAGCAGAGTAGTGTGAACATGGATAAGCTAACTGTCTTGTCACTATAGCAGAGTAGTGTGAACATGGATAAGCTAACTGTCTTGTCACTATAGCAGAGTAGTGTGAACATGGATAAGCTAACTGTCTTGTCACTATAGCAGAGTAGTGTGAACATGGATAAGCTAACTGTCTTGTCACTATAGCAGAGTAGTGTGAACAATCTATCCATTCTTATTTATCCAGTACTACATCAAAAACTTTCCAGAGAGAGAGCACTAATTGGCCATTTATCTCACATCATTCACACAGTTTTAGAGACTTGAGGGTATCAGGGGAGCGTTCATCATGTGTTTTGTCAGTGATTTTCACCGACAACTGTTATAAGCCACTGAAATCCTTGGATCTGATTGGCTGAGAGCAAATTTTTCATTAAAAATCACTGACAAAGCACTTGATGAAACACTCCCCAGGACAGAACCAACTACAAACAACAGGTTACAGGCAGGTTTTTAGCAACACTGACAAAGGGACATACGTTTCAAACTTTTTTTTTTTTTGGGGGGGGGGGAAACTTACATCTCTTGAGACAAAGAAAATATTGATGTAAATGTTTTCAGTACTCACCATAGAGGTAGGTCTGGGTTGAACTGGAATGGTTCTTCTACAATCTCATCTTCAAACTCCCTTTCTACCAGCATCTCCATATACGACAGAGGAAGATATGATGCGATACTCACATGGCTAAACAGAGAAAAAAAATGTATATAGATACATGAGCTTCAAGTATGTACATGTACATAGTAGCAATGCCTCAAAAATCTATATGAACGTAAATAAACAACTACCTGTAGTCTATGTACAAGGGTTTCCACAGACTTCAAGAAGAACAAACATAAATTTGTTTACTAACACAAGCAGGATGGGCAAAAATTTTTTCCATACTTCTACAACATCTTGTCTACAGACATTAGAAAACAACACTACAGCAATCACAAAGTACAGATCAAAAAAATATTGCACATACATGTATGTCAAAGGTCATATTGACTGTGCCTGCTTCAGGATGTACACAATATGTGAAATTCGGTGCCTCTCTGTCAACAAACGCTCCTTTCTACTTCATCACCTCAATTCATCTCCTCTGAAGTCACACAACATTGTAATCACAGTGAACACAAAGAAATATAGGCACTCTTCATCCATATGTCTCAAAAATGGGAAAATGTTCAGCAGCACTTCTCCAGAACGAGGCACTATCATTCCCACTTGGTTCAGATTCCTCTGTCTACTTATAATGGCCTAGACTATGGACCCATTTACTAAGGTTTACAATGCCATTATCGTTAACTTACAAGTTACGCATATTTTTAATTTTAAGAGGAACTGGTATGTTGGGGAAAATTCTCTGTGATAAATCAAACATAATTTGTTGACTTAGCAGCTTATCTGACTTATCAAAGCAATACTACCACCCAGTTTCCATCTGTTTACATATCGGGATAATTTGGAGAGATTCGGTGTAAAAATGTAGATAAGGACTAATCATGCCTACATGTCAAGCAAGAATATGATGCACAGACTTGCAAATTGCAAACAAAAGTAGCAGGGAGTAAAACTAAACAAGTCCAAACTTGTATTTATAGACTTTTTTATTCTGAGGAAGAGAATGGAAAGACTATAAACGTGTGTTTAACCCCTTCCATGCCACCAGTTATATTAGCAATTGTCAAAAATCAACTTTCAAGAGTTGAATATTAACTTTCAATGATTTTTTTCTTGAGAAAACCGGGCAACGATTTATTGCATAGGAATAAACATTATGTTGGAGGCACAGGTTTCTGTGTGAGGAAGAATTTTCAAGCCATTCTGAGCCTAAACAAAATGTTCAACACTCACATTTTGGGGAGCATCTGCTGCCCACGGCATGGTAGGGGTTAATGGTCCTTTTTATTCTTTTCCTCAGAAGAAATCCAAAGGATTGACACAATTGGGAGAGTTTCATCACCACATCACTTGATCTATGTACATTGTATATAAAACTCAAGGAAAATTATATTGTACTTGTTCAGATTGGTCATAATGTTTATTCCACTTTGATTTCCTATTTGTATTCTGGACTAGCTTTTCAAGGAAAACACACTGTAGAAGGAACCTTGGTTTTGATCGGGTGCAAGAACACTTACGATTCAACACCAGGTACAGCCAGAAATATCTACCATTAGTTATCCTTCTGGCTTGGGAATACATGAAAATCAGATGAAATTCTTGAAACCATTCCATCTCAAGAGTTGAATAAGGCAGCATGTTTTCTACAACTTTACTGCATTCTATTACACATCAGCCTTACCTTATATGGTTTTGAAATCCCACCAATAGATCTCCCCTGTTGTTGGCAAAGCACAAACTCCGTAGTGTGTTATCAAACCATAATTCACGCACCAAGGTATTGCTTACATCCCATATCTGTTACATCAAAGGAAAGGTAACAAATTCATCATTTTATCTTTAGTTAGTTAAAGCTTCGATTAATTAATCTGAAATTGTATTTTATTTGTTAAATTATGTCAAGAAATGTGCCAATGAAGCAGAGAGTTAACAGGTGAAATGTCCTGTATTCACAGGCAAATATGCCACACTAGCTGAATTTAATTGATTTAAATTTACAGCTTACATTCTTCCTCTTCTAACTTTATTACATCTGGGTTTTTTCCCCCTTCTTTCTGTTTTTCTCCTCATTTTTCTAGATGTCTACCTCTCCATCTTGTTTTTGTCTGTTTCTTCTTCTTCTCCTTCCCATTGTCTTTTGACTTTCCCTGCATCTACTTAATCTTTTATTTTCTCTCTCTCTCTCTCTCTCCCTTTTTATTTCTCTTAACCCATTGCCTATGAGAACCTGATTTTTACTGACAAATTTGCTCTCAGCCAATCAGTCGCAAGGATTTCAGTAGCTTATAACAGTTGTCGGTAAATATCACTGACAAAACGCTTGATGAAACGCCCCCCAGACGGTCCCCGTGTTTAAGCCTATGGGGATGAGATAATTCAGTAGTCAACGGGTTAACTCTTTATCTGCTTCGGTCTGCTAATGGAACAAACAGCAGACCGCCTCTGTCACCGTTTGTCACACGAACAATGTTTGTGGAACATAATACTCCAAATATTGTGGCAGTCTAGGATTGAAATAGGGGGTGGTCAGAGAGTAATACTGAAATGACTACAAAGATACTTCTGGGGAGCGTTTCATGAAAGGAAGTTGTCGGATATTTTATCCAACAACTGTTATAAGCTACTGAAATCCTTGCATCTGATTGGCTGAGAGCAAATTTGTCGGATAAAATATCTGACAAGTCCTTTCATGAAACGCCCCCCTGTTTACCTTGACAGATCCATCATCACTGGTTGTTGCAAACAGACCTAGAGAGGGGCAACTGCACAAAGCTGTTATCTAGAAAGAAAAAAAAGTTAAGAGATAAGGTGTTCTTTAATATTTTGTGCAAAAATACAGAAGGTTCAATCATGTATAAATACAATGTACATGTGCGGCGATTCCATGTCACAGCGGTCATCATCATCGCTATCACAAAAATCACCATCACCACTTTCATCATCATCATCAGCTGCAGCAGCCACAGCAGCACCATCATCTTCACCATCATCTGCATCATCATGATCATCATCTGCAGCAGCCGCAGCAGCACCATCATCACCAAAATCACCATCATCTTCATCATCATCATCAGTATCATAATTATCATCACCACCACAATTATCACCATCATCACCAATCAACATCGTCGTACTGCATTAGCAACTTACAGAAGAGCGAGCAAAAGCTTCTCCCACAACAGGTATAAACTTTTTAGTGATTGTGAAAATTTCTCAATGTTACATCATCAACTGCTTCAGTCACCATCACCATGATCATCCTCATCATCATCACCATGATCATCCTCATGATCATCCTCATCATCATCACCATGATCATCCTCATCATCATCCTCATCATCATCATCCTCATCCTCATCCTCATCCTCCTCCTCATCATCATCCTCCTCCTCCTCATCATCCTCTTCCTCATCATCATCCTCATCATCATCTTCCTCCTCCTCATCCTCCTCCTCCTCTTCCTCATCATCCTCCTTTTCCTCATCATCCTCCTCCTCATCATCATCCTCATCATCCTCCTCATCCTCTTCCTCATCATCATCCTCATCATCATCATCCTCATCATCCTCCTCTTCCTCATCATCCTCCTCATCATCTTCCTCCTCCTCATCCTCCTCCTCCTCTTCTTCCTCATCATCCTCCTTTTCCTCACCATCCTCATCATCCTCATCATCATCATCCTCATCATCATCCTCTTCCTCATCATCCTCCTCATCCTCATCATCCTTCTCATCATCCTCCTCCTCTTCCTCATCATCATTCTCCTCATCATCTTCCTCCTCCTCATCCTCCTCCTCATCATCATCCTCATCATCATCCTCATCATCATCCTCATCATCATCATCCTCATCATCATCCTCCTCTTCATCATCCTCCTCATCATCATCCTCCTCATCATCCTCATCATCTTCCTCCTCATCCTCCTCCTCCTCTTCCTCATCATCATCCTCTTCCTCATCATCATCCTCCTCATCAGCCTCATCATCATCCTCATCATCATCCTCATCATCATCATCCTCATCATCATCCTCATCATCATCCTCATCCTCATCCTCATCCTCATCATCATCCTCCTCCTCCTCATCATCATATCACTCTTTCTAGTCCTCCTCCTGGTTATTACCATCAAATTCCTCGTCATCATTATCCCCATTATCATAATCATAAATATCATATTTATTGATTGTGTTATCATCTTCATCATCATTGCATCATTAACATCACCATCCTCCTCCTCCTAATAATTCATCATCTACATAGTTCCTCACCTGTTTGGTGTGATCATCGTTTTTGAGATGCTTCAGGAGTCTGATTCCAGGAACCTTGTCGGCAGCGATGTTCTCAGCCAGGTGCGATGTGGGAAAGTTATGTGCTGATGAGCAGCTGTCATCATCATACAGTTCATACATCTCCACCACACTAGATTGAACCAAAACAGTACTCTGTGCATTAATTATCAATTATGTGAATTTGTTCTTTAAAGGTAATGTTTAGTGTTGGTACTTCCTCAAAAAGTTATCGTTAGATTTCTTGGATTTTTGTTGATAAATAGCAAGATACTAACAATACTGATATGCCGTGAAGATTTCATCTCCTAAAGTGAAATATTTTACAAATGAGGGGTAAAATATAATTTATATACCGGGCCAGGGATATAAATTCCCAACAACTGCAGCCTGCACTATACATTATAACGCATGCAAAAACCTATGAGGATTATGTGTATTCCACACACAGTGACACACATGCTATCTCCATGCGGAGCCTCGATATTGTTGTGTGGGGAGCCATCCGGATGGAAAGCTCCTAGCGTAGGGCAGTATGTTACCGTGATCTAGCGTTCCTTACAGATTTACACTAAAATTCATCAGAAATCATTGACGGAATACCACATGATCTCGTATAAACCTATTTTGATACAAGGAGAAACAACATGAGACTATAATGAACACGTTTCTTTCCAATTTCCTTTTTGCTACCAAACTGTCCATGAGCTTTAATCTTTACAGGTCCATTTACAAATGGCAAGGTAAAGTGCTTTAACAAAACTTTGAAGCAAAATAATATCAGACAAGGATACAGCACTTCACATTTGTTTCTCATAACCCGCAAACCACTGAGCATGAGTAGGACCATTCGTAAAAAATTGTCTCTTGCTATTAATTAACATATTTCAAAATTTTGCTGAGGCAGTTTGTTGGCAGTTTTTTTTTTTTCAGTTAACAGCGTAATGTCTGAACGAGGATTTTGCAGTTTAAATTTGTAACAAGTGTGAAAAGGGTGACCTTCTTTAGTATTCTCATTGCTGATGAACTTTGCTTCCAAACTTTCTTTGAACTGTATCTTACCACTGAATCATCACAATCATCAGAACCCGTTATATTTAAGGCATGCTTTGTTCCTGTAGTTTCCGTTTTATATTGTTCAATTTGGGCTTTCTGATCATTCTTGCAGTTAACTCTGACGAGTGCAAGATGGAGAGCTTCTGTTTGCCTCTTTTCAATGCTATTCTCCAATTATCAGTACAAGTGTTGTGGTTTAGTGGATAAGTCACCGGACTGCAGATCACAAGGTATGGGGTTCGAATCCCACCACGGCACTAACATCCTTTGGCAAGACACTAATCTACATTTGCCACTCTCCACCCAGGTGTAAATGGGTACCTGATATTCTTGAGTGCTAGTAACTTTAGCGGCTCAGCTATAACCAGGGTAATAATGTGCAGCGCCATGAGCGTCACTGCATGACGGATATGAGCGCTATATACGTGGCCATTATTATTATCACTCGACAATACAACTGTAAGCATTAATCTAAAATTCAAATAAGGACAAATTATACCTAGCAAGTTGCTGCATGTCTTGAGTATAATCTATCAAATAAACACATCCTGCGCCTTCTCATATACCATGATCAAATTAAGTCATGTAATATTGTTAAGAAGTTATAGCTATGATGAATTTAGCCCATTTCAAGTGAAATCATGTTATGTTACTCACTTTGATAACACTGTGCACAATATATTCCCTAGCATTGAGATATGACAAGGAGTCGTGGTGCATGCTATCTATTCGTAGAAGAGAAAGAAGAAACAAGAGAGGAGTGCAATGCAATACAGAAAGAGAGAGAGAGAAAGAGAGAGCGAGAAAGACAGCGAGAAAGAGAAAGGAAGACGGGGAGAGACAGGGAGAGAGAGAAAGAGTAACATAACATAAGGTAAATGTAACATGACAGCAAAGAAAGGGAAGAGGGAAAGAGAGAAAAGAGGGGGAGCAGGTGATGTGAAAGCATTAGACGGGCACATGACTGAAAAGAATGGAAAGTTATAGAACCAAACCAGAGTCTGACAGGATAGGACGACAGAGTGACAGAGAGAGAGAGACGTGAAACAGAATTCATCAATTCAAAGAGCATGTATATATACACATGTATGAGACAAAGCATGAGTTAAAAAAAATGCTCAACCTCATTTTTTTTTCAATTCACACGAGATACATGTACATGTAGGTCACACCAAGCAATTTGATCTTAAAGAAAAAGTTGAGTTCTGGTAATTCGATTACATTGTGAAAGAA
This sequence comes from Heliocidaris erythrogramma, assembly GCA_025617745.1. Taxonomy (NCBI): domain Eukaryota; kingdom Metazoa; phylum Echinodermata; class Echinoidea; order Camarodonta; family Echinometridae; genus Heliocidaris; species Heliocidaris erythrogramma. The sequence continues at coordinate 52,931,212 of CM046856.1, read as the reverse complement.
ACTCTCTCAAAGCAATTGGGAAAGGTTGATCATCTCTACATAAAAACTGGTGTATACTGTGAAAAGCACATGCACTGTGCACAGAAATGGGTATATGGGAGTGCACACACATGTGGCATGAATGTTTGGCCTGAACACTTACGCTACATGTCTTTCTCGTCATATTTTTAATATGAGGGCATTTGAAGAGCAGTCCTCTTCAGGGGACATTTCTACTATGATGTTCTTCCAAACTGACATAAAAGGAATACGAAAGCTCACAAATCATTTTTCACCTTTCCCAGAACTCAACCTTCTCTATAGAGCCAAGTATGTTATCTTTAGAAGATGTAGAAGTAGAAGCAGAAGATAACACAAGAGTACATAACAATACAATAAACAAATAAATTCAGAGCAGTAAAACTTTTCAGAAAGATGATTTTGAAAAGGAAGCGAGGATAATCAGACATTTGCTCAGAGATTTATTTTGTTTAAAGACACATGATTAGGGTTTGGGTGGTGATTGGGTTTTAAAGTGTACCAAACACCTGAAAAAATAATTTGTGCACAGCCAGAAAGTATAAAATCAACCACAAAGAACTTTATCTGACATTCTATAGGTCAACAGGTAAGGAGTATGACAAAAATAAAGGGTAACACGAAGGTGCACGCGTGGAACCGAACTCCGAGTTGGGTTCCGCGCGAGCCCTTATCTTGGTGAGCGCATACGGGTGTGTCGAGTAAGATACTAACGAATCGCTTTAAATATAGAGAGTGTAATTAAACTACTGTTCTTCATAGAGGTAATATTTGAAGTCCATACTTTCAATACAGTATAACGACATGGAACTTTTTAACATAGAGAGCAAAATAATTTTTGGCGATTGGTAAACTTTACGATAGGGTAAGGGCTGGATAAAGTGCTGGGTATACACTTATATTTTTAAAAACAGGAATCCAGGTAGTGTTAGAAAGCAGAGTGGTTGTTGGCGGAGCAAGTTTCATGAAGCCGGAAGTAATAGGAGAAATTATATTCCACATACTAAGAATCTTGCTGTTAGATTGGTCAAAAGGTAATCACGTAATAAAACGTAGTTTTCCCCATTAATCACCTGTCTAGAAGAAAAGTGCATGACCTTTACGAATACCTCTATAAGCGTACAAACTAAGCTTAAATAAGCGCGCATTGCCCATTCGCGCACGCTTAAATAAAACAAATGTACGCACCCAGGAGGGGGTTTATGTAATGGTTTAAACTTTTTTGTGAATTCGGGCCTAAATGTCTTTTTCGAGAAGTAGACAATAATTGTCTTTCTCATACCAGTTAAATGTTTAAGATGTGGAATATAATCACCTTTTGGTTTTAGTCGATGAGACGTACTATCACTTCCTTGAAGATCTGAATGTATACGCTATCTTTCCTCAGCTTCGGAAAGATAGCTACATCCAGATCGCCTCGGAAGTCATAGTTTGTCCAATCACCTTCATCACAGTAATTATTTGCTTAATACCTCATTGCAATGAGGACAGAGTGATAAATGCAAAATATTAAAAGAGAAAATGATGACACTTACCACTCTGAGGCAGCAGAGTCTGATAGCTTGAAGACTGTTACCGATTCCAATCGCCCAGACCTTCACCAACTGATGATGGAAGAGATTAAAAATAACAGCAATATTTAAGATGAATATTTGAGATGAATCGCATGAGAAGGCTACTGCATATCCACTTCACTTCGCATACTGCCAACAAGGAAGTGAGAAAGTTAATGGAGATTTATATAGGGGAACAAGATCATCTTGTCACAATTGTGAAGAAAAGCCAGCTGCAGTGGTTTGGTCATGTAACTAGATGGAAGAATAACTTGTCAAACACCATCTTGCAAGGAGGGAGGAACCAATGGCAGAAGAAAAAGGGGCAGACTGACTAAGACCTGGATTGATAGCATAAAGCAGTGGACAGGAATGTCTTTTGAGCAGCTAACTAGAACAGCTGAAGCCAGAAAGTTTTGGAAAACCTGTGTTTCAAGATCCATCACACTGTCAACCCAGCAGCCTCCAAGCTATGGGACACAGATAGATAGATAGCATATTTAAGAAAAGGTCACAGAAGTCTTAGAAGTATACATTAGTTTTGTTTCTTGCTTCTTTCCACCCAGATGTGAAAGGACTACCTGGTAGGATGCGAAAGTAATTGTGGTTTGTTAACCCCTATTATGCCGTTGGCGAAAAATCCCGCCCGAATGTTGGAGTATTGAACATTTTGTTTAGGCTCAGAATGGCTTTAATATAATTCCTCATACAGAAACCTGTGCCTTCAATATGTGTATTCTTATGAAATATATGTTTGCCCCATTTGCTCAAGAAAAAACTCATTAAAATTTAATATTTAACTATTGAAAGTTCATTTCTGACAATTGTTAAAAAATCTGGTGGAGTGGAAGGGGTTAAGCATCGTCAGTGTCTGTAAAAAAGGCCCTTGGATGGAGTGGTCCCAAGGAAGAGGAGAAGGTACATATATATACGTGGGCAAGCCTGAATCCAAACAGGGTAATGATATATCTGTACAGTGCTCAGCGACATCGTAAATGTATTAGATGCTATATAAATCCAGAATATTATTATTATTATTATTATTCTTGTATACGAGTTTGACCATTACAAATACATAGATGAGAAAAAGGTCCTCTATCTCACCCTGTCTGAGCCACACGAAAGCAGCCTGTCCCCACTACCTATGTAGTTGTCAACCTCAGGCCCGTAGACACCGTGGGAACATTCCAGCGCGAGGACTGCTCCACCGTGTGCTTTGAGTGGATACTTCATAGAGTGATCCTGGCATTCTAACAGGGAGATCTGACCGCTAGCAAGACCAGCAAAGATCAGGTAATCACTTGATGGAGTTTCTTCACAGCCGTTGGCACAATCCTAATGTAGTCGGGGATATCAAATAAGATATCAATTTTTTTAGAGGTAGAATTTGAAGAAAAAAAGCCACATAAGTCCCCTACAAAATCCATTTGGAATATTTTGATGTGCACTGACGGACAGATTTTTTAAAATGCTTTTTAAAAGTATCTTTCATGGAATAAGACATACATTTACGCCATAAAATCAAGCTAAATTTCCAGATTTATCCAGGTATGAGTCTTCTTTAAGGAGGTTAAGAGTTCTGCGACAAGAGTAGTTTGAGAGTAAAGGGGTCATCAGAGTCGTAGTGAAGTGCTCAAACACTTGACTGGAGATGTGTAGGTCTTGGCGTCCAGACTCAGCAGGATACTTATATCCAAAAGCAAAGCATTTAATCCATATTCTTTCTCTCAACCCAGGTGTTATGGGTAAAAAAGGTAGGATGTGAAAGTCAGTTTAGTTTGGTTAGCATTGAAGAATAGCCAGAGTGCTCCCTAAGGAACAGAGAATGTGCACTCCACACATTATGTGCAAGCGAGCCATATTCCGATGACTGGTGTAATAGAATATCTGTGAGGTGCTTGGAGGCAAAGTACTAGATGTAAAAAAAAAGAACAACATTTGACACTTTTTATTGCTAATAACTCAAAAGTTAAAACTCGTATCAGAATGAGGTTTTGAAAATCTGAAATTGAAGAATGTCAAATTTATTTGGAATAAGTTTTGTGAAATTTCCTTCATTAATATTTTTGAAATAATGCTCTGAATATTTGATTAGATTTTCACTGTTTGAAAAATTGAGACCACAAAATTTTGTGTGTCTCTGTAATTAATTCAGAACACAACAATAATTGCCATTGTGCATCGCACCTGTCATTTTTGCAAACCTTTTGCTGTCCAATGTCATTAATTAATCCTGACTCTTGAGTTAAAAGATGTGATCTGGAATTTTAGCTGCACTGCAGAATGGCAATTGTTGTGCTCTTAATTAATTTACTGATAAACACAGATTTTGTGGCCTTGATTTTTAAAAAAGGGAAAAATTTAATTAAATATTTTAAGAACATTATTCAAAGAGATGTCAAAAAACTTAATCCAAACTAGATGAATTTTCGACCGCGCGCGGTCGGAATTTATGCCTCAGCCATCACCAGATTGGAAATGTATGGCATACATGTACACTCTAAAAAGGATTGGTCCAACAAAATTACAAATCTTTTCACTTAAAATGCACAGGAGACTGAAAATTTATTTCATTTCATAAATAAACTAGAAATATTTGATAACGAGGCTAAAAACCAGTAATTTCATGTAATTTTATGTAAATTGACCTCTGTGACCTCTGACCTTTGACCTACTTACCCCAAAATCTAATCAGTTCATCTTTCTATGGGGATACATACTGGTACCAAGTTTGAAGTTCTCACCTCAGACAGTTCTTGAGATATCGCGGTAACGGTACTAAAAACCAAGAATTTCATGTAATTTCATGAAATTTCATGTAAATTGACCTCTGTGACCTCTGACCTTTGACCTCCTTACCCCAAAATCTAATCAGTTCATCTTCATATAGGGAAACATACTAGTACCAAGTTTGAAGTTCTTACCTCAAACAGTTCTTGAGATATCGTGGTAACGGTGCTAAAAACCAAGAATTTTTATGTAATTTCATGTAAATTGACCTCTGTGACCTCTGACCTTTGACCTACTTACCCCAAAATCTAATCAGTTCATCTTTCTATGGGGATACATACTGGTACCAAGTTTGAAGTTCTCACCTCAGACAGTTCTTGAGATATCGCGATAACGGTACTAAAAACCAAGAATTTCATGTAATTTCATGTAAATTGACCTCTGTGACCTCTGACCTTTGACCTCCTTACCCCAAAATCTAATCAGTTCATCTTCATATAGGGAAACATACTAGTACCAAGTTTGAAGTTCTTACCTCAAACAGTTCTTGAGATATTGTGGTAACGGTGCTAAAAACCAAGAATTTTTATGTAATTTCATGTAAATTGACCTCTGTGACCTCTGACCTTTGACCTCCTTACCCCAAAATCTAATCAGTTCATCTTCATATAGGGAAACATACTAGTACCAAGTTTGAAGTTCTTATCTCAAACAGTTCTTGAGATATCGTGGTAACGGTGCTAAAAACCAAGAATTTTTATGTAATTTCATGTAAATTGACCTCTGTGACCTCTGACCTTTGACCTACTTACCCCAAAATCTAATCAGTTCATCTTCGTATGGGGATACATACTAGTACCAAGTTTGAGGTTCCTACCTCAAATGATTCTTCAGATATCGCGGTAACGAGAAGTGGGACGGACGGACGCACGGACACACGGACGGACGCACGGACGGACGGACGGACAGACGGACAGACGGACGGACGCACGGACGGACGGACAACCCGAAAACATAATGCCTCCGGCACCCACCTTCGGTGGGCGGAGGCATAATAAATTTGTCATTCTTCAACTTTACAATGCGAAAACTAAAGTCAGATACGAGTTATAACTTTTGAGTTATTAACGATCAAAAGTGTCTAATGCTTTTTTTTCTACACCTAGCACATGTAATACCATCATTTGCAAAAGTTTAAGATCACCTCAGGATTTGTGGGTATTTCAATAATTTGGAATAATTTTTTTTGTCTCATTGTATGATTACATAACATGTTTACTACAGTGATCAGTAGCACAAGAGTAATGGTATAAGCCTATAGTTATAGTATGATACATAGGTTATGACATGAAAATAATTGTATGTCTGAAAAATAAGTATTTAAAATTTTTTTTCTTTCTTTGACTTATTGCATTTTGGAATAGTGGTCTTAAACTTTTGCAAATGATGGTTAAGTATGATAAAAATCCACATCATTATTATTATCATTAAGATTTAATTTTTTTTTCTTTCTTTGACTTATTGCATTTTGGAATAGTGGTCTTAAACTTTTGCAAATGATGGTAAGTACGATAAAAATCCACATCATTATTATTATCATTAAGATCTTACCAGTTTAACTAAAGCCAGGCATACAACCGATTCTTCACGCATCATAGGTACCAAAAGCTCTTTAGCCTGACACGGGTTGGTAGAACTGTCAAAGATCAGAACATCTCCCATCTCAAGAACAGTGAAGATGAGAGAGTTCTTAGGGTCATAAACAATATCTGTCAGCACCTGCAGAAAGGATACCAAATAGAATTATAAAAGAACTGTGAAGATCAGGGGAGCGTTTCATCAAGCGTTTTGTCAGTGATTTTTACTGACAACTGTTATAAGCCACTGAAATCCTTGCATCTGATTGGCTGAGAGCAAATTTGTTAGTAAAAATCACTGACAAAACGCTTGATGAAACACTCCCCAGGGAGTTCTTGGAGTCATAAGCAGCATCTGTTAGAACCTGAAACAAAAGCAAAATACGATTCAACTCAGTGAATGAGAAAGGAGTATAGCAATATGACAAGAAGAAGCACAACATATGTTATAACATGCACATCATAAACAATCAGGACAGGTTTTCAAGTTCAAGAAACTGGTGTCTATAATAAATGGTTCCATGACATTTGCTCCTGTGACAATTGCTCCGGTTTAACTTTGCCATGTTAATCCCAAACCTAACCTTAACCCTAACACTAACCCTAATCTTAATTTTCACACTGACCATAACAAAAAAACCTAATCATGACCTTGACCGCAACCTTTGACCTTTCGAGATATGGACGGAGGTACAAATGTCGTGTCACAATAATAAATATGCTCTGGGCCCCGTTTCATAAAATTTGTAATCAATAAGTTACAATAATTGTTATAAGCTACTGAAATCCTTGAATCTGATTGGGTGAGAAATGGGGCAGTTGTTATTGATAACAAGTTTTATGAAACGGGGCCCTGAACTCACATGGTAAGATGGCACAGGGTATATAATCGTGTTACAATAATTGTTATAAGCTACTGAAATCCTTGAATCTGATTGGCCGAGAGCAAATTTGTCATAGAAATGGGGCAGTTGTTATTGATAACAAGTTTTATGAAACGGGGCCCTGAACTCACCTGGTAAGATGGCACAGGGTATATAATCGTGTTACAATAATTGTTATAAGCTACTGAAATCCTTGAATCTGATTGGCCGAGAGCAAATTTGTCATAGAAATGGGGCAGTTGTTATTGATAACAAGTTTTATGAAACGGGGCCCTGAACTCACCTGGTAAGATGGCATAGGGTATATAATCGTGAGCTCAGTCCCTGATACGGCAGATATCAAGCGCACACCTCCATCCTGTAAACAAATCACAATAACAGTAGAAAGGAAAATCTTTGTAAGTTAAATGAGAGAAACAGATACCTTTAAGTTATGAGGACAATACAACAAATTATAAGTGAGTTATGAACTGATAAGCACATGCCAAATGTCTATACCTGGAGCCAGGCTTCTCTGCAGAAAATAGTTTACACATGGTTCAAATTGACAGAAATATGGCTTTACCAAATCCCATTGGGGTGATCTGAGTTCAAAGTATGCATTGACACATTTATTGGTCCATATTGAGTGAAATATGGTCTTATTACATCCCAGGGAGGTGGTGTGGGAGGACCATAACAAATGTGAAGATTGAAAGTAGGCAGCGACTGATTTTTTTAATAAATAAAAACAATATATAAATAAAAATTTATCATGGAAGGCTTAAAATATCAAAATGTAACAGAATACCCTGGTAATGGCATGTTGTATGTTTTCAACTTACAAAAAAAATGTTCAAAAATTTCTAACAATTCATTTAATGGAGTTATTGACAGATTCTGCACTGCTTTGTGATGAAGACATGGGCTCTAAAAATATAAGTCAGTTTGATTTGATTTCTAATAAACAAAAGCGTGCTTTCTGAAAGAAGAGGTTGACCTTTGACCTAAGACCAAACAACTCACCTCTGCTGCACAGAGTATCCTGGATGGAGACGAAGGGCTTCTGATCCTAGCCAGCTTGTGAACACAAGACCTCACAGGTGTAAACAGATGATGAAACTGCACCAAAAAGAATTCAGTACTGACACCATGTAATCATTATTATTTATTCGGCAAAGACAAAAATCAAGAAATCAGTGAAATACAAAACAACAGTAGATTTAGAAGAGAGTCACATGGATGCCAGGAAAAAAATGTGACTTTACATAAATGAAATAGGATAAAATGGTGAGATACAACAATGAATGACTTACAGTTGTAATTACAAGCTTAGAGAGAGTAATCGTTAACTTCACGGGAAAGTCCACCCCGATATCAAGTTGGCTTCAAAAGAAGCAAAAAAATAAAAGAAAAAGACCAACGGAAGCCTGAGCAAAATCCAACAAGAAACAAGAAAGCTATGAATTTCCAAAGCCACAACCAATCAAACACAAATCGTCAACTCCGTTACGCATCCCGCGAGCCCCCTCCCCCACTGCCCTGGACCAGGGATGCCACTTAGAATTGATAAAAAAGTAGGAAAAATCATCTAGAATGGGCCCTTGCGTACATAAAAAGTGGTTTTCTATGGCTAAAAATATGTCTGAAAAGTGGCATCCCTGCTGTACCTAAAAATTCATAAAATTTCACCCTCTCTATAGAAAACATCCACTCATAATACGGATGTAACAAAGATGCAAAAGTTGTATCAGTATCGCTTCAATTATTCTTTACTTCCCACCATCTCAAAAGCAAATGAATGTGAAATCGACACTTCACTAATATCAGTATTTTTCTGAGCTACATTTAAATTCCATGTTGGTTTAAACACATTCATGAATTCCAATGCTTATTACTTAAAGAGAAAGGTTGAATTCTGGGAAAGACGAAAAATAATTTGTGAGGTTTCTCATTCCTTTTAAAGTCAGTTTGGAAGAACATATATGTCCCCTGAAAAGGATTGCTCTTCAAATGCCCTCATAATCGAAATACGACGAGAAATAGCTGAAGTCTTCGGACTGAACATTCACGTCACATGCCTGTGCAATCCCGTGTACCCATTTCTGTGCGCAGTGCACGTGCTTCCAGTGAGATTGAGTCAATTTTTATCATTTTGATGATTCAAAAACCTCACAGTACACACAAATTCTTACGTAGACGTGAACATCCTTTTCCAATTGTTTTGAGACAATTTCTTTGACAATGTTATCACATGACCAGAAGTTAACTATATCTTTAAGAATTCCTCACATCTAATAAACCTGGTAACACAATCGAAATGGGCACATGTGTATGCTGAAAACTTCACTTTTTCTGCTGATAAAACCAACTACATTTTCTAGAGCTTAGAATAAAAACTGAGCCAATACTGAAAACATGGAGTTTTGTCGTGAATACGTGTGATTCAATCCCACTTTGAGACTCACCAAATTGAAGTTACAGACTTTGATATCATTGAGTGTGTAGTAGTAGAGTTGATTAGAGTTAGCCAGCTTCATTCCCAATACCTTCTCTCCTACGTTCAGTCTGTGAGTCTATAAATGGGTAAAACATATAAGCTGTTCCTGATTGTTGTTTTAGTAACGTGAAATGTGAAACTGAAATGGCAGAATTTTAAATTTCTTCCACTATCGCCTGTGGTGGGCTATTGGTAGGACAGTATTTACTCTGTAGACCACTAATAAACAGTCAATACTTACCAATTCAAAGGTGTCGAGTCTCCAGATCCTCACTGTACCATCTTTAGAGCTAGATACGAGGAGAGGGTCGGCTGGATGTATAACAAGACCTGAGAAAGTGACAAGAAATATCCACAAAGGTCTTTAAGTTTTATGTTTTGTTTTTATTTTTTTTAAATCTCAGTCATGTATCAATATTAAAGATAAAGTTTAGTTCTGGTCATGTGATAACATAAGATACTGTCTCAATTCAGTAGGGAAAGGTTGTTTATGTAGTAGATAAGAATTGGTGTATGCTGTAAGGTTTTGGAATCACCAAAATGATAAGAAATCAACACAATCCTGTTGAGAGTCACATGCACTGCACACAGAAATGTGTATATGAGACTACACGCAAATGGTTGGCCCGAACATTTCAGCTGTTTCTCGTCATATTTTGAATATGAGGGCATTTGAAGAGCAATCCTTTTTCAGGGGAAGTTTCTACTATGCTGTTCTTCCAAACTGACATAAAAAGAACGAGAAAGCTCACAAATCAATTTTTACCTTTCCCAGAACTCAACCTTCCCTTTAAAGAAAAAGTAAAAAAGAAGACCTTCAGGTTATAATTATTTATTTAATTTTTTTTTTCTTCTCCCAGCATCCATGTGACTCTCTTCTAACTCTACTGTTGTTTTGTATTCACTCATTTCTTGATTTTGTCTTTGCCAAATAAATAATAATCACAATAATACAGTTTAATCACATGAACATGAACATCTACCATCTATTCTTTCATCAAAGCTTTCAGTGTACATCACTTTTCACACTCACTATTAGCCCTAATTCAAGAGGAAATTATTTTCTGGTCCTTGCACTCAGAAACAGTGCTCATAGTTTGTGACTCACTTAAAGGAGAATTAACACTAGAATATAAATGTACTTATGTTCAAAGGTGTAATATATTCTTAATCATTTGACCTGTATCACTTTAGAAATAAAATATCAGAAAAGGGTTTAAATCAAGACATTCTAGCTCACGGTATCATCTGCTAACACTTTACATGGGGGCTGCCATTTTCTTGATGACATGGAGTTGTACATGAACCATTGGAAACCGTTCCGGTCAGGAAGATATTTTTAATCCTCGAGCTAAATTGCTTCTCTTCATTATAAAAAAATCCCCATATATGATGGAAAATACATAACAGGTGTATACGTATATTCTAAAATTTGAAATTTATAGATTTCTTTTTAAATTCTCTGGTTTTGCTAACTAGAAATCGTTTTCTTGGGCTTGCCTGGCAGAGCAGAACATAATTTATACAACGCGCATTCTGACTTTTGAAGTCCATTATCTCAAAGCAGGTGAATGCATAGTTTGTCACTATTGACGCTTGGAAAGTCATCTGGCATAAATTTGAATTAATTCACTCCGTCGCGTACGTCTTAGTATCAAGAAAATAGATTTATATTTAGTAAAATCGTAATTTTCAAAGAAATATAAAACACATTTTCGTTTTTAGAATATATGTATATATCTGTTAAATATTTTAAATCTCAAATGGGATTTTGTATCAGGAAGAAAGACAATTTTGCATTCGGATTAAAAATATCTTTATGTACACATCAAGAAAATGGCAGCCCCCGGGTATCGCTAGCAGACGATAAATCTTGCCGAGAAAATCTTGATTTATACCTATCTCGTATATTTTAATGCAAAACTACGTAGGGCAACAAGAAGGAATAAATTACATCTTTGAATATAAGCACATTTATATTATGAGGTTAATTCCCCTTTAAGCAATAGAGACTTGAGCACTGTAGTCGAAGCCTTCAGGTAGGAGGGTGGAAACAAAATAGGTTTTAAAAATTGTGATATACTTTGTCCCTCACCAGCTCACAGGCTTTTGTCTCTTTTACATATGAAGAGTTCATATTTTTCCTTGAAACTTGAAAACTTGCATTTTTTAAAAGCACTTTTAAAACTCCAAAATGGCTGAGCTGAGAGAATACTTACCAGTAACACTGGCATAGTGCCCAATAAACTGATGAACTTCCTTAAAGACCACAGCGTTCCAGACCTTTATGGCGCCATCCATAGAAGCAGTGATGCAGTACTCAAGCTTGCGGTAGAAAACAAAACTACAACAAAGAACAGAAAATATGCATTTAGTTGGAGGTAAGGGGTCCCCAAAAAATGATAAAACTACAACAGAAACACAAAACATTTTGCACTAGAAGCCATGGGGATCCCAACAAATGGTTACTTTTACAAAGGGTATTGATTTATATTTTTTAAAGTAACAAGCCAGTTCGTCATACAATTTGCGCAGGTTATTTTAGGCACGATGCGCGCACCAGTGTGATTTTACATGTTAAAGGGCAATCCAACCTTGGTAATAAGATGATTTGTGTGAAAGCAGAAAAATAAGAAAAACAGGACGGTGAAAGTTTGAAAGAAATCGGACAAGGACTAAGAAAGTTATGGATGTTTGAAAAATGAGATCACTACATCTATGCGAATCTGAAATTGGCAATTTGGTGAGTCGATTGTGACATTTTTCATTTTTGTGGACAACTCTCCCGTTTGTCGTACACAAAAATATCATTAATTTGCGGTTTTCTTCGAGGCACTTTTACCCTCGGGGCAGTACTCAAAATATATTGGAGATACCATATTGTTATAGGTCCTCATGAAAGAAAAAGATCCTATTGAGTAATACGTTTCGAAAAAAGTGACATTTTAGTCATTTTGTGTGTTGGAGCGCATGTTGTCACAGTTACATCACGGTGACATTACCTATTCGGCCATTTTGAAATTCCTATATGTATAGTGATTACAACTTTCAAAAAATTCATAACTTTCTTATTGCTTGTCCGATTTCGTTCAAACTTTCACCAATCTGCTTCTCTGATTTTTCCTCTTTCCTTCAAAGCAACTTGCTATTTAGGTCGGATTTCCCTTTAACCAAGTAATGTGTCCATCACAACAGATGCGCATGCGCCTACAAATTGGGGTCATTCAGTATCAGTTTTACCATGTACTAATTATAAACCGGCTTATTAAGTATTATTTTGTTATCGCCTTCATGCAGTTTTGCAACTACAAAACATACTTTCACTTGGAGGTGTGGGGTTCTCAATGAATGATTACTTATACAAAAAATATTTATTTCCTGTTTATCACGTAATTAAATATTTTTGATAGTTTTATTCATAGAAATAGAGATGCAGTACTCAAGCTTGTGGTAGAAAACAAAACTACTGATATTAGTATAACAAAGACACAAAACATACATTCAGAAGAAAGCTTGGGGTTCCCCAAAAGTGATCCTTTTACAAAAAAGTATTGAATTCCTTCTTAAGTACCTTAACATTTCCTCCAGCTCTGCCATCAGGGATTACATTCTGAAAACTATCTTATTTTTTATTTAATTAAAGTAGATTGCTGGTCATAACAAATCTACATTAGGACATGTCTTGGGGCCCTGTTCCATGAAACGTGTAATCAATAACATGTTACTTGCATTTGATTGGCTGGGAGCAAATTTGTCATAGAAATGTGGCAGTTGTTATTGCAACATGTCTTATGAAATGAGGCCCTGAAGAACATCAGCCAAGTAACAGTACAGTCAAACCTGCTTTAGCAACCACCTGGATAGAAAGGCCACCCGTCTATAAAGACCACAATTTTCGTTTCCCTTGAACAACGTTTCTCACTGAAATGTGTATTAAAGGAACCTGTCCATAAAGACCACCTGCTCATAAAGACGGTCACCGCTTTTCTTGTCTCCCTTGAGTGGTCTTTATAGACTTTCACTGTAATATGAGTTTATTCCAGGCAATTTCAATTTGCTATAACAATTAGAATACCTCCATCTAACATCAAATAAAACATATTTTTTCTGAATACCAACCTAGGAGTTTGATAAATTTACTTACAAGTAATTACAGGTTGGTAACTACTACAAAAATCCATCACATCGCTGGACTTTTTACAATGACATTTACTTTTATGTGGATAATTTGTCTACTTGTCATCAAAGTCTGCTTAAAGTGCACCTAAAAAATTAATTTGTGTACAGCTAAAAAGTATAAAATCAAACTCATAGAACTTTATCTGGCATTCTATAGGTCAACAGTTTAGGAGTATAAAGGAAATAAAGGACAACATGAAGGTACACACGCAGAACCGAACTCTGAGTTTGGTTCTGCGCGAGCCCTTATCTCAGCGAGTGTGTCAAGTAGTCTACTCACGAGCCGCTTTTACGCTAAAATAGAGAGTGTAATTAAACTTGCAATATCTCCTTATAGAAGTAATATTTAAAGCCCATATTTTAGCCACTCTATGTGGAGCTTCCATTTGCCTGCACATGAAGACACTTAAAGTGCAGTTTGGAACCATTTTAAAGATAAAGTTGAGTTCTGGTCACGCGATTACATTGTGAAAGAAACTGTCTCAAAGCCATCAGGAAAGGTTGACCGTGTCCACATAAGAATTGGTATATACTGTGAGGTTTTGGAATCATCAAAATGATAAGAAATTGACGCAACCTTCCTGAAAATCATATGTACTACACACAGGAATAGGTGTATGAGACCACACACACACACACATACGGCATGAATGTTCGGCAAAAACACTTCTGCTTTTTCTCGTCATATTTTTTGAATATGATGGCATAGGAAGGGCAATCTTTTTTCAGGGGGCAATCTTTTTTCAGGGGACACTTTTACTATGAAATCCTTCCAAACTGACATAAAAAGAATAAGAAAGCTAACAAATCATTCTCCACCTTTCCCAGAACTCAACTCTCTCTTTAAAGGAGAATTAACCTCAAACAATAAAGACGATAGTGTTCAAAGGTGTTATTTATTCCTACTTGTTAGACTATACGGCTTCGCGTCAAAATATACGAGATCGATACGAATCAAGATTTTCTGAGCAAAATTTATCATCTGCTAGCAATATGTATCGTCTGCTAGCAATACATGGGGGCTGCCATTTTTTTTATGTGTACAAGAAGATTTTCTTAATCCAAATGCCCAATTGCCTTTTTCAAAATTAAAAACCCATTTGAGATTTAAAATATAGAATAGATATGTCAATTTATTTTTAAAGTGAAGATTTCCTTATATATTTCTGTTGAAAATCGATATTCGCTTAATATAAATCTATTTTCTAGATACTGTGACGCAATGGACGGAGCAAATTAATTCAAATTTTATGGATGCTTCTCCCCTGAGCATCTATAGCGGCAAACTATGCATTCACCTGCTTTCGGATAATGGGACTTGAAAAGTCAGAATGCATGCTGCATATATTATGTTCTGCTCTGTTTGGCAAACCCAAGAAAATAGATTTTTGTTAAGTAAAACCAGACAATTTAAAAGTATTATTATAAAGATTTAATTTTTATAAATCATGTAAACACCCAATTTATATTTTTCGTCACATATGGGATTTTAGGTAATGAAGAAAATCAATTTAGGTCTTGGATGCAAAATATCTTCCTGACCGGAACATTTCTCAATGGTTCATGTACAAATCCAAATCAGCAAGAAAATGGCAGCCCCCATGTAAATGAGTAGGAGACGATACCGGGTGTTGGAATATCTTTATTTATACCCTTTTCTGATATCTTATTAGAAAATGATTTAGGCCAATAAGTAGGAATATATTACACCTTTCAATATAAGTAAATTTGTACTCAGGGGTTAATTCTCCTTTAAATTCATAGCTACAGAGTAAGAAGGTTCAGAGTACCGTAATACTGTAAACGCTGTTATTTTCGCGTGATTAAATTTTCGCGCTGGGCGACCCAAAAGCATATTCGCGGGTTCTTGAAATCGCGCTGCACAATTACTCACTCGCACTCTAAAATGAATTGGATTCAAACACGTATTAATCAGATGAAGCGAGTAATGCAGTGTCCATTCAAAACAAGCATAAGAAATCGTGCTAATATTTGCGCGCGCCGAAAATAGCGCGAAATCCGCAAAAATTAATATACCGCAAATATTTCTGCATTTACAGTAGGCTATTTGCAAATTTCACAAATGATGTTTGGTAATTTAATAAATAATCAGGAAATAATAACATTCTTAATGAGTTATGAAAACCGTTAACCTGCAGGTCACTTGCGACCATATGATAGACATAATGTAACACAATGTAAGGTTCTAGAATGTTACATAAAATTATCAGGAGTACCATAAGTGAATGTGCCCTACTTCCATTTCTTTAGAAATCTGACAAATGTTCCTGAAAGTGAAACTAGGACTGTAATTATCAATGTGCTGAAAGAAAAGGAAAGTGAAACAGCCTAGGTCAATCAACGAGACGCATCGATTGCTATTTTCACATAAAGGCAGACAGCATCAAACTTTCCAGCCAAAACCACTTTAGGTATTACCACAAAAACTTATGATCTGGACAAAACTGGATTTGGAAAGTTATTGCAGTGGGATTAGATTGGAAAATTCAAAGTTGTTAATTATTAGTAAACGAAGAAGCTTGACTGGGGAGGAATTTTAATTTGTCAACAAATCTTTAGGCATTTTACTCCCAGTGTTAAAGATCGTATGCTCGATCTGTAATGAAAAACACAAGTCAGAAAAAATTGGAACCAGCGGGATTCGAACCCGTCATCTACTGCTTGCCGGGCAGCGACTTAACCACCAGGCTATTCTGGTTCACGGCCAAGTCACGATGAACTAGAATCAAATACCCAAGATCCTCTTCTTTCTGACTCATTAATATTCAAACGGTCCGCCGTAGACAATGGTTTAAACAAAGAAGCTTGACTGGGGAGGAATTTTAATTTGTAAACAAATCTTTAGGCATTTTACTCCCAGTGTTAAAGATCGTATGCTCGATCTGTAATGAAAAACACAAGTCAGAAAAAATTGGAACCAGCGGGATTCGAACCTGTCATCTACTGCTTGCCGGGCAGTATTGATTGATTGAGGTGGCTTTAAAATAGTATTGTTTAACCTTAGGGATATTTAAGCCTCCGTTTCAGAGATAAACTGAATAGCCAGTATATAAAAATTTGACTGGTGTGACATCACTGCACCGTGCAGCCAACTTAAGCCTTTTCTCTGCCCGGAAGGATCACAAGACCCGCAAATTTTGATACACAAAATACTATCCACCAAAACATTCAGGACACCAATGAGGAAGAATTTATGTACATGGTCCTACATGTAAATATTCAAATCTATTCCTATAGCAATTCCTTGACAAATTCAGTTGTGGTCAATTGGTAATGTATATACAAAGGCCAACATTTTATGCTGATTATTATACAGGGATGTAAGTGGGTAGCAAAAAAAAATCCGGAAAATATTTGATGAGCGCAGTGATTAGGTCAAGTGTAGGTGTCCGAACGTAATCAGTCAAGAATACTCCGTTCGCATCCTTCTCCTCTGTCCATTTCCAATTCCACTTATTCTTGATTCCTATGTCGATTTTCGCTATATTTGCTGTCCTGTACTTCCGTTTAGATTTTTTATTCCAATAAGAGGCAAAAGAAAATCAGGAAACGAAGTCGAAACGCTATCACAAAGTCGTAAACTTCCAAGTATCTGTGCAGCTGCGTGATATGCATGCGATACGCGACGTTGACAGTACACATACAGCGCAATATCGCTGTGCACGTGTGCTAGCGCTAGCTTCGCAATGCGGTCGTCCTGACAATGCATTCCAGAACGTCTAGTCTCATATATCGCCGCACGTTCAAAATACAAAATCATTACGTGGCTGTTACGCGAATTTTAGTAAAGCGCATGGTTTTACAGTCCATAGCACTTGTCCACACATACTCGTTACCAGGATTTTTATAGTAAACGAAGAAGCTTGACTGGGGAGGAATTTTTAATTTGTAAACAAATCTTTTGGCATATTACTCCCAGTGTTAAAGATCGTATGCTCGATCTGTAATGAAAAACACAAGTCAGAAAAAATTGGAACCAGCGGGATTCGAACCTGTCATCTACTGCTTGCCGGGCAGCGACTTAACCACCAGGCTATTCTGGTTCACGGCCAAGTCACGACGAACTAGAATCAAATACCCAAGATCCTTTTCTTTCTGACTCATTAATATTCAAACGGTCCGCCGTAGACAATGGTTAGTAAACGAAGAAGCTTGACTGGGGAGGAATTTTTAATTTGTAAACAAATCTTTCGGCATTGGAATCTTTCGGCATTCGGCATTGGAATCCCGCTGGTTCCAATTTTTTCTGACTTGTGTTTTTCATTACAGATCGAGCATACGATCTTTAACACTGGGAGTAATATGCCGAAAGATTTGTTTACAAATTAAAAAAAAAGGATTTTTATACAAAATTTGTGCTGTGCGTACGAGAACCACTTCACGCTATATTAACATACTTCGTATGAAACGGCCCGTACAAGACTATATTTCATTTGCAAGATTTTTTTCCGCCACTAGGTTATAATGCATACGAAAGTACGATAATGCCTTCAACACATAACATGTCACAGAAAAAATCCGGAAATGTTTCTTAAATTTTAAAAAGTTTTATATCCCTGATTATAAATATGACAGTGATATCTTCTTATGATATACAATTTATTTTTACTTCTTACGTATCATTGAATGTCATGTGACTGTAAGTCTTTACCAAGTTAGAGCAGTAGCATGCCAGTTCTTGATGCAGTACACCTCCCTGTTTGTGATGTAATCAATGATGTGAATGCCCTCATCACACAGAGCAAACAGCTGGTGACGTTTGCGATCCACCCTAACATCTTGAACCCAATCATCGTCAGTAATCTCACTCTTGATTGGCCGACCTCTCACAAGAGGGTCACGGATCTGTATACAATTGCATGTTCATCAAAAGGGGAGTAAATCATTTTCAGGTTTTGTTTAATCCTCTGTTGTTAAACCTTTCAAGACAATTGACCACATTTTGTGGTTTGGCTCAATAACTTTTGATTCAGAGCTCTAAAAAATATACCAGATGCGTGAGTAGAAAGTTGCGATTGATTGCAAGTTGCAACTGATCGGTACTGACCAATCAAAATCATTGTTGCAAGCGCATCTTCTTGAATGGGCAGAGCTTGAACCATTCAGAATGGATGTTCTAATTTGCTTTACAATTTGCAATCGATTGCAACTTTCTTGCAACACCCCATTAGTCCATTTTTGTTGCATGACCGTATTGCATTTGATGCCAGGAATTTAAAGAACACGAATAAGCTTTGAAATCCTTAAATTGGCAACACATTGACAGGTTCAAAATCATTGTTTTTTCATCGATATTGTTTTCAAAGACATTACACCTTATTAGAACCATGTGCACTAAAAGAAAAATATTAATGTTGCCAATTTGAAGAATAAAATGTGATCACTTTAGCCCTTGAATAATTTCTGTCCTGAAAGGATTAAGTACACTTAAGTATATCATAAAGGGTACTGACCGCCTCAACAAAAACATTGTGTACAGCATTCTATGGGTTAAATGGTTGAAGAGTATGAAGAAAAAGGATTTAATTTAAAAAAATCTTTTTCGAGAGCCAGGGATACCAAGAGGTTCTAATCTATGAGCCTGAAAAAAGCACTACACAAAAATGACTGGAGCCTGAAAACCGATACAGTGGAATCTTGTTATATACAGCACTGTTACAACAAACTTTCTTAATATCACGGTACTTTTGTCAGTTCAATTTTTTTGTCTTCTAGTGGGTTTTTTTTTTAGCCTTGATATAACAAGGTTTTGATAAAACAAGGTAATTTCCCTGATCCCTTGGAGATTATTATAAGGAGGTTCCACTTAGAGTACCTACATAAAGAGAGTAGCGACATAGACGTCTGACTTTTCGGGAAAACAAAATGGCGTTTGAATTCTTTCTATTGAGAACACCCAGGTGCTCATCGGAATTGAATAGAAATGTTGCATAGCAGAGGAAGCAAAATGGTGTTCAAATCATGAGTTGTCGCTACTCTCTCTATGTAGGTACTCTAGTTTCACTGTTCCTTTGAGGAACTATTTTAGACTTTTACAGAACTCGAGCACTCTTGGCTCCTAAGTACATATTTCACTGACCTCCTCATGGGTCATCTTCCAGGCTTGAAGGAACCCTCGGCCACCGGTGATAATTTCATCCATGTCCTCATTGTATACCATGCTGAAAAACAGAAATAAATCTGAATTGATATTATAGTGCTTTGTGACATCTCAAGGCTCTTTACTGTGAAACCTGCCTTCCGATATCAGATTTCATAGATTTATTTCATTTCATTTTTCAAAGTAACAATTGTACAATTAACAAGCGACCACTGTCTATAAAGACTGGTCACTTTTGTTTCCCTTGATAAATGTTTCTCATTAACCCTGTACTAAAATAACTACGGAGACCACCTGCTTACAAAGATATTTTCTGTCTCCCTTTGGTGGTTCTGTATTACGCTATTCACTGGATTCATTCAAGCATACATTGTGTGCACCTTCTCAGCTCCATGGGGAGTAGTCCTACTGTATGTTGTGATAGCATACATGTATAAAGAAATTACAATCACAATGTTGGCTTTCATCACCAGGGGCGGTATTCTGAAAACTGTGTCATCTTTTATGTTAAGGAAAACTATGTTAATTGTCATAACAAATTGAAATTGCACGCAATAAACACTAATCATTGGTGCTTGCGCAGATATCTCTGTTAACTATACGTAGGCACAGCCATCTTTACGCAATCATTAACCAATGACTTGTCCCGATTTTGATTTGTTATGACAATTAACATTGTTTTACTAACATAAAAGTTAACATAGTTTTCAGAATACGGCCCCAGGTCCCTATTTCTCCTGGATACAGAGAGGAAAATATATATTAATGCCTTGCCAAAAAGATGTAACCGCTGTGCTATGCCAGGGCTTGAACCCATGACCTCTCAAGCGTCAAGTGTTAAAATCACTTGACTACGACACCTCTACTAATACTGGACGAGGCACATTGGAGGAGAAAAATATAGGTCCACTGTAAGGGTTGAAAATGGGATTCAGGGATTAGAATTGGTACATTGTATGTCTGGCCTATGGATTAATATAATTTCTCACCCAATCCATAGGATCCAAGATCAAATACAATATAACAGCTACATATTTGATATCAAGGCTGCATTTTACACACTTATACCAAGTTACAATTAGAGTATTTGACTAGATCAAAATAAAATCACTCTTATTTTTCAACTGTAGATGTAAGTCTCGAACTATACAACTGAAAACATAGAAGAAAATAGACATTAAAGATAAAGTACAGTTCTGGTCATGCAATTACATCGTGAAAGAAACTGTCTCATGTTGTTTGTTTGTTTGTTTATTTATGTTTTAAGGCGCTTATCATTCAAGAGTGAATATTTGCGCCATATATTCATGTCTACATAAGACTTGTTTTATACTGCATTGTTTTGGAATCATCAAAATAGATAGGAAATTGACCCAATCTCGCTGAAAATTAATCACATAACCTGTAGCCAGCTCCCTTCTATATACAACATCCTATGAGATTGAGAGTACTGTTTTGTTGTTTTTTTTTAATAATAAAGTGAGCGGTACTATACTTTATTATGCCAGATTTATAATGCGGAGAGTTTGTCCCAAGATTTACGAAGTGCCATTTCAATTTCATGACTAAATTAATTTTTCAGTTTATGTCATTTTTTACATAATAAGAAACATTGTACAAAATGGAAAAGCTGCCATTTTGGCCTTGCATAAATCCATGAACAAAGTTAAGCCAGGTTTAACATCTAGGCCATTGACATTATCAAGTTTACTTACATTATCAAGTTTACTTACCACAAGATATTTTCTGAACAGTGCACCTCGGAGAGCCCCATGCAATTATTGTTGAGATCGCTGAACACATGAAGAGTCACATCCGGGGAATAACCAACAAAGACCTTTTCATCCCCCAAAAAACAAAACAAAACAACAACAACAGATCAACAACAGATCAACAACAAACAAACAAACAAAACAAAACAAAACAAAACAAATTAAATTTCATTTCCCTAGTTTTTTATTACTCCCTACATTATGTGGTTTCTCTTCCCCTATTCATTTATCATCTGATTAAGTACATAAAATGGATTTCAGGCAAAGACCTTAAAGGTTTTAGAAATGAATCAAACTCCCATATTGTCATATTCTAATTATTTCATAAATGAATAGAATTCCTTTAAATCTGATGTATATCAATGATTAAAAACAAGATTATATTTAAGGAAAATAATCAAAAAATGTAAGCTACGGATAAAATCCATAGAAGATTGTATAGCGTCCTTCAACATTATCTGGGTATAAATATACTCTACTATCATCAGTCGTGGCCGGGGGTTACAATTTTAGGTTAATAAATTTTCAGAAAAATACTGTATTAGTTGAGGAATCACCTCCCATTCGATACTGAAAATCCCCCTAAAACATTGCATCTTGCTTGAAGGGCGCGAACACTACTGCAGTAGTGTCGCCACACGGTGCACCAGTAGTGACGCACAGCTTTCCAAATAATATTGCAAGGAAGGATTAATCAAAGATAAATCATTCTGATGTAGAAATATGTCTTGGTACATTGCACGCTACAAAACCATACGCACACTTTAGCTATTTGGTCATTGCATCGTCTTTGCGATATTGCGCATTCGCACTGTGTACTGCACTTATTGGGCTGCCTACGTGTTGTAGGAATGGTGCGTCATGACTGGAGCATAGCATTCTCAGCGAGACAGCCAAATTTCAACGATGTCTACGAACTTAAGCTCTGTTACAATGATAAACCGAAAATGTGGTACAGAGTCTTTATTTCGTTTCACTCTGCTAAAGAGGAAGTTCTTGTTTTACAAAAAATTAGCAAAACATAATTAAGTCCATGGATAATTCTCTTTGGAAACAACTTTGCCTGTCGTCATTCTTTGCGCAATCGGCAGTGAGCTAAATGCTGCATACTTGTTCCTTGTTTATTGTGGGACAACATTTGCGAGCCAATCTCATCCATTCATTTCACTCTGGAGATACTAGGGCAGTTGATGTAGGTCATTTCAGCAATGAAGCTATTACATGGGTGTGCCATGACTGGTGACGGCATGGTACTGTACATAAATGAGCATTATTTTAATTTTTTGTTTAAATTCTTTCTTACCCTGAGCTGTGGAACATATATAATCTTAGACATCAGAGTGTTAATCTTGATCCTGTGATGAAGGAAAGAAAAAAAAATACATTGAATTAAATTCAGAAAATACCTACCGGCAAAATACCTCTTCAAAAATTTGTTTGTTTTCAATTCGCTTTGTTTCTGCGTGGCTTCTGTTTGTAGTGAATTGTTTTGATTGGTACATTTCGTTTGTAGTGTTACATGTAGTTTGACATATTGCTAAGTTACAACTTTTTCACTCCATATATTCGAAAGGTCAGCATGATACTGGTAAATTTCCCCCCCTGGGGCCATATTCTGAAACGATGTTATCTTTTATGTTAGGGAAAATGATGTTAATAGTCAATTTCTTAGAACAAACTGTACATGCACGGAATGAACACTTCTCACTAGTGCTTGCATAGATGTCTCTCTTAACCTTACGAAGCCAGCTTTGCAAAGACGTCGTAATTTTGATTTGTTATGATAACAATTGTTTCACTAAGATAAAAGATAACATTGTTTTTCAGAATACTTGTTACTGAATTCATGCCATATTAGTAATGTGTATTGTGTCTCTGCACATGTTGCTTTACAGGTTTCATTTTGTATTGCTAAGTTGAAAAACTATTAAACTATTAAATGAAATTTATATCAAATCTTTCAAATAGTACTTTTAAATTGCCATGTCTTGAAGACGACAGTACGTTCAAGCTAAAGTTTTAGAAGTCTCTACTCAATATTGAAGATTGAAAATTAACTACTCCTGGCACTTACATGTATCTACACATAATCACTGTTTTCAGTTGCTGAGGACATCTAATCTTTAAAAGTTAAAACTGACCTTTGACATTTGACCTCCTCTTCAGGGAGAGTGCTGAGTAACCAGAAGTAAACCTCGTTCATAACACCAGAGTCTGGCTGTGTCACAAATACGTGGCCATTTGCACAATGGAAGAACGTCATACATCGGATCATGTGAGGATGATGAAAGGTATGGGCCAGCTAAAGAAAACACAGTAAAGCAAACTTGACAGAGTTAGAGTTACATGAAGTATGACCAGGAAAGCCATAAAGTCAAATCTGCAAGTTACAAGGAATACTGCTCTTTCCTTGCACAAAACTTTAAAGGGCACTCCATGCAACCTTGGAATAGAAGATTTGTGTGAAAGCAGAGAAATAAGAAAACAGGATGGTGAAAGCATGAAAGAAGGAAGACAAAGGATATAAGAAATTTATGGATGTTTGAAAAATGAGCAATTTGGTGAGTCGATTGTGACATACTGGTAGTCGGCTCTTCCGTTTGTCATAGACTAAAATATCATTAATTTGTAGTTTTCTCCCAAGCACCCATTCTCTCGGGGCAGTACTCAAAATATATTGTAGATACTACCAGTATATTGTTATAGGTCCTCAAAAAGAGAAAAAGATCCTACTGACATGACCGAGATAACTGAGTAATACATTTTGGAAAAAAATGACATTTCAGTCATTTCATATGTTGGAGCGAATGGGGAAGTTGTCCGCTACTACATGACCATGACATTACTGATTCAGCCTATCTGAAACTATATATAGACCTTATACATAATGAATACAACTTTCGAAAGTTTATAACTTTCTTATTCATTGCTTGTCTCATTTCGTTCAAACTTTCACTAATCTGCTTCTCTTAAGCTTATTTTTCCTTTCAGATCAACTTGCCATTAAGGTTGGATTTCTCTTTTAAGTTTAAATTCAAGGTATTCTTCTCTTTTTATTGATATAAGTTGGTTACTAAAGTAGTCTATAACTTCATGAACAGAACACTTGTTGCAGAAGCCAGGGGTGGTATTCTGAGATTTATTTTATCTTGATTTAATTAAAGGCATTGAGTAACTTTGTGGAGGCTTGATTTAATAAATTGTTGAATATTGATATCTGTCTTGTATAATGATGTTCAGAATGATAAATAAATAGCCAGGTATAGAAAGGTTTTCAAATATATAATGCTATTATTAAGATATCTGCGACTGAATACTCCCATTTACGAAAGCGTATGGCCATACGCTTTAGTCTAACACTGAGTCAATGGGGAAAATGAGTCTGGCATTTTCCGGTCACTTGCATATGTTTACTTTTGTGAAGCACATGATGATTTTGAAGTGCTTTTTTCCACATGGGCTTCATTTTCCACCATATTACATACACTGATAACATGTAAGGCCAGAAAGCTCAGATTTTATCAATCCTCCACAAAGTTACTTTAAAGTTTAAGTATTATTTCACTTTAGGCCCTAAGTGAAATAATTTTAATTTTCATAACAAAATGTACGCTTATGGCGCATCATTGGTTAATGACTGCGCCAAAATGGCTGTGTACGCGGAATTCATCTGCGCAAGCACCAATGAAATGTTGCAATTTAAAAGTTGTTATGAGTATGACAATTAAAATCTTTTCACTAAAATCAAGATAAATAAATCTCCACCCCAGAACTTCAGAAGATAGCAGAAGAAATTTATAATCATGCATAGTCAGATAGTCATTGATGGTAATATTACCATACACTAAAATCCGGGTAAATCTCAAATCAAACAAATATGCCACAGGCACAGACGACCCAAAGTAATGATTTAGTTTAGTCTTTAGAATTAAACATGATTGGCCAAGTTTCGGCAGCATCATCATAGACATAGCAGAACTTCACGGATCGTCACCCGGCCAGCTTCTGCGAGCCTTGCATGCGACCTGCGGTGTTTCTGCAGTCTTTTGCTACCAAAAATTGAAAGACCATACGCACCTGGAGGCCATAGGGAACCATAACACAGTGTTCTTCAGGATCTGTAATTCTTAAAACATGCTCAAGTTGTTCCCTAACATTAGCCCAAGGCTCGAATTTTGAATCCAGCAAGGCCATCGTTTCGGGGATTTCGGACAAGAGTTCCAGGCACGGCCAAATGAGTTTCGAAAGTTGATGACCGGAAGGACTTGTACACGTAAACAAACAAAACTACACGTGCGTGCACGTGCAATTCAAGCAAGTTAATTGTGACGTCACACCCGTTACTTTCTTAATTGTGTATGCATCAATCCCCATACCCCCCCCCCCCCCCTCCCCCCCCCCCTCCCCCTCTCCTAAAAAGAGGTTTTGTGCCCGACTTTTAGATAAAAATACTGTCTAATATTTTGTAATGGAAAGTAAAGCAATAAACTCTGCAGGAGACAGGGGGAAATAAACTTGCCTACGAATGTTTTAAGCAAAGCATTTTTGGTTTTGTCTTGTCTTGTCTTGTCTTGTCTTGCCGTAGACGCCCACAAAGTGTTCATTATTATGGCAAATCAAAAATAGGCCTAGATGCCTTGGTGGATTTTTAAATGGGCCACAATTTTAATTTCAAGATACAGTATATATTTCACCATAGTCATAGAAAAAAACTTGATTCGTTAAAAATCTGAGGGTGGATCTGTATTTCTCAATATATAACAGTGCCCCCACAACAAGCCCCCTCCTCCCCTTCCCCTCTTTTTTTTTCTTTCTCCCCCTCTCTCTCACTCTCTCTCTCTCTCTCTCTCTCTCCCTCTTTCTCTTTTCTTCTACCCGATCTCTCTCTCTCTATACTTCTGTGATATTCTCCTTTTCTCATACAAATCAACACTGAATGAAGCAGGCTGGACACAATTAACTTTGGTTGTTTAAGAAATTGCAATTTCTTTCCAACATTCTTACACAAATGATATATATAATTTCTGCAATTTAGAAAACCAGCACTTTTGATTACAAAGTTGTGTATAATTGTTAGCATTTTACAAAGGATGCAGAGTAAATTTGGGGGGTTAAATTGATTGCATAATATTCTCAAATCTTGGTGTGATTATTAAGTGTTTGCGAAAACTTCATCCAGGCACGTGTAAATTTCAAAAATCACGATTAGGAAACTGATTTTTTTTTTTTTAATGTCTAAATTTAAGCTTTGCCTGCATTGATTTGCTTACAAAGCCCTATTAGTATGCTTGGTAGGTTTGCGGGTGACCATTATCTTTAGTCTGTGGAGAGCCAAAAGGTTGTTAATTCTGTAAAACTCTATAAAAGGATTAAGTTAATGACCTTCTGGCTCTCAACATCCATCAACTGCCATTCCTCTATTTCTACAAACAGTGCTTTTGATCAACCAAAAAGGCATTTTTTAAAAACTCCCAGTTGGCAGAGAGCTCTAAACAATTTCTAAAACCTTGCTAATTTATTTTGACATCAGGGCCCAGTAACAACTTCCACATTTCTATGACAAAATTTGCTCTCAGCCAATCAGATGCAAGGATTTCAGTAGCTTATAACAACTATCATAACTTGTTATTTATACCAAGTTTCATGAAATTATGAATTATCCCAATAACCAATCAATATCATCTGATACATAATGTGACACATTTTCTTATTTCAAAGTCCTGAAGCCTACCATTTCTACATTTCCTAATTTCATTGATAGTAACCGAGACCTCGGGCATGACACCATCCCAAAGACTTTCAAGAAAATCAACCTGAGGCAATTTCAATAGCCTTGTCCTTCCATCGCCTGTTGAAATGTGTGAACATTACAATGACTTGTTTAACGTAATCCGAACATGATTCTAAGGGATATACAACAGGGTATTGAAATTGCCCTTGAGGTGATTTTTCAAAAGTCTTTGCGATCGTGTTGCATGTACATTACTATTCATGGATATTTTCATGTCTTTATTAAGAATACACAGGCCTACTTTTCATTGAACCGATATATCATTTCTCAGAGCCACAAGGACATTAATGACAGAGTTAATGCCTTATAACTCTTAGAAGACATCACATTTTGTCTACGAATAAAGATCTGTTAGTCAGTTATTTATTCCGATAGGGTCTTTGTAGACTTAGCTGTCTTTCTGTTTCAGTTTCTATTCCTCCGTTGAACATTTGATCAGATAATTCATTATAAGATATACTGTACATTTAAGACATTTCATATACGACACAAAATATACATACATTTTCAGCATGAGATTGCAATCATTGGGAAGTTTTCATCTTCGCATGAACTTTCCATAAAATTTCATTATAAAACATCCATTCCCAACATTCAATAACATATGTGTACATGTATGATCCATTCATACTTAAACATCCATTATACAGCTGTTTATGAGCTTTGCTGAAGTGTTCTTGCAGATACTTAACCCCCCGACTCCTGAATACCCTAATGCCCTAAGGCTTAATACAGGATCCACTAAACTCGCATAGCCGATGGGTTAACTCTGTAATTAGGTAGACAAACCGAGAATAGAGTCAACTACAAGGTGATTGAGCTTATATGTATGGGATGATACTAGAAGCCACTTGAGAGAGTTTTGTTTCGATGGTAGATTAATGGGGAGAACTGAAATCTGATCATTACATGTATGTCTGGTTATGTGTTAGCTTATGCTAATGCTGAACACACTGAAAACACCTCACCCGCTGAAACCACAGCGGGTGAGGGCATAAAATGTAAGTGTTATATTGGCAGCCGATAGCATCAGCTGTACAACATGATGGCAAAGACTTTCAAGAAAATCAACCTGAGGCAATTTCAATAGCCATGTGCATGACCGTTTGAAATATGCAAACATTTTATTCACATATTGCATAACCCAAACATGATTTCTATAAACAATACAATAAGGATATTGAAATTTCTGTTGAATTGATTTCCTGAAAGCCTGTGCGATCGTGTTACACTTGCAATAGCAGCTTCGTATCATGTTGGTTGCGACCATGGATGTAAATTAAATGGCTTTAAAGGGAATTCGCAATAAACAACCTGTATCCTAAGGCTATCAAACAGTAATAATTGCTATGATGGTGTATTTAATGCATTTTCAAGCTCATTACATGTACTTCTCTCCAATTCAATTGCTCAGTTTCATAAATACAATGAATATATATCATATTCCAGCATCAGAACCATAAATAGGCATATTGAGGTTTCTATCAGTGCATAATTGATGTCAAGACACATATTTATATATTTCCCAACATGAAACCATTTAATTTAGCAGTGTTAATTTTTCTTGAAGTAAGCATCATAGCCATAAATAGGCATTTTGAGGTTTCTATCAGTGCATAATTGATGTCAAGACACGTATCTATATATCTCACAGCATGAAATCATTTAATTTAGCAGTGTTAATTTTTCTACAAGCAACCCAAGAACTAAATGGAGATCTCAATGAGGTCTGTTTCAGGCTTCATCTTGTAGATTGTAAAATATATTTTTTTTTCTCAGAATGTATGTTATTCTGAAGGTTACTTTGTTCATTCAAGGGTTTATAATTCCACATGAAAGAAAAACTTTTGTAATTCCAAACATGAAACGTGATTCATGATTTTAAAATTGAAATTTAATTTAATTCTGAAAATGAAACAAGAGTTTGTGATCTCTGTTTAAAAAAAAAAAAAAAAAGTTTGTAATTCCAAAATCAAAATGGGGGCTTTACTGATAGAATTACAAACCTTTTTCATTTCCATACATTATGACCTTTTGAAATTATGAACCTTCAGAAAAATGAACCTTCTGAATAGCAAGCATCTCTCATATTGTACACACAGAACTGAATGAACCACCCACTCGCTATCGTTCAGATTTTATATGGATTAACTCATAAAAAAGCTATACCTATTTTCCTATGATCCCACTTTTTCTACCACTATCCCAATCAACATTGAATCTTATCAAAAGAGAGATGTTATAAAGAGGGGAAAAAAGCACATTTCACTTGCATTTCTAATGTATTACTCAGTTTTTATATTGCAAAGATGTTATTTTCTTTTATAGTAAAAGTGAATGTGTTTATGGGATGATTTGCATAATATAAGACATTTATCAAACATATAACTATAACTCTACAATATAAAGCAGCTTACAACATATACGTTCCATATAATCTTCTGATTATATATACAATTTGAACATAACCTCTGGTTAGCAAATTTCCTTATCATACAGCAAAATATACAATTAATGAAATATATCACAATGTTACCAACAAAAATATTTGTATACAATGTCTGGAGGCATAATAAACATGTTTAAGTATTAAACATGACATAAAACACACACTTTAAAAGCAAAAACAAAGCAGTAAAACATCACACAGACCATGAAGAAAGTATATATTTGGTTTCAAAATATACACATAAGTGATATGAGATGAACATATTACAGAGTTGCAAAAGCAATATTCTACAGACCATATACAATACAAATATTTTCATTCCATTGGTGTATACACATTATACTTTGTCATTTCCTGTATTTAAAAAAAAGCTTTGTCATAAAAAAATAGGAAATGAAATAACAAAACAAACAACCATCATATTGTGACATATATATTATATGTCACATCTGCTTTACGATAGTGAATAATGCATAACACAATCTACTCATCTTTGGATCTTTGTAAAATTCTGATTTTCACCGTATTTTATTATTTTCAGCCTTACGAAGCCTCTGCATACATGGAAAATATTCCTGTTCGCTAAAAAATTGATAAGTTTAAAGAATAAATCATATACCATCTATCTTCGATACAATATATATTTGGTGAACTGAAATTATGATACAGGTACTTTCAACAGCCTATTCAAACATGACGCAGTATACCGCTTCAGAACATCGCCGCTGCAAAATTTATTGAGAAAAGCAAAATATAAAGCACTTCATAATTCTATACCATACAACATACAGAGTAGGGAGTATATTCTCATCTCCCAAAATTGCCTGCTGCTATTCATTTGGCAGTTGTCCTTGTTGTTTTGTCTTTTTGTTTGTTTTTCAGGGGGTTTGTCACATTGTGAATGAGGCTTATATAAGTGAAGGAATACCTAACATATGCATATAGATAACAAAGTATATAGTCACAACATATGTCACTGACAGTGAAGCAGAACTTGAACAAACTTATCTTAAATTTTATAACAAGATCAGCACTTAGAATAAGGAATAAAACAAATCATGAGAAAAGCAGCATTGCAACTTATAGCCTTTGCTCCATTTTGATGAACGTAACATTTAAAAAAATAATCTTCTTAGAAGATATAAATGATAAGAAAGAACAGAAATAAACAAATACCAGAATATCACTTGATCTCTTTAGAAAAAGCACATGCATGAACTAACTTTGGAAAAAGAAACAACATTTAAAAAAAATCTCATTCAATTTCTTATTACAAAGGCAAAATAAGATAAAGAAATTTATCTACAAGAAAAGTATATCATAAAACACAAAATGTACAGATAAGAGAAACAGTAATAAAATAATGAACGACATGATCAAATCAACTACTGGTAATCAACAAAACTAAATATCTTTCTACTACTCTGATTGATTAATCAAGCTAAATATTGGTGTGCAAGTCATCAGAAGTTTATTAAAGAGCGAGTAAAAAGAAATCCAATTTCATTTGGAATTGAGATGTGAATTAATGTAGATTTCAGCAGAGTTGTGAATACTTTGAGAGTTTTTAACCATTCAATACCCACCGAATCCGTCTCATATATGATTAATAAAGCCACTCATCCATCATTTAGTCTGTTGAGAGCCAGAAGGGCCATACGAGTTAGTGCCCTTCTGGCTCCAAACAGACGGTTTCATTGTTAGAAAACAAAAGTTTAATTGTAATATCTTTCAATGCTAATCACAGAACGGAAAGGTATAGGCTTATAGTTTGGATGGTGTGTTTGTACGATGCAATTTAAGTTTGTCATGTCCAAATTTTCTGTTCAAATAATTTTCAAACAATTTTCTTATGTTTCTTCAAGGAGGTATTAG
This sequence comes from Heliocidaris erythrogramma, assembly GCA_025617745.1. Classification (NCBI taxonomy): domain Eukaryota; kingdom Metazoa; phylum Echinodermata; class Echinoidea; order Camarodonta; family Echinometridae; genus Heliocidaris; species Heliocidaris erythrogramma. Next base: position 52,899,724 of record CM046856.1, on the reverse strand, counting down.
GCAAGCTTGCCTAGTACATGTACCTCCTTGGTTTATTGTATAATTATTATGTTTGTTAGGCGCCTTGAGCATCCCATGTGATGGATATGTACGCATTATAAATGATGATATTATTATTATTATTATTTTTGGTTAAAAAATGCTTGACAATTAATGCTCATTATCATGTTTGGTAGTGGTGAGACTCCTATCTTTCACATAAAGACAAGTGCTCATTGGGTATTCATATTGAAGTACACCAAACTTTTCACAGAGATTTGATCTAGTCATGTCTCGCCTGACAATGGAGGTTGCCGTTTCCTAGAGTTATGATTCAAATCAGTGACCACATGATCATCAATCAATTGTGGTAGACCTTGGCATGCGCATGTGGGTTTTATGTTGATTTTTGTTGTTTGTATATTACTTATTAAACACTTCCAATAGAACGATACTTGTACTTTATACAAGCGTAAAACACCATTAGGCTTTAATTATACAAGTGTAACACACCATTAATCTGCACATGCACCCGATTTTTTCAAAATATGGACATGATCCAAAAACGATTTTTCAGAAAATGTATTGTTTTTGTTTCTCATGTGATATTCCCTGAAGACAGAAGGAGGGGGGGGGGGGGTGTTCCAACAATTTACAGTTGACTTTTTTTTTCTTCATACCACCTCCATGACAGATGATATACATGTATGTAGGGGTGCAAAAAAACCACTTAGCTGCATACAACTAAGCTCCCATTCATGATAGAATATGGACATATCCCAAAAATGATTTCTCAGAAAATCGATTTCTCAGAAAATCTATTTCTCCTTGCATGCTTTCACTTGAAAGAAAGAGGATATTCAAGGGTGGGTCATACAATTGATGCAGACTATTATTCCTTCAGGCCAATTCCATAATGAATGATACATGATCAGCGCTGAACACCACTGAGCTGTAAACCACACACTCCTCTATCACAAAATATGGACACTATCCAAGGATGATTTCTCTGAAATGCAGTTTCTGGTTTCTCATGCAACATTTAGTTTGAGGGGATAGAAGGAAAGGAAAAAAGGACAGAAAAGGGAAGGGGAAAAGAGGGAGGGGGAAGGCAGACACACAAGAGACATGTGATTCAACATGTTTACAATATCAGTGAAAACATTATTTGGGTATATGCCAAATATTTCATTCTCTGATCTTGCTCCAAAGAGCATGTGATCTTTGTCTCTTCTCATTCAGCGTGTGTTGTGAAATATCCATTTGTTCTATGAAACCATATGAAACATGAATCCCATTTCAAAAATGTTCATATGAAACATGAATCCCATTTTGAAAATGTTTTTACATTTTTTTTCTTCTGCAGAAAGAACGACTCATGAATGGGCATATAAAGGCAACATCTCTCTCTCTCTCTCTCTCTCTCTCTCTCTCTCATTAAAATTGTAAAAAAGGCATTGACATCTATCTCTTATCATTCAAATTTTCAAATCAAATACAAGAAAAGAATTCATATATATCTAGATTTCGTACTTGATTTATGATCATCTTAATACCCAGGAAACTAAAAAGAAAAAAGAAAAAGAAGTAAAAATGCTTTATTTCAGGGAACTCTGACAAGCATAATGTGAGATTTGCACCTGATTTAAATCTATTCTTTGCACCTTTCACACATGGGATATAAAAACTATAAATTTTATCTGTCACTTCAACTGAAAATTTGGGCAGCAATACAAAGAGCATAGCAGATAACTACAATTATTTATACAAAATTTACTATGAGTGCAATCTCTATTGCAGTCTACATCTCATGAAGTAGTGGGATCACTAAATATGATATTTTTGAATTAATATCATTTCTTGCTTTGTGTGTTAATGGCACTATTGAATCATTTTAGTAAATCTCAAAGTGAAAATCATTGTGCATAATTAGCAGACAGCAGAAAATAAACAAACATAACATGGTGTGAACCAGTGGAACTCCAGAATTTTGTTTAAAAAGGGGGGGGGGGGAGTGGTATACAATTCCCCAAAATATTTTGACAAGTCAAGAAAAACGTGAGGGCCAATCACATAAAAAGAGGAATTCCAATACACATACACATATGACAAGCAAACAAAGAAAGGGGGAGGGGTACAGACCCAAATGAACCCCCCCCCCCCCCCCCCCCCGCTCCTGTGTAAACTTACACAAAAGCCAACTTCATTTTAGTGTGAAATCCTGCTCAATAATTAGGGAGCATGGACATATTTCCAGAGGGAAGGAGAAATACAAATAGTGGAAAAACAAATAAATGTACGGTCGAATTCTTTTCCAGCATTCTGCTAGTACATGCCTAGGGCATTTCACACCTAATGAAAACATCATGAGGAAATAATGCATCAAAACGTCCTTCTGACATATAACTAGGCTTCAATCATAACGAGAATGGGGGGAAGAAGCGAGAAACCCACAGCATAGATTTCGAGTCAAAAAGAAAAATATGTGGGGGTTGTTCGAATTATTTGTTGATGTTTTAAGGTGTGAAATTATTCTGTACCCTAGGTGAACATTTATTGGATTTTTTTTTGGTTGTAGAAATGCCACAGCAATTAAATACATGTAACTCTTTAAATTGGGCAATAATGCTTAAAAAAACCTTTGCAGTAATAACTTATTACGTACAAACGATTTGGCTTTTTTTTATTAGGCCTACTTATTTTTTTCTCATCTGTCTTTATTCAGGTTAAAGTTTGATAATTACATAGCTATTTAAGGGAAGCCAATTTGACTACCAGTAACCTTTTCAAGCTGTACGCAATTAGAACTAAAAACAAATCACTGTCTTTAGCTTCTTTGAAATTAGATCCTGAGAAAGATTAGTTGATCATTCTCAGGTACTGCGATACAAATCCTGCCTCATGGCCGAAAAACGTATACCAATAGAAAATAACCCTCCTTCAATTCCCTTGATTGCTCTATTTCTACTAAATAGGGGATCCATTCTGAGTTGTTTATCACTTCAAAGTTACCTGACTATATCACTCTACACCCTTTTATAATTGAGCATCAAGGTTTACTTCGAAAAAAATCTTTTGAGCCTGCTATATTTCATATCTTAAAAGTTAAGATTATCATTTGAGAAAAAAATTGTCAAGATATTTTTGCTTCCAGGGTAAGTAACTGAATTATCCTTTTTTTTTTAATGTCACTTGAAGAGCTCTTTCTAAAAAGATATGAAAAACCAACATGAATTTGATACCTCCTATAAATAAAAAATGTCTTAATGCTTTTCTTTTTAATTCTTTATTCCACAGAGTCTGTATACCAGAAGCTTTATTTGGGAAAAGATACCGTCAGTATTTACATCTATTTGTTTTGTGCAAATGGTTTTATGTCAATACCATAGAATTTCCAAAGCATGTTAGCAGGGATTTTGCCTACTGAGTATTAACCATGAGGAAGTATGGTTCTAATATTTCACAGCACCGCATGTCAATCCCTTCCTATCATTTCTACATTACATAATAATGGATGGGTCATTTGGGGTGATTGCTGGCAGGTTGAATAGTGATTTCAGTGTAGGTTAAGAGGGTGCTTAGATGCTTGCGGAGTAATGATAGTCGTATAGACCACTTGTAACTTTGTCTTCAGAGTGTTGTTATGACGTATTTTTAGACCAGGGTGCACTTTTAACAAAAATGTGTCTCGACAGGGTTTAAACAAATGAAGAAAGGGGAGTAAAATACTGGCAAATGAAGGAGGGCACTGATCTGCAGCCTAATTAAGATTTGAGTAAAATCATCAATAGGCAGAAAGAGTAGAATTCACACAGATTTTGAATAAGCACAACATGAATCATATTCTTCATACCGCAGTGCAATTCATATGTATCGTAATCATCGTTTCAAAAATAAATCCAAAGAAAATTCTCCTCCATTGTCACCATCCATAAAATCTTACTTCCCATAAACCTTTTTCAAACTTAAAGATAATACTGGGGTGGTATTCTGAGATTTATTGATTTTAGTGAAATGATTTTGTCATAACAAAACGTACACTTATGGCGCATCATTGGTTAATGACTGTGCAAAAGTGGCTGCGTAAGCGAAAGACATCTGTGCAAACACCAATGAAGTGCTGCAGTTTAAAGTTTGTTATGACAAATAAAATCTTTTCACTAAAATCATTCTCAAAATACCACCCCTGGTGTGTTTTGTCATGATCTTTCAAAAACCTTCATTTTATAACATATAAGAACTAAAAAGTGACTTGTATTTCCCTTTTTATTTAAAGCAACTTGAAAATTAACTTAAAGGCAGTTTCTTCATCCACTGTGTTAACACTGTGTGAGCAACGCTAAAACCTGAGCAATAAAAAAGCAGAACGCAATCAACCTCTTCCCACAAAGACAAAAGCAATCATGGCAATTGATTAGATTATACCTCTGGCGCAAGTTCTAGTGATCCTAGTTTGTCTCATCTTACACTATTTGAACAAGTCCCCTGCATAATAACCACTGGCAACAAGCATAAACGCAAGATCCTTAAAACTAATGACTACCCCTCTACGATTTCCCCCCAAACCCTCGATACCACCAAGGACTGAAGACGACAACGACCAACCGCTGGAGAAAATATTGCTCTTGATTATTTACGGAAGTCCTGCAATATGTAATGAAGATAAGGAGAACGGAATAAAAGGAAAGGGGTATTGCGTTACAAGGTAATGGCCATGGTGGATGTTTATAAAGAGGCCAGTGAATTTCAACAAGTGAACTCCGCTTGTGTTTACGGCATCGTTATGCGATCTAATTGCACCGGGGAAAGGCAATGTTGCACAGAGATATATTCATCTGCCCATATTGTGTTTCTGTATGTTTTATATTTAGGATATTCTACCCTCAAATTGGCAATCTCAAGAAGTAGATGACAAGAGAAGGCCCTCCAGAGCATACTCAAGTCTCAATTGGCTAGATATAACGTTACTTTCTTGAATAAAGATATAACTCGAAAAGTTTATAACTCAATTTTTTTCTACTTTCTTTATCTTCTCTGCCTACCTCTCCTTCTTATCAAAGTGGGATGCTTTGAAGAGGGCATTTAGTTTCTTCTAAAAGTACTCCAGTAACTTATGTAGGATGGGTGAAAACATGCTTTAATGCATAATGTATAAATCTTGTGGCAATTCCACCTCACGATTATTCAATATGCTTAAAATATACTAACTGATCGATACACGATGCCTTTTGTTACATGTGCATCTTTACCTGCCCAGAGAAATTGTTGATAAATATTGACTTTTCATTTTTAACAATTCAGACCACATTTCAGGGCTTGGTACAGCTGTTCAAGATGCACTTTACTGCATGTTCAATGAATCAGTTAAATGGCCGTACCATAACCATTTTGTATGTGCATAATTTCCGCCGGGAAATCCCCATGCGTTAGTTGACAATTATTGGAGTGAGGCACAAGGCTTGCAAATGCATCCTACACTTATTTGAAATCTTGTATTAATTTTCATTTTGACTAAAAAAATTGATTTTAATGTATTCCATATGTGCAATACTCAATCATGAATTCAAAACTTGCATCCTAGTAAATGTCCATAGTTCCACGGTGTTGACTGAATGAAATGTATGTCAAAAACACATAACTCGTAAAGGTGGGGAAATGATCTTTACAAAGCCATTAAGCAGAGCAGCACAAACATATTTAAATAAAGCAGATGGACATTGTGGGAGTTGAGAGAACTATCGTAACAGATCAATATCAGAAATGGAACCTTAATGCAATTATACATATTCATTTCCGATGTTAAAACGTACTTCAGAGCGGTGTTTTATCCTTATTGAACGAGCCCTCTATGTATTTCTGAAAGCATAGGGATGGCTAGTTCAGCATTGTACCCAGACAAACAAGGTACTTCAATTTAAATGTACAGAGGGTAGAGGTTCATTTAGACACAAGGTTTTAAACCGTGTAAGAAAACACAAAGTGGGAAAATGTAAAGAGATAAAAACAGTATGCTTCAAATTTCGGAATCCCATATGAAACAGATCAGCAAACACTCTTATTGGCCATAATTGTGCGTAGATACATGTAAGCTTTTTCACAACCCCCCCCCCCCTTCCAAAAAAATGCATGTAAAAATATTGACCTTTGTTGTTCCCTTACACAAAATTTTGTGGTTCCAAATGTTTCAGGTAATTTGCCATGCCACGTCTGAATGATGCTTATATCCATTACTGTGAGCTTGCATTGTTCACATCATTGAACATTATTGAACATCATTGGCACATCATTGGCACGGATTTCTGTTTACGATTAAAAGTCATGACTGGGTTCAATCTGAACATCTCCACGCATTAAGCAAATAGGTGTGAAGAACAAAGACTGGTAAGAAATTAGTATCTGATTTCTTTGGGGATAAATCTGGAGCAGGATGACTCATTCACAGTCACCAGGGACAACTTATTATCCTAATTCTGGTGTGACTTCCTAACATTCCCCTAAAGCTAGCGGTGATTGCCTTACTTCAATCGGTCACAACCAGTGGTAGATTTTAATAAGGGGGCAAAATGGCCTGTGCTCCCTTTTAAAACGTGGCAAATACACACATTAAAAAAATATTTAAAAATGGGCCCCCTCATTTCTGTTCTGTTCACTTTTTCAAATTTTAGACCTAAAATGGCACCCAAAGAAATGAAACTTTGAATAAATTTGCATCTAAGAAATATACACCTTTTGTTTGTTTTTGGTTGTCTTATTTTTGCATGTCAGAGATTTTCAGGAATCAAGCAACACCTCCCTTTACAATGGCTTCTTAATATTCAAAACACGACTTCCTTTAAACAAGAAGAATTTCAGAATTCAATCATTCATCAAAAATATACGTATGTGTAGAAGGCTTAAATTCTCTCACTGGTGCATTACTAAGCACCTCAGGGGTTAAATACATTCAATAGAAAACTGGACTGAATAAAAATAGGACTGAGAGATAGAGATGGAGAATTCCAAAAGCTTCATCAAAATAGATTTCCGTGGCTCTATAAATCATAGAAATGTTCACACCAGTTTCCTGCACGTCATACGAGGTGTGTTCCCATTAAATCAAGTTTGAGAAAATCAAGAGAATTTCCAGATGAAATTGGATCACAGAAAACTTCTTGAGGTTTGGACTGGAGGTACTGTACCATTCATGTTATTCCCCAAGACAGCTGTTAATTGTTTGACTGCACTTGGGTTTCAACTGAAGTGGCATTTAAAAAAAAAAAATGTTTCTCAACATATAGGCTGTCTAAAAAGGCAAAATTTCTCAAGATTGGCAAATATATCCCAAAATATCTCAAAACAATGTCTGGCATTGTACTACCGAAGGACACTAGCCAATCAACAGAAAATTGTCATAATTTGCAGGAACTATTTTCAGATCTAAAATCTCACACCTTTCAGATCAACTTTCCGATGGTTGAAATGGCTGAAAAGAAGATTAAAACGGGATAGTTTATCAACAATTCTCTATAAAATGTAAGCTTTCAAAAGATTGGCAAATGTATCCTAAAATATCTCGAAACAACATCTGGTATTATGTTTCTCAAAACTGAATAAGGAAACCAGCCAATTCATAGAAAGTTTTTATAAATTTGCAAGAACTATTTTCAGATTCACAGAAATTTCAATCATAAGGAAAAAAAAAATCTAAAAATTGTTTGAGGTGAAGTCTGAGATGATAAATAGGATGAATGATGAAGAAAATGCAAAGTCATTTATCATTAATGAGAACTTCACTAACGTCATCGCAACGAGTATTAAATTCTCATTTGGTTAGAAAATGGAACCTCTTCGCGTACACACCATAGATAGTAGTAATAGTAGTAGTAGACTTTATTGGATAATATATACTTTATTGGATTGAGTCACAAACATCTCCAAAAAAAAAATATTTAACTTTGGCATTAGCTTTTTGAGAGTTTTTATGAAAATTCACATTCAGATGAAACATTAAAAGGAACAAATCTCCATAGTCATGTACACTTGACAATTTTTAGACTGTTAATTATTAAAGAAAAGAAAATTAGAAAGGAAAAGCATGTCTTATGGACTCAGGTGTATAATTAACTACTATTGTGAAAATCAAAGTTCAATCAATTCATTATGTGGGATAAATGTTTTGCAATTACTGCTAGCAGTTACGTTTACTTTAAATATGCATATATATGCCTGTATGCCTTCTATGATTGCAATAAGAAATTCATGTGTTTTTATGTTTAAGGGAAAACAGGGAAAATGGACACTGTACAGACAGGTACTGCTATGCATATTTCCTTTCAGAGCACACACTATGAGTGGGCACTATCATAGACTGTGGCGTTCAAAAAGAGGTGCCACTTTGACAGGTTTTACTGCACTACCTTTAAAGATAAGTTCTGAGTTCTGGGGGGCGTTTCATCAAGTGTCTTGTCGGTGATATTTACAGCAAATATGCTCTCAGCCAATCTGATGCAAGGATTTCAGTAGCTTATCACAGTTATTGCAACTTGTCATCGATGACAAGTTTTATGAAATGGGGCTCTGGTTCTTCTTGAGTTCTGGTCATATGATTACATTGTGAAAAAAAAACTGTTTCAAAGCAATTGGGAAAGGTTTGTGATGTCTACATGAGAATCAATGTATAATGTGAGGTTTTGAAATCATCAAAATGGTAGGAAATTGACCCAATCTCGCTGAAAAGCACATGAACTGCACACAGAAATGGGTATATGGGACTGCACACACATGAGGCATGAATGTTCGGCCTGAACACTTCAGCTATTTCTCATCATATTTTGAATATGAGGGCATTAGAAGAGCAATACTTTTCAGGGAACATTTCCATTATGATGTTCTTCCAAACTGACATAAAAAGAATGAGAAAGCTCACTAATTATTTTTCACCTTTCCCAGAACTCAACCATCTCTTTAACTTTAAGATCAGAAGTGAAGTAATATTCTTGAACATCTTATATGAAAGAGAAGTACAACAGAGATTCTTGAGATGATGGCGGGTACGCACAGACACCCCAATTTCCCCAGTTCTCCAAAAATAAATCCAAGCGACAAGAAATGCAATTTGCAGGCAGGATATTGAAGAACACATTCACTGAGCAGATCTAGGTTCGCATCAAAGGCTTCAGCAAGTTCAACTCGCCAGCTTCTAGTCTACATGCACAACACCCATTTAATTCATTCTTAATTATTAGGAAATTTGAAGAGATATGAGACTGACATTGAGACAAATAAAATCAACTTGAAACAAGAATTAGTACAGCTTATTCAGCTATAAATTAACTGAAAATTATGCTGCCGTTTTTTATGTTTCATAGACAATTCAATCATTCTTATCTTGGATTTCTTTGCATTGAGATATGCCATTTTAGACTAGCTGATCACATCAGCAATGAAAGGTTCATATGGTAATTCAAAGAGCTTTATTTCGCACTTCATCTCTCTTTTATTGAATCCAATTTCTTGTTACCATATATATATTTCCCAAGATTTCAAAGGCATTCACTGCTGTTTTTTCATATACTCCATGAAGATCACAGAAGAATAGGAACATTGGTATGAAAAGAATTTCACTTTCAAATAAAAATTCAATATCAAAGCATGGACGTAGTATATCGATGATCAAAGCATCGTTCTAATGGAAGTGAGGAATTGGTTGAGTGAGAGCAAAGTGTCTTTGCCATGTGTTTGTACTTCAGAGCATTATAACAACATCATTACTCTATATGTGTCATATACTTTGAGATCAATGTTGATAGGCTCCATCTTTGTGTGTAAAATGTTTGTTCTGTTGTTTTTTGTAATTAATAATGCAGTAAGCCTGAGAAGAAGACTGATTAGTATATGAGGGTTACGAAAAGGAGTGACTCAAAGAAGTGATAATAAAATACATGAAATCAAGTGGAAGTTCTTCGTAATCACGGCCTTCAAATGGGTGTTGAATGGTTTCATATAATGTCCTCCCATTATTCCATTAGCCAGGCTAAATGCTCCTCACATTATTTTCATTCCACTGCACACATCTACTCTCCATGTTGCTTTGAAGAAAAAAAAATTTTAAAGAAAAAGAAAGAACAAGCATGTTCCATCCCTCGACCCTCAAATGTGACCAAAAAAAATTAACCTTCCACAGCATTGCACGATATCATTTTTGCGCAAATGTGTATGAAAACTGAAAGTTTGATGACATTCTTGTCCAAAATATATAGATTTGAACACAAACATGCCCAATTTATCCTTCATTACATATCAAAATTCATTATGTCATGTGAGAATCGACAGAAAACAGGACATAGCGTCTGGTGATTATTAATTTCAATTTCCCTTCTGTCTAAATTATGACTGAACTCCAATTAAAATTGGCACCTATTTACCACATAAAACAGTGATAAGTGTGAATAATATGGCATACAGACATATAGACGGTTTACAAATTAGAAGTGGGTTTGATTTTCTTGTCTGTTCATAAACTGAAAAAAAGAGGAATAGACTGTATAGACTTACACGCTAGGTGAGGTATACACGCAAAGGCAATTGGCGGTTTCTTTGGTTTGAATTAATTTAATTTTCTCATTTTCTAAGTATTTAATCATTTTCTTTACTCTAGATAAACTACATTTGTCATATCACTTCTTCCAGGCTATCACTACATACAAAAGTCTGAATTTTCCTTTTGAATCATAATTAAGCAAAGAATTCATTAAGCACAGTGCCATTATTCTCTCTCAATATTTGTGTATACATCACGCTTGAATGATCATCTACAAGTACATAGAAACAGGGGAGTTTTATGGACATCGATATGAGTTTCCCGATTCGTAATTTTTTTCTTCTCCAAATGCCATTTTCTTTTTTTCAAAATGTGCAAAAATAGATGCCATTTAGGTTAATATGAAAATGTATCAATATGCCTCTTGTTTTTTTTTTCTTGTCTTTTCCCCCCAATACTCCTCACGGTTTGTTCTCCCTAAATATCTTTGACAAGAGTATTCAAAAATTGCATACCTGGAATCAAAATGGGGTTTCACCTGGCACTTCATGGTCCATCCCCCCCCCCCTTGCACCCCATCAAAAAATAGGGGGTTGCCTTTTTCTGAATACAGTGTATGACAGGCTCACTCTGAGACGATTACAGAATTTACTAGCATTTACTCTTTGAATCGTTTTGAATCATATTAAAAGTGAGATACCCACGCTTTAGGGCAGATTATACATTCCTTTTCTTCCAAAGCCACATTGCTCTTTACTCCCACGTTTGATTTCATGTGCTGCTCTGTGATTGAGCAGAAAATCAACGAATAAAGGGAAAATAACATGCTTTTTCCCCCCCAAGAGATTTCAAACTGGGAAGTAACCAAGGCAACATAGCTTTGAAAAAGGTGAGAACAGTTGCAGCAATTCCCCGCAAACTGACTTGGTCCGAAGGGACATGTTCTGCTCACTTTAGGAAGATTGTGAACAGGTCCCATGGAGACTGAACATGAACTAACAAGAGTCAAGTACTCCATCAAGTTGTCTGCACTGTAGCTCTGGGCCAGAATTCATTTTAATTTTAAAGTCAGAAATACAGGTATTTTCCTCAATTTGGGGCTCAGACAAAATAGAATTCTGTTGAATTTCATGGCTAAGTACTCCTACCTATAAGTCTAAAAAAGATAGCTAGCAGACTAAAGCCAATTATTTGGAAGCCTTGATTTGCTAGCAGAGGTTCCAATAATACACAGATCATTATAAGATGAGCACTAGCAAATGATATACATGTAAGAGTGCATTTACCGCGGCACATTTAATGAAGATAATTTTGGGTTGGCTTTAAGATGTCGTTATAGCTATTAGTAAGTACTTGAGATTAAAGTTGGCTTGCTGCATTACAAATCTTCCATGCAGATGTGATCTGAATAAGACTAAACCACTTTACTTAGCCAAGCTAAATGCTAAGTAAAATACTGACTTAATCAAACTATTGACTTGAATACCAGCCCAGGCCTTTTCTTAAGATAGCTACTGTGACATTTCTCACAAGGAGGATTCATTTCATGATAGCAAAAATTATGGATAAAACTTTTGATTTTGGAACTGATCTTGGAGTTATTGACATACTGAGATGCATCATTGTTTTTAACAGAATTCAGAATTGGAAATGGTGGAATCAAATAAATCATATTTAAGAGTACAGAAGTTCTAAAGGTGAAATCATTGAGCATTCTGCAGATTATAAATCAGGTGCTGCCTTAATTGCACCACAGTGAAGGGAAATTTCAGAAGCAATTAATGAAGTACACATGCCTTTCTAAAAGACCATGGAGTCTGGCCTATGGTGAGCTATCATTGGTACATAATATATAAAAATATCTTTCTGATTTCCCTGAATTTCAGTGAATATTTACATGTACAGTTTTCTGTAGATGTTTGTGTGGCATTTCCCCGATACCATCACATCTGTCATTTGTGCAGTGATTAAAAAAAAAATCCTACATGAATCAACTTCCAGCAATATTCATTTATCCCAAGTAAATTAACAAGAATACCTATAAAAGCGATCCAATTTAGTTACAGAAGATTTACACCTGATAAAAAGAGTTACACCTGATAAAAAGGTTTACGGTATGGTACGGTATGCTAAGTGATTAATAATTCATGATACATTTGGGTACACAGTTTATAAACTATTCAATACCATGTATTTCATACATGATGTAGAATTATTAGGTTGTTGAAAATGAATATGGTATGAGTATTCACATATTATTATATATGAACAAATTTGTTATGCCTTTGAGGCAACATATAAACGTTTGGGTCCTAGACGTTCACTTTCTCATTACTTTCATCATGCATGACTGACCAGAGATCTCAGTGATTCTTACTGATATGCATTTGGCGTTTACTTATTCACTATGTGGTTTAAAATATTTTCATTACTTTCCTAACTGATTATATTATTGATTGAATGGTGAGGGCTTTGCATATCATTACTGTATGAGAAACTTCAAGAAAGCAAAGATTACTAGGCTGTTCAATAGTGTCTACAGAGAATTGAAGAGTAAAAATGACATGATTTGTGACGTAGATATACATACTTAGCCTCTTCCTCATAATTCCATTAGCTTAAGGCTTAATATCATCTGGAGTATAATACTGCCCTTCCCGTAGATAGTCCTTTAGTCGCCGTGGCAACGGGAGGGCATCGATGTGGTCTAGGCGGACGTGTCGGCGGATGACAAAGCGGCACATATGCTGGAGGGAGCGAGCCTTCTGGAACCGAGAGATTGGATAAAGGAGCTGGAGAGGAACCGGGGGAAGGCCTGGCCATCGAGGGCGCAAGAAATAGAGGAAGCGGCCGTTCCTGGAGTGGCGCATCGCTTCCTCTATGAACTCTACGATGGAGGAACTACCGTGGGTGGTGGGTTGAGACCAGAAGCTAAATTTGCCTGGGGAGGAGGAAAAGAAAGTGAAGTAGTGTAAGGCGAGGATGATAAGTCAGTATTTGAATGGTAACTAGGAATTAAAACTTGGAATCAAAACCCGTTATATTTCGCACGCTTTGTTCCTTTAGTTTCTGGTTATATTGTTCGATTTCGGCTTTCTGTTCATTTTTGCGGTATACTCTGAGGAGTGCAAGACAAAAAGCTTCAGTATGTCTCTCTTCAACACCATTTTCTAACTAGGAATTGTTTTGCATTGATGAACAATAGAGATGACAATGATGATGATGATATCGATCCTGATGATGATGGTTATGATGATGATAATGATAGTGGGGGTGATGATGATGATGATGATAATGATCGTGGGGGCGATGATGATAATGATCGTGGGGGCGATGATGATGATGATTATGATGATGATGATGCTGCTGCTGCTGAGTGTGATATTGATGCCGATGATGATGGTTATGATGATGGTGATGATAGTGGGGGTGGTGATGATGATGATGATGATGATGATTATGATATCGATGCTGATGATGTTGGTTATGATGATGATAATGATATCGATGCCGATGATGATGATGATTATGATGATGATGATGATAATGGTAGTGGGGGGTAATGAAGTTGATGATGACTAGGTTGATAATACTGTAATGATGGAAATAATGATTTCAATACTATATGTATATCAAACATATTTGATGTTTTTGAAATTGAATTGAAATTAACATTTATTTCCTTCTCATAAGTACAATGTGATATACAAAGGATACATGTGTAGCAATGTGGTGAACATAGAATATAATACAGTAAATAATTCAGAATATAGAATGAGGTGAAAAAGTGGAAAGCAAACCTTGTGTTGGGAACGCCCTTAGCTTTTACAAAGTGAGTGAAAGAAAAAGCCTTTTAAATAATTACAGGCATAATTCATCTATACATTATAGACAAAATAGCATGGATAAAATGTATGTCTTTTCAGGTTTCTTAAATAAAAATAGAGTTCCTGAAATTCCAAAATAAGCGTCAACAGAAGTAACATATTTGTTCATCATAATACACATGTAGCATGATATCCTAACGTTCTAAACTGATATTTCACAATACAAAAATCTTGCACAATGCAGGCATGTCTCTGGAAAATAAAAACTTTGACAATCTGATGACCAGTTTCTACTTTTATCAATGCGAACTGAAATTATAGTTATTTTTTTTATATGCTGGTATATTTTTGGTTATTAGTTGGCAAACTAGGCCTGACAACACCCATTCAAATTCACCAAGTGCTGTCACTGATTGTTCCAAATCAATGAATGAAATGACAGGATTGTCAATAATAAGGAGACATTATAGCTTTCTGGATGAGATGTTTCTCTTTCGATTTTGTTCTGGAAGTATTAAGGATTGAAACGACAGGGATATCAATATGCCCGAGACGAATATAACTTGATTTCTTTATTGAAGATGAGCTCCAGAAATAAATGAATGAAATAACTGGACTATCAGTTTGAATGAGATATATAGAGCAAAAGAGGGGGGGGGGGGGGAATAATCGGAATCCAGACTCCCCCCCCCGCATATTTTTTGTTGCATGTCTGTGATTTTGTGTTGTAAGTCAACAAACATTTTTTTAAATTGGACCTCCCCCCCCCCCCCCCCCCCCATTTTTTACAAAGTCCTGGAGCCACCCTTGTATAGCTTGATTTCTTTTTTAGACTTGTGCTCCAGAAGTAAATGAATGAAATGACGAGGCCACCAATATGAAAGAAACCAATATAGCTAATGGTAAAAGCTAATGTTACTAGATCAATGACAATCAGACAAACCCAGGTTACTTGTCAAAGATTTTTAGTAAACACCTAAATTTTCCTTTTGCTTGTCAGAATTTGGGGGGGATTTAACCTCCTTTTTATCTTCATTAACTATTTTCCCCCTTGCTTATCAGATTTTTTTTTAAATGGCTCTCCCCCTTTTAAAAAAATCCTGGAGCCACCCCCTGTACAGCTTGATTTCTTTCTTAGACTTTAGCTCTAGACATAAATGAATGAAAAGACGGGGCCCATCAATAAAAAAGAATATAGCTTGATTTCTCAATGTATATGGGTAGCCTGACTTCCGAACTTCCATTGATTGAAAAGCTAATGTTACTAGATCAATGACAATCAGGGGAAACCCGATAAACCATTACTGACGTCATACTGGCAACATCCACTAAATACAGGACAGGCAAGGAAAGAAAGGCTTTGAGGCAAGGAAAGAAAGGCTTTGAGGCAACATGGAGATGTATGGAGACATGCTAGATGTCTAAGTTGTAAGATTAAACTAATCTTGAGGGATGGTAATGCAATTAAATTTTGAGAGAATCTAGCTGGCTCAATGTAATTCAGGATTGTTTATCGTGCAGTGGATGGGTTGTTTGGACCAGCAGAATTATAATCAAACTGCTGTAATTTTCGAAATTTTCGCGCATTACGCGCGGCATGACATGTGCACGAAAACATAATCAGAAAATGAAAATTTATGAAATTTTCTGTACTGAGCAAATGGAAGAGTACATGTAGCTTGCAAGATACGTCACGGAGGTGTCAATTTGTCTTTGATTGATTACAACTTCAAAAAATACTTAACTTTCTTATTTCTTATCAGATTTTGCTCAAACTTTTACTAATCTAATTCTCTCATTTTTCAGCTTTTATTCATATCAACTAAATACCAGGGTAGACTTTCTCTAATAATGTAATTATTTATATTCACTAAAAGACAATAATGAGATAGTTGATTATTTGTTGCATGATTTATGATGTTCATTTGCCATTATAAGATTTGAAAAACCACCTGCAGGTCCAGAAAGCTATGCAAGAAGTTGGAGACGTTTTGAGTCTCTCCCACCTCTCTCAACAATCTCTATAAAAGCTACACTACAAGGAGTCGTAAAGCTATCCTAAGGGCACTGTCAAGAAAAATGATACAAACTCCACAAGGAAATCATGCTAAAAGGATATACCTGGGACTACAGCAAATTCACTGAAATCATCCATGAATTTAAGTCTTTTTCTATTTAACATCATCTCTGTTGTTACATGTAGTTGTTTTGAACTGAACCTTATAATTCCACTTTCATATTTGTGCCTCTGTTCTCATTCTTTAACATTATATTCATTATGTATATTTGCTTCTCATCTATTTGCAAGTGATCTCAATCGGTAACATTGTATTTTGTCATGTTTTGTTTATAATGTATTTGCAGCTTATACATTTGCAAGTACATGAAGTTCTCTTTTAATGAATGGAGTCTGAAACATACTCAAACTTCAAAAGTATTGAAAAAACTGTCCTTCAATAAACCCCAAAAGTAACCCAAACAGAAAAATGGTTTGTTTTATCACGCTATATACACTCAGTTCTTGTTTATAGCACATATTACATATTCAACAATGCCTCTATGCGCTTCCAAGAGCTTGATGAAGGTGAGGAAGCATTCAAGGAATGACTTCCTACAAGTGGCAAGTGAAAATGAATGTTTTGCCGACTCATGACACTAGTTTTGTAGCAATGATTCGAACCCCCTATCTTGTGATCTTTAGTCCATTGACTTATCCATTAGACCATAACACCTCTACAACTGCTACCCGCTATACAGAGCACTAGCTGCTTCAGGTTTTATTCACAAAAGAGGAAAAAACGGAAGATCAACAGCCGAGGAGAGAACGAGACGGGAAACTACTCGAGCCATTTCCACCAGGGCCTTGACGGAAGAGGAAGGACACACTTCCTGTGCATTAGCTTCCAATCATCATTATCCAAAAAGCTTCCTTATCTTCACACAGTTCCAATATTTCTATTCCCCAAAATGAATTCCCAAACACTTGAAGGTTCGTTCACACATATGGTGCAGTAAACCAGCTGTATGACACACACACTCCTACCACAATTGCTCCGTGGTCAATTTCCTACACTAACCAAATTCCTAACTTCAACCCTGGACCAAACACTATTCCTAACCCTTCCCTTAACTCTAAACCTAAACTAAAACCCAATTCCAACCCTAACTCTAAACCTAACCTAAAACCCAATTCCAAACCTAAAACCCAATTCCAACCCTAACCCTAAACCTAACCTAATACCCAATTCCAACCCAATTCCAACCCAATTCCAACCCTAACACTGAACCTAACCTAAAACCCCATTCCAACCCTAAATCTGAACCTAACCTAAAACCCAATTGTAACCCTAACCCTAAACCTAACCTAAAACCCAATTGCAACCCTAACTCTAAACCTAACCTAAAACCCAATTGCAACCCTAACTCTAAACCTAATCTAAAACCCAATTGCAACCCTAACTCTGAACCTAACCTAAAACCCAATTGCAACCCTAACTCTAAACCTAACCTAAAACCCAATTGCAACCCTAACCCTAACCCTGACCTAAAACCCAATTGCAACCCTAACCCTAAACCTATAACCCAACTGCAACCCTAACTCTAAACCTAGCCTAAAACCCAATTGCAACCCTAATCCTAACCCTAACCTAAAACCCAATTGCAACCCTAATTATAAACCTAACCTAAAACCCAATTGCAACCCTAACTCTAAACCTAACCTAAAACCCAATTGCAACCCGAACTCTAAATCTAACCTGAAACCCAATTGCAACCCTAACTCTAAACCTGAACTAAAACCCAATTGCAACCCTAACCCTAAACCTAACCTAAAACCCAACTGCAACCCTAACTCTAAACCTAACCTAAAACCCAATTGCAACCCTAACTCTAAACCTAACCTAAAACCCAATTGCAACCCGAACTCTAAATCTAACCTGAAACCCAATTGCAACCCTAACTCTAAACCTGAACTAAAACCCAATTGCAACCCTAAGCCTAAACCTAACACAAAACCCAATTGCAACCCTAACTCTAAACCTAACCTGACCTGAAACCCAATTGCAACCCTAACTCTAAACCTAACCTAAAACCCAATTGCAACCCTAACCCTAAACCTAACCTATAACCCAATTGCAATCCTAACTCTAAACCTAGCCTAAAACCCAATTGCAACCCTAACCCTAACCCTAACCCTAACCTAAAACCCAATTGCAACCCTAATTCTAAACCTAACCTAAAACCCAACCCTAATTCTAAACCTAACCTAAAACCCAATTGCAACCCTAACTCTAAACCTAACCTAAAACCCAATTGCAACCCTAACCCTAACCCTATACTTATTACCCGGAGCAATTGTCGTTGAAGCAAATGTCGGATCACTGGTAAACCACCGTAATAAAAATGCTGCTGGAAAAAAACAGATGTACACCTGTACGTGTACATGTCGTGTGCTTCACATTTTCTGTATCTAATATAACACACTGATAAGTGAGTGCGCATCTGTAGGGCCTTAATTGGTTGTCACATGCAACTGGTGTTTCTTTCATCCCAAATTGCAATTTATTTACACACATAAAGGCTTGTTCACACATGATGCATGAAACCAAAGTTGGTTTTTATTTTAAATGTGAAAAAAGTAGCTGAGTGCAACAAAGACAGTGTGCATAATCATTTATCTGGGTGATACCAGACACAGATATGTGAAGCGCATTATGCTTAGAAAACCCCCGAGGTAACCATCGTGTTTCCAAAAGTTACGTGTGAACAAGCCCTAATATGGGACTTACATTATTTTGCTGGAGGTTTTTTGTTTTTTCAAGGCGGTTTACCGCACCAAGTGTGAACAAGGCTCAAAGTTGTCATTTGCGATTCATACTCCTCCATCTTTTAGGAATTTTTTTCCCCATATCACAGTTGAAGCGCAGTGAATTATTGATAGCCAGTCTGCATGCTAAAAGCAAAACTGTACGGTAACAGGTTCCATCATCCTGAATGAAACATGCATGATTTCCCGGAAAGTTGAATCCTCAACCTACATATATGCACATACTTCAAAAAGTACTATAATGTTGCATGGTAATTCCTAACCCCCCCCCCCCCCCCCCCTCCAACAAAAAAAAGAAGAAGAAGAAAAAAAAAAGAATGAGCAGTTTTCATTACAGTATCTGGAATATGCACTCATCTATTGATTTTGAATGAATTGGACAGATCTCAAAAGCCATGCCTTGATCAAATTCAGAATCTCAAAATTTGCAATTAGTCGCCCATTGCCAGACTTGCGCTTTCTCCAAATTGACATATTCTTGGCTGATATCAGTAAGAATCGCTTGATTTGAAATTCATCATTTTAAATGACTTCTGTGCCTTTCTAGGTCTTGATTTCCATAATTCTCAAGAAGGATTTCCAAACTCCAATAAGGCAGTCGTGGTCATACAACACAGTCTATGGCTTATCCATGGAAGAAATAAAGCCTTTGGCATGCATGATCGTGCATTAATAATGTCTTACAGCTAGTTGAAGCAATACGCTTTTGATTGCCTACCATGCCTGCAACCTTTACAGGTTCAATGCTCTAAATACCACATCTCACACCATCAAAATCAAATCATATTCCAATACGTCCTAGAAAATCCATTCTGTAAATATAACGTTACATTACCGAGACCCCTGAAAAGAAATAGTACCGGTCTTTATAGGAAGGTGGATCACTGTATGCAGGTTCCCTTTCAATGAGGAAAAACACTTTTCAAAGTAAACATGAAATGCAGGCATCGAATAAAAACTCTTCAATGTTAATAGAAGTGATTTCTAAAGTTTGACTGCATCATGCTCTTTGGTGTTTGAAGGTGGCTGAACCAGGATAGAGGTTTTTTAAAGAATAAATTAATGCGCTTTTCTTCAAATTGGCAACACTATCATTTTCTAATAAAGAGCCATGCAAGAATACATATGCACAGAAACTAGTCCAAGAGTTTTTAAATACTTATCTGCTTTGAGAGGCTTTGCGCTTTTCAACATGTTGCCTATTTTATAAGGGTATATTAAAGTGACAGTAAACTGGACCTTCTAAATAGCGCCATCTTTCAACAGGATTTGATAAGTGTCTGTGCCTCTCATTTTCCCATCATTCCTCATTCTAGATTGTAAAAGCTTAGAATGTACCTGCACACAATTTTCCACAATTCCAAAGTAAAAAGTAACAGTTTGCTTATTTACACATCAGGTATATTTTGGAGGGCACTGAATTAAAAGTTGATATAAAGCCAAACCACAAAATGTGGAGTTTGTCCTTAATGGGTTAATAAAGACATATATGGCTGTCTGTTTTCATGCGCATTGCATCATAGCTCACATACATTGGACTTGGTGGAATTACCAATTAATGTTTGTACAAATCTTGCACGCAGTGAACCTTGTTTCCCACCTGGAACTTGCTGCCAGAGAAGACTCTGAAGGCATTCAGTCATCTTTCAGATTCAGAATTTATGATGGTGACTTTTGAAGTGGATGGAGGTTGCACAAATAAAAAAAGAAATTCACTCTCTGAGACTGATAATGGCTGAAGGTGTCAAGTTCCCAATGAGAACCCATGATTATATATCTTTAAAAAGATCTCACCATTGTGATGTTCAATTCGGGTGTGATGTGTGCTTCCTTGGACTCGGAACGTCAAGCTGAGGATGTGGCGATCATCGGAGCTATCTCGTACCAGGAAGGATCCATCTGGGGTGTTCTCTAGTCGCATCTCAGCATCGTCCCAACTCATAGGACCCCAGTACCAGCCGCACTGTTGGGAACAACAAATATGGGAAACGCTAATTAATCAATTTTTTTTATTCTTCTTTTAGCAACATACATGTACATCAATGTAGCAATATATTCATATGTAAAGAAAATAATTGATTGCAAACACTGGCTGAATCAGCTTGGCTGCCTGGGTATGGAAAGGGTTTTAAAACTTAATAATCATGACATGCACGTCGTCCTCCCCGACCAAGCAAAGGCAACCAGGATAATTGAATGATAAATAATACTTGACACACATTCAGACAATATTAAAGATCTCATCAGAAAGAAATATGCTGTGAAGAAAAAATAAAGTGGGTGATGAAAGAGTATCTTCTGGAGGGTATAATACAATCACTTTGAATTCCTAGCTCTCACACTTCATTTAAAACCAGTTTTGTTTATCTATCTCCCTCCCTCCCTCCCTACTCCCCCTCCCTCCCTACTCCCTCCCTCCCCCCTCTCTCTCTCTCTCTCTCTCTCCCTGCCTATCTGTTTGACTGTTCATATGTTTTGATATGATGATTTTCTGTTTCGCACTGTCAGTTTATCATTATATCTTTGTCATTATACCCTCATCTTTTTATGGATCACGATACCTCCTTGTTTCTCTATCTATCAGTCAGTCTTTGTCTGCCCTCGTTCCCTCCTTGTCTCCCTCCATTTCTCTTTTTCAATGAAGATTAAAGAAGTCCCCCTGTTTCACTTTCTAGCATAAGGTATAGATTGCCATTACATTGCAAAATCAACTAACATTTGAAAATCTTTCACACTCAAAAAAAAAATGGGTGCTCATGGAAAATGGTTTTAAAAGAGATAGATGACATAAAAAGAAAACATAATGCGAAGGAATAGTAGAAAGCAAGAAAAGAAAAAAGGAAAATACAAGATGGTAATAAAATAAAGAGAATGTCTGCAAAACCTACGTCCACATCTAACATAGATAGTATCATCCATGGTATAAAATGTATATTACATGCGATCATATTCCTCTCTCTTTATCCCAAAACATATCTCTCCCTTTTCTTAGGCTTTAAATAGAACAAACAATATGCGATCTCAGAAATTGGTTTGGAGTGTGACAAATTAACAGAACAAATTTTGATTAGAAAACCTGCAGCATACACAATTTGCAATTCCTCCCGATATTCACCTTACATAAATTATATATATCTCTCCCCTAAAAGAGTTTTGGTTTTTTTTTAACCAAGCTAGTCAAGCCAAGTTCTTATCATCACACATATGATGTGAGCATTACCACAACATAGATGTGATTCATTAGCAAATTATGTAACATAATAGTTACAGAAGCACTGATTTCAAATCACAGCAAGGCAATTGCATTTCACATTCGGCATGAGATTTCAAAAATATTTTGAAGATTGGGAAGTGGGAAGTAAGAAACAATTTGACAACAAACACCAGTGGCAGGGGCAGATCTAGGGGGGTCACAGGAGTCCGGCCCCCTTTTTATTTCATAGTCAAATATTTCTGGGATCGGACCCCACCCCCTTCTAAAGCTTGAGAAACCTTTTCTTTTCATTTTTTTTTGTTGCTGTTGCTTGTCAGATTTTTTAGGGAATTTTACCCCTCCCCCGCCCATACCTTTCCAATAAATCCTTGATACACCCCTGAGTGGTTTTGCCGACTCTTCCATTCTCTATTTATTCATAAAGCTCAACCACAGGCTTGATTTGCTATTCCAGAAGCTACCCTCATGGGACCTATCGGAGGAGAGGTCTAAAGTGATCGTTTCTCATCTGGAAAGTGACAAATCCCAATCGCGGTATTGCCAAATTGACTCCATCCAAGATTTGGGCTCATTCAATCAATAAGTAAAGCACTTGTAAAACAGCTACTGAATAAATGCATCTGGCACTCAAGATCGATTGAGGCGTATTCAACCAGCAGGAGAGTTTAAGGGAACCGATAAGCACTGATCAGAACCGAGGCAAAATGACTTTCAAAAGGACATAACTCAAGAATGACTGATAAATGGAAAGTATTGCAGAAAAACATCAATATCAACGAAACGATTCCTATTGTAAATTGAAAAGAATGTGAAAAATATATAAAACAGTCATAATGAAAGAAAGAGAGAGAGAGAGAGAATGAACATCAGAGAAGGCTTGATACAAGCATATCCTTATGTCCGTCTGTCCAAGGAATATAGTACAGTACCAGTCAGCATTCATTGACTACACTTTAACACTATTCAGCCCAGAACAATAGATTTCGTCCAATAATCCCATTGTTCTGGCTTGAATAGTGTTAAAGTGTAGTCAATGAATGCTGACTGGTACTGTACCTCCTTGGTGCGTTTGAGTACGGGGAGGGGATTACGTTCCCTGTGGGAATAATTTGAACACTGTCAAACCTGAAACTTTTGTGTGCATTAAATGTTCACAAATGAGTGGTTCAGATACCCGAAAATTTCATGCAGCAAAATCATTTATTCATAATTGACATAACACTCCATTTTTGCAAATCGCAAAAGTTTCTTGCTGTGAAAATGGCTGCCGTTCACAATTCCTGAAAGTTTCATGTCTCACATGTTTCTGGATTGACGGTATGATCTGTAAAAATAAAACTTAACATCAAATTTGTTATTCCAGTATTTTTAAACTGTATTTATATTTTACAAGATCAACGAATAAGCAAGCGATCCACCAATAAAAGAATAATTCATAGACTTGGGATTCTCAATCAGAAAGAAAATTCTATTCATGAGAATATTAGTAAGGCCAAAAAAAAAAAATTGTTGTATTGGCGTAACGGGTCTCAGAAAAATAGGGTCGGTCGGTCGGGATTTTTTTTTTTATTTATTTTTTTTTTACGACAGTATAATACATAATACACGCAGCTAGTTCTGTCCGCAGCACTTCCGGGTTTTTGATCACGATCGCGATCGCAAAGGCAGCACGATACGCGATATCGATAGTAAAAAAAAAACAAAAAAAACCTAGGGTCGGCGACATTTTTAGGGTCGGGCGGGATACGCCAATACAACAATTTTTTTTTTTTGGCCTAATGGAATCAAGCAGATCAAGGTACTCAAAGGTACTTAAAGGTACTTTAAGGAGAAAATCTAAGGTCTTTTTACAACTGAACTGCAGGAGTGAATTCTATGCATTGAGCTGGGTGCTAAGCGTAGTATCCAGGGAAGAACGTCAGAGTTGATTTATAGCATATAGATAGAAACGAGAGTGGAGGGATATGGTGTCAGACACTACGACTCTCTACACAGACATGCTTGGACACCCATCCATGCACCCTACAAAACCCTGTTCATACGGTTGTTCCATGATCTATTAAAGCCCATTCAGACACACAATAGTACAAACCAACAGACACAGTAAATTTTGTAAAAAGATTAACGTACTGCCCTTCATATTTGTTTGTCTCATAACACACTGATCAAGGAATATGCAATTATGCATGCGTCTATCGCTGCATATTCATTTACTTTATACCCCAGCAACATTGTCTCTTATCATTCATTCACCGACATGCTAATGCATAATTTTTTAATCGTTTAACAAGTCAAATCTTAACAGGGCTTTACTTTACTGGATATGAACTCTGTGGACTCAACAAAGCATGCTTTAAAAGTTGAAGATTCATGCAATGTTTAAAATATCTTGATCATTGCTATGCTTTTGGCATAGCTCTACACTAACAGAAGACCAGGTGTTTGGTCAAGTGTTTTGTCAGTGATTTTTTACAGAAAAATTTGCTCTCAGCCAATCAGATGCAAGGATTTCAGTAGCTCATAATATTTGTCAGTAAAAATCACTGACTAAACACTTGATGAAACGCTCCCCTGAATGCATGGGCCCCAATAGCTCAACTACAGACCCCAATTTTTTAACTTTGAGGGGGCACAAGTAAGAGAACCCTAAAAATTTCAATACAGATCCCTTGTGAAGTAGGTTAGTGTAAAGCTTTGCTTTTGAATGCAGGTGTATTCACACTTTCACTATCTATCAACTCTTGTAATCCACTCTTGAACACATTTATTATTCACAATATCACTCAGTGTCATTTGTAATATACAATCAAAATGGATTGTTTTGTTTTGGTTTTGAGTGGACTCAAAGGTGTTGCTGCCTGAAAAGCCTCTGTGGACTTCCTAAAGGCCAATTCCTGTATACTTTTCTTAAAGGCACCATGGACACTCGATCACATCTGTGCTAAGCTTTCTTATTGATTGCTAGGATGATATACAATGATCACAAATCATTTTGAACAAAAATGGAGAGGGTGTCTAAATCTCTCTATGCCTATCAATCTAAAACCAGGCTCTTAACACGTTTTCATGTCACCCTTGGTATTTTAAGCTTGATGTGCAACAAGTAGAACAGGGAGCGCATCAGCAAGAAGATGCAACTGCCCCTATACTTGTACTTCCAGATCCTACACATCATCTGGGGAGTGCTTCATTAAGCGTTTTGTCAGTGATTTTTACCGACAACTGTTATAAGCTACTGAAATCCTTGCATCTGATTGGCTGAGAGCAAATTTGTCAGTTAAAATCACTGACAAAACGCTTGATGAAACGCTCCCCTGTTGTGAGCCAGAAAGGTGGAAATCCAACCTTAATGGCAGGTCGCTCTGAAAGAAAGAGGAAATATCAAAGAAGCAGAATGGTGAAAGTTTGAATTAAATTGGACAAGCAATAAGAAAGTTATGAATTCTTTAAAGTGGTAGTCACTATATGTGGGAATTTCAAATTAGTTGAATCGGTAATGCCACTGTGATGTACTGGTGGACAACTTCCCCATTTGCTCCAAAACACAAAATGACTCAAATGACTGGGTGGCGCATGGCAAATGGTTATTGAGCTGCACCAATAGAGTGGGCATTATCTAAATCATCCTGAAAAGTCATAAATTATTTTTCCTACAAACACTGAAAACATTTAATCTTTAAAAATAGATCCTACTTCATGCACATATTTCACACTTCACAAGCAGAGCATATAATCCAAGTATGACCAATCATTATTATAATTCTCATTTATTTTCCTTAAAAAAGAAAATATTCAGGAGCCATTCACACTTAACAATAAAATAAAATTATTTTTAGCTCTGCTTTAAATGAAATGCCAGAAAATTGTTGAAAAGCAGACAATATAAAGATACACTAAAATGAAAATTAAGGCAAAATGATGATTTTTTTTCCAAAAGGGATAATACATTGCTTGGTTAGTGTTGGAGACTGTGATGAAATACTGTATTCTGTGTAAATGTGAACGTATGGATACATTTACATTATGTCTCTATCTGCATATACTGCTGTAGGGGAATTCAGATGAAACGTGATCAGACATTTTAACAAACATGAAATTATTCCGTCCAGCTAAGTGCTCTCCAAGGTGCTATGATGTGGGTTGTAAACAAGTGCAAATCCTTTCCCCAAATTGCACATTTTCCTTTACTCTCCATCAGAAAGCCTTTTTTCACTGCTCAATTTACCAGTCTACACAAGGCTTCTACAAAAATATCATTTTAGACTTGCCCAACTGGCCAACTTGATCATTTATATTTTCAGGAACAGCCAAACACAAATTTGTTTGCCCATATATTTGTTTAAAACTTTGTAAAACCTTTTTTGTTGTAAAGAACGTTTTAATGCTTTGGTTGTCTGAGCTGGCATGATCGAACCAGACAATTGCCTTGTTGATTTACTTGCTAGTTAACCACATTTTAGCTGGATGGTTAAAGTGAGTAAGCATGTTAAGTACCATGCTACTAGATCAACTGCATGTCCAGACTTTCCACCAAAATAAGCATTCTCTTCCTCAATCTATTCTACACCATTACAGCTTCAAAAGAAAACAAAATTTTCGACTTGGAGATATCATGTTTGGGAGAAATGAGGCAGGTACTTGTGTATTTACACTTTGTTGATGCAACTACCTAAACCAATTCCTGGAACACTCTATGTACTGTGCATGGAACATGTAACCGATATTCAATGCCAAAGACGATTGTGATTTAACTTGCTAATGACCGTTACCTCTGGGGCCTGGGAAGCAATCATGTTGAAAGTATGAGATATTATGAGATAAATTGAGATGTGACAGCAGGAAAGCAAAATCCCTGGACAGTCATAAATTCACCCTTGTACCTTGCACCCAGTCTGGCACCAATTAGTAAAACCCTAATAGTGATGTCTACTTCAATAGCATCTAATTCATCCAGACACTGCTGACGATGCTGGAGCAATTGCCTCTCGTCTAAACAAACAACAGCCATCGGATGAGTCATATTGACCTGCTTTCTTGGACAATCCTGCTGCTGACCGCTTCTTCGCTACATATGTAACTTATATTCCTCTTAAAGCTGGAGATAAATCCCTAAAAGATACAACCCTGGCCACAAACAGATATACGGGCATGGGTGGGAAGATTTGGTGCGAAAGGCATCTACTGCCAAATGCCATTATGAGGTCAGTCAATACCCCAAGAAAATCCCTGGACAGAATAAGACAATATTCAAGAGAGCCGATATTGGTGTCAGGAGTGGGATAGTGTTACATCTTGAGGTGTTGAGAGGGAGAGGAAGACTTGTAAAGGAGAATCTGCGGCAAGAGGACCAATCGTGGCCAGGTAACCCTATTCACACCAAACAGGAGTGGTCAGGTGGGATCCCACATTTGCTCCAGTGAAATTTTGTCAAATATACAGGGTTGAAGATTAATTAGTTGAAGGTTAAGTTGGGATTGGGGTTATTAGGGTTACATATAGGCCCAAATTCACGAAAGAGGTTTATGTGAAACCATGGTCCTGCCGCGGACTATGTCTGCCGATTAGACAAGAGGAGATGTGCGTACTACGCTTAAGGAGGTTTAACCATGGTTTCAAATAAACCTCTTTCGTGCATTCTGGCCAGGGTAAAGAAGGTTAGGAATTTGGTTAATGTAAGAAATCATTAAACCGTTATTAAAAAGTGATTGTTGCCAATGCAGGGTATCATAATACCTCGCTGTCGGCTCCTAATATCTCTGGCGACACATCAATAGAAATTTTTCCTGCTGTATAGCCACTAATCCTCTGTCATCTATTATTAAAGAATTTTTTTTTTACATTTTAGTATTTACAGCCAATTCTAATTTAGTAAACATATATATATATGTACATGGAAATTAGGCCTACACTGAATTAATGGGGTTCAGATAAGATCCTTAAGAAGTCCTGAATCCAAAAGTAGTATTACGACAAATGAGAAACCCTAGCTAATGCTTGACATTAAACTCGTAAGAACAGGACTGAAATAGGCTCAAGAAACTTTGTCAGGTGAAAGAAAAAATACTGGATAAATAGGTGAAGATCTGTAATAATAGTAAGAGAGACATTGATCTCTCAGGATTAGAATCAATCAATGTAATCTATTCCTAATCAATTTGATTTTTTTCTTCCATTTCCATATAAATCAATTATTGGGAAAGACAGTCTACTCATAGGGGAACAGAATGTCCCAATTCTAATAGAGTTTCATCTATATACATTTGTATATCACCTCGGTTTGTGGCAAAAGACATTTATCATGGAATACCTACAGATATTAGAATATTATGTTACATGTATTTCAAGAGTAAAAACAAAACAAAAACAAAAACTATGTAAAAAGTAGAAATAAAACAAAGTACTGAGATGAATGGTAAACAGCAGAGAAAAAAATATATAGAAGTGATAGCACTTGGAAACTCCTGTAGAGCTTGGGAAAACAAAAGAAAAGAAGCTCTGGAAATAATTTATAAAAAATCATGAAAGTGATAATGGGATATCCAAACGAGTACCAGCATGAGAAAAGAAAGATCATTTACAATGGGAAGCACCAAATGGATTTTAAAAAAATGAATAGTGAAAGCTCTCAACTTAAAATTTATGGATATTTTGCTACCAGTTCATTTTTTCAAGTGGAATATTGATGTCAAAATGCTGAACATTAAACTGTATTGTTCAAGTTGCTGTCAATGCATGATGGCTCAGTGGGAGAGCAGTGGTTTTTAAAACAAGTCGATGCGCTAGTCACTTTAGTAAGGCATTAAAGGAGAATGAAACCCCCCAAATAAATGCATTTTAATAAAGTAGAAAAATTAGAGAAGCATATCTGTGAAAGGTTGAGGAAAAACAGACAACTAATTAAAAAAGTTATCAATATTTGAAATCCTAAAATCGCTAAATGAATGGAGATTTGAAATTGGCAATGTCCTCATTATGCTAATGAGATGCTGTGATGTAAATGTGCTATACTTTCCAATCGCCTTATACAAATATTGTAAAAATCCACTTTCCTTGAATATATATCAAAAATTTAATTTCTGTACCATAGGTGGTGTTCATAAATTTATTCCTCACAAGATATTTCAAGCACAATGTTGATAATTAAATTTTCTTTGTTTAAAAAATCTGATAATTTTCTTATTTATTACCTATGAAGAGAGAGCACAAAAACGTCATAGCATCTCATTAGCATAATGAGTATTTTGCCAATTTCATTTAGCGATTTTGGGTTTTTAAAGTCTTCATAACTTTTTAATTCTTTATCCGTTTTTCCTCAAACTTTCAGTGATATGTTTCTAAGATTTTTCTGCTTCTGTTAAAGTGCATACAAGTTTGGGGTTTCATTCTTCTTTAATCCTCATTACCAAGTCCATCGGAGAGGACTTAAAGCCATTGGTCCCATGGTTACTTACAAGCATACACTTTTCTTAGCAGTAAGGTAAAATGAACCATGAACCATCATCAGCTTCTATATATCACACAATTATACATTTTAAAAACATTTCAACGACATTCAAGACAATGTGAAAACCTGTGAAAACAAAGGTTATCACAGATTCACCAGGGGGAGGGATGCATTGCCCCCCCTATGGACCCCCTCCCCCTCCCCATTAATGTATTTTTCCTACAAAGTACAAAGCATTTACCAGACATGAATGAGAAAATAACTTTAAAATACATAATTTTTAATAATTGCATCATGTTAATGCCGAAGAATAATCATTGAAGAAGAAAATCAAAAGGTATCATGTAAGAATACACAAAGGAAACTCAGCATTCTAGCCTTTTACTGATTTCACATCAAAATTCAAAGGGTAGGAAGTTACTAGACTGCTGTTCCTAAACCCCTGCAACTTGATGTTAAATATCAGAAGTCAACTGCTAGAATTCTATGTAACAACAAGATTTATTTCGTTCTAAACAAAAGATGAACAATACAATAAACAAGGCAACATCTTCAGCACTGGATCAATGATTTTCATCTCCAAGTGAGAAAGGGTTTACCATTCTCAGTAAGCATTAACAAGATTGTATCCATATCAATCAAACTGTCACTACAGATGTATGGTATCAGTTTCATGCCATTTCGCTTTAGAAGCCAAAGTCGGTGTTGTGAAGATACTCGACAAAGTCTTCCAAAATGTCACAGTTGAAAGATAAAACTGTTTATAAATCCATCATGGTAGGATAGAAGTCTTGAGAGGATCTTCGTCTTCAGGGCCTTCGTCTTCAGGGCCATCGTCATTAGCCCAAGTTTCCAAAATAGCCAGCTTATTCAGATCCAGGGAAATTAGCCTGATCATACCTAGCTCGAGCCAATTGGCAGTGAAGATGCAAACAACTGGCTATTTCATACAATCGTGCTTGGGATATTAGATCAAGCCATGAGCTTGTTCATGAAATAGCCTGCTATTTGGCCAATTAGTGGGCTACTTCAACAGTGAGGATGCACTCAGACTATGATAGGCTCTGAGGCTCCAGCTAATTCCTCGAGCGAGCGGGCATTGCTAGACAGGGGCTAATTGATAATGGAAATAGGGACTGCAAACTGACTTTTTCTTCAAGAAGCATCAAACTGATCGGTCTTACATGTAAACTCGAGCTTGAGATATCTCAAGCTTGAGTTTGTTTGGGCTAATGGAAATGAATCTCGAATGTGCTTTGCCAGTCTGCATGGCATTGGAGACCACAGGTAACTGAAACAGCCAAATATCATCAGTGAGAGAAAGAAGGTTGTTAACTCGCATCATTTAACAGAGTTTAATGCCCTTCTGGCTCTCAGCAGACGATATCCACCTCAGAAGAGAAAAGCTCGAATCTCGTAAACAGCAAGAAAACCTCTGAATCCATTCCTTAAAAGATAAATATTTAGTTTATGCATACCACAAAGGAAAATTGAGCGAAAGCTGTTGAATATGGTCTCCAATTGTTATCCTTGTACATCAGGTAACAACAAGTGCCTGTAATTTTGAGGCTTTGTCCAAGATTTGCAATGAATTTTAGCGTTAATGACTGAAAGGAATGCCAAAATCGAGGCTATCACTCAAAAAGCAATCTCAATCATGAACATATTTGTCAAATACGAATTAGCAAAATTTATTCCAACACAATCAACACTGATGTGTACATTCACCTTCAGTAAAACTGTATGTTGAAAAAAATTGTTACTTTTAACCCTCTCGTTACCACAAGACTAAAATACTATTCACTTTGTACATAGTGTTGTTGACTTTGGTCCTAACAGGGTTAAAGAGAAGATCAAGTTCTGGGAAAGGTAAAAAAATATTTGTGAGCTTTCTCCTTCTTTTTATGTTAGTTTGGAAGATTATCATATGTAGTAGAAATGTCCCCTGAAAAGGATTGCTCTTCAAATGCCCTCACATTCAAAATATGACAAGAAACAGCTGAAATGTTATGGCTGAACATTATCTTTAAGGAAATTGTTGCTTTATAAATGTTGTCAGCTACAACAAAGGTCTGAAGAAGCTTGCAGAACAGGTAATTTTGTGCCATTGTGACAAAAGAACTATATTTCTCAAAACTAGAAATTGATGGTGACTTGCATATATATTGCCAAAAAGAAAGATTTGTTTTGCCCTACATATAAAAGATCTCTATGTAAAGATCAATATGTACATGTAAGTAGTATTCTATTTGTCTATTCAAAAAGCATGATCAAATGAGGACATAAGCTCATCCAGTACACATCATCAATGCAATCATTTGCACTGAATAGATCCATCTCCCTTGAGCTAGTTGTGCATGATATACCCAAAGTCATCGTTCAGAAGATGCACTACACAAGAAGACAGCATTTAAATACCTCTGTTCTCAGCAAAAATTAATGAATCAGGGGCATACATAGTTTGAATTGAATAAAAAATGAGAGATTCAGACTATACTATGGTCAGTGAGAGAGGTTGAGTGCAGAATAAAACACATTTTACAATTATGCTGCTTATATTTCCTATCTATTGTTACAGAAAAAAATGGGCAATATTTCAGTGGGAATTTCATTTTGTATTCACTTCAATGAAATTCAAGGATTATCCATATAAGCTTTGCTAAACTTGAAAGCTCTTGAGCATGTTAAATTGTTATTTGCATACCGGTAAATTTTTTCTTTGAATTGCAGTCATGCACACCCATCCTAACAAAAGTTAAATAGACACTTCCTCTAGCACTATTCCAAACATTTTAAATTTTATATAGGCCTACAAATTTGTTTTACATGGTTGATTATATGCAAGGAATAATGAAATAATTAATAGAATAATAAATAAAAAATATTAATCACTGACTGGAAACAGGATTTTGATTAAAACATATATCTGAATTCATACCACGCGAGCACAACATCAGGGGCCCCATGCTATATGTAGATGACAGACATGTATTTCACTTTGGCTGATCATGAAGGTCACATACATTGTTTCGTATCATAACTATCTATCGGCATGCATTAATGAGGGAGTTTCATGTGACCACCATTATTTCAAGGTGTTCTTTTAGTAGTTTCTTTGTGCAGCACATCACAGTTCACTCACGCACCAGACTTGGTGGAATTCCCAGTAAATATGTGACTGTACAAATGCAGTACTTGTGCTAGATAGGGTCAGGTTTAGACTTACAATGTACCTGTATTAGACAGAGGATTTTGATAAGCAAAAATCTGAATTAATACCTGCATATATCAAGAGCACAATATCAGGGCCCCACGCATGCTAGAGGTGACAGACATGCATTTGAACTTGGGTAGATCATGAAGGTCACATTCATTGTTTCGTATCATAACTAGCTAATGACACGCATTACTGAGGGAGGTTCATGTACATGTATCCACTGTTTAAAGGGATTGATTAACTTTGTGAAAAATTATGAAATCAGCTCAAATGCCAGTGAATTGTGTGCAATCCTCTAACTACATACAGTATATACTTAAGGATATGTGAAAGTATGAGAGAAAATGGAACCCATTTACTATCCTAAAAAAGAGAAAATCGTAATTGATCGCTAGCGCAAGTCGCTCGGCTTCTTCGCTGTGCTGCAGTCACAAAAACTAAGCACCAGCGCTTGGAGATTTCAGAGCGGGTTTCCAGCCCGTACGGTATTCTGTGATAGAGCGAGGTATGCCAACCATAAGAGTTCTTTAGGGTTTGGTGGTACTCTATCCCGACATCAATGTTCAATAGTAAATATCTTGATATATTAACGACCGATCAGCTTATAAACCTCAGGCAATTCCTGTCTGACCTAAAGGTTTGCAATTATGATTACAGCATTAGCTGGAACAGTGATTTTTTTTTTCAATCCTGGGCAAAGTTAATCAGTCCCTTTAAAGGTGGTCTACATGTAGCTGAGAGCAGTAATTTCTCCAAAGTCTAAACAATGTTGGACTAATTCCACATTAATGTGTGTACAAAGCTTGCATGTAGCAAAAATACTGCTGGGAAACCATCCCAGCACATTCTGGGATTATACTTAGAGAATAGCCTACCAGAGATAGAGGAGCATTCAGTTTGGTTTAGGAGAAGTATTTAATTCTACCAAACTTCCCTCTCAGGGCAGATCTTTTGTCAGTCTAAAATGAATCTACAGTATTGATGATATTCTCACAATGTGACTTTAAAGAACTATAACACTACCAACTCATATCATTTGACACAACTTTCTGGGGCATTATGTTAAAAAGAGTCAGTCCCATTGACCAATAATGATAACGATAACTTTACATATACCCGTAATTCGGTAAATCATTTGCAAATCACTCTCCTGAAGTTTACATGGAAAAGGTACTGGATATGCCACTGATCTGAGAAATTTTTAGGGCTGAAGGCTCATTAATATTGATAGGTGATACAGACGTGCTGCAACATCAATATCAAATAGCTTTTTCACATCAAAAACTTCAAGAAATGGATTTGGGAACAATTTACAGGTATAAAGTAATCATCATCTTTATTGGCAAAATGGGACCAACCCTTAAAGAGAAAGCTGCAAGTAGTTATCAGGCCCACCGCACACTATATGATTGCCTACGATCCAATTTTGGAAATAAATCCCAATAGCATTAAATATAAGCATTTTAACAAATAAAATCTACCTGATTCAGGTCTTGAACAATGATATGACTACTCAACATAGGAATTTGGTGCAATGCCAGACTTTTATCAAGAATAAGGGCCAAATCAGTTTCAAATCGTAGACAATCGCAGGACTACTCTGATGTCACTATAATTCGAAGCCGATTTGGCCTTTCTTCTGACAAGAAGGCTCGTTATAGGCAGTAAGATTGATTTTACTATCTTTTATGTATAACCATTCAGAACCTCAATCAAACATATTTTATGTGTTTATCTGTTTATACATGTATCTGATGCTATGACATTTTCTTCCAAAATCGGATCGCAGACCATTCGTATAGAGTGCGGTGGGCTTTAGTTACTAGAGGGTCTTCCATAGAAGTCTTCTGTGACCTCCCCCGTCTTACGAAGTTACAAATTCAATAATTTCCACACTGTTAAAACCAGAAGCCTAATGAGCAGGAAAAAGTGAATTTCACCAAGTTTCTCTTTTTCTACTCCTAGACATGATGCAGAGGAAGCCACTTATCATAACATCCTGGTCATAGGAGATTAGTCCTACGCCGAACTTGAGAAGAACTTGCAGAACCCAGCCAAGGGGGAATTCCCCCTTCCATTTCCTGATTACATCGTTCTTTCAGTGTCATTCTAATCACTGTGTACTCAACAAACACCTGGTATTCTTCTCTGAGATCTCAAGTATATATCTATACACCCATTGAAGGCCTCTCAAAACTGCTATTTCATGTTTGTTTTAAATGCAGTGGCAACTTGTAGAATATCAATGTTTTCTTTTCATATTGTTTTAAATGTAGTGGCAACTTGTAGAATATCAATGTTTTCTTTTGCTTTCTATCAAGATATTATGCAGCGTCCTTCCTCTCTGATACCATTATTTCTCTTATACGCAAATAAAAATATGGCCAGTACAGGAATGCACTTAGTCATCATCTGGAATGCAGTATTATGCAGGTACATGTATATTCATATGTACATGTACGCTGGAAACAGAAAAGAGGTATCGTATCGGAAGAAGAAAATGGAAGGAAGTTCACATTTCTTCTCACAGGAAAATAATGAAACTGAAAATATAAATATCTCCTTGAAGAAAAACACACAATAAAACAGAAAATTTTACTCGATATAAAGGTGCTAACAAAACTTCCTTTATGAGTAAGCAGTTTTGAGCAATCCACTTCAAATTCAATCTGTGTATTTCTTCTACAAAAATAGGTAAAGCTCTGAAGATCCGGTTTCAGTTCAGCACAAAATTTTGAACAAAATGCTATTTAAATTATACTAGTTTGTAGGACCCTGATGCACACAATCGAATTGTCTGTTCCAGAAGGGCATTATGTCTACCAATATGTAAAAGAATATGACTGAACACATACCTTCTGACTCTCAACAGATGAAATATTACAATGTATTTTCATCTGTAATAAGTTAACCATTTTACTATTTTGTATTTAAAAGTATAAATGGTCCTTCAATTAACACTTCCAGGTATACCTAATTCACCTGTTATGACATCTGGATGGATGAAATATACATACATATAAGGCCATTTTTGTGGTGTAATCACATTCATACATGTTTGCCGAGTGACAAACTATTACATTCACCAGTAAAAAGGTATTCTTTTTCGATAGACAGAATGCGAACGGCATTCGTTGTTGTTTGGTTGTACATGTATATATATGTAATTCCAATTGTCTTTCATGAGATAACATATAATCCATTTCATTTCCTCATATTTTCAAATGAAAAAAATCTGCATAGTCATAGGAAAAGTTTCTTAATAACACAGATATCCCTCCTTGTGAAATTATGATTTCTGTGGTAACAAGATACTATGAAAACACTGCAACATCCTATTGGTATTGGGGAAACTGGTGGTGTCCATAACAGCTTCTATTTCAGACAAGAGACGTCGTCGGCGGGAAAAAACAAACCAACCTCGGATGAATTTCTATTCAGGACACATGAATGGGAAATCATAAGAAGTGTTAGTGACAAATTTACTGGAAACAGTGAATTGCTAAAATCAGGTGTTGTATTCTTGTACCAGTGTCATCAGTATAAAACTACAGGGACATGTATTTTGTTTGTTGTTGTTTACGATTTGTCTATTTTCTTGAGAATTGCTTTTTTATCATTATTATCATTTTTATTATTATTTTTTTTATTTTTTTTTATTTATTAATTTTAGCAGGGAATTGTCTCTGTTACATTTTTCTCTCTTTATTTTGGTATTCCGGAGCTCATTTTTAGCTTTCCAATGCCAAACAATTCTGTTCCCCCATTTATTTATGGGTTGCATTTTTCGTAACACCCAGAGGGCGACAAAATATAACATCATATCGCCATGTGTAGACTGTGTGGAAGAGAGAATGTACGGCAATTAGCATAATTTGCTATTAGACGTACTGATAGGTAAACACGTCCAGTCAAGGGAAGTACACAAACTGCATCTTCAACTTTGACTGTTTGACTAGCTCTTCATCTCTACCTACATGTCCTTCCCCATCCATCTCGACCAAGCTCCTTCACCACATAGATGCTCTTGGTAAACTTCATGAACTTGAACCATTTCATTTCTTCCTTTGGTGATTAATTGCAGGTGAAAGGCAATGTCCACATATTCCTGGGGAAACAATACTGTAGTACTATTTTACGATGATTTCAATACAGTGCTCGAAGTTTAATACCATATCTTGTTTTATTTAGTAAATCTAAATTTATGTACATGTACATGTACTTACCGTATTCGCCGGCGGAAAGGCCGCACTATTTTCACTCCAAATATGATCCCAAAGTCGGGGTGCGGCCTATGGGCCGCAACAGAGAAAAATAAACTGCCTCCAAAATCCCCACACGTATTGGAATGGATGGGACCAACGTTAGATCTAACACTACACTACAGTAGGGCCCCCTAAGCCTGTGCTCTATCTCCAACGATGTACATCTACTTATCTTTCAAGTACTGAAATATTTTCAGTAATAAATATAATTCAGAACTAATAACTACATATCTTATCAATATAGTTACAAACACGGCCTCGTTGGTCTTCCGAGGCTGACAAAGCACTCGTACGAAGCTCTCTATTGAGCTCTAGTAAAGTGCTGAAATCAGCCACCCCGCCCGGTAGATGTTTTCTGTGCTATGGGACGCCAAGTGTGCCCTGACTGCTTCTGTTACAAAATCACCCTGCAATTTTACTTTTGTAACAAAATCAAAAGTGGGGATGGATTTTGTAACAAAATCATTAGTGTGGATTGATTTTGTAACAAAATCACCAGTGGGGATTGATTTTATAACAAAATCATTGATTTTGTAACAAAAGCAGACAGGGTACACTTGGCGCCCCATAGTAGGGGCTTTGTAAGTTTTAATTTGTCTTTTGAGTACACCCTTTGTATGTGTTGAGATCAATGGCACCCCCTCAACCTCCGCGCTATTTCAGTGCGGTTGTATCCTTGCCGGATCCTTCACGGAGATGTATGTATTTTGTATGGAGAACGGACATTATCGCAGAGGATTTTTCATAGCGCATGTGACGTGCGCGTTACCCTGCATTGTAAGCATAGACCACTGACCTCTACCACAAACCACATCGCTCTCGGAAGAGTAACATGGCCGCGCCCACTTCAAGTGCTCGCACGCGCGGGAATGGGCGATGATCCGTCCAGGTGGTAGAGGTCAGTGGCATAGACATTGTAAGTCATGGCAAAGAGCTTAAAAGCTAAGATAGGGCATTCCCAAAATTTTATGTAACGTAAGTGGCCTCATATTACATCGGACCCTTTACACAATCGGGAGAGTGTCCTATCTTTCTTTTCACGATCTTTGGTCATGGCAAGCCCATGTTTCAGCTTGCAAATCGTCGTGACGACGTTTTCAATTTCCTCTTCGAAACCATCATGCTGTATTATATATTTTTCTGTCTTTGGATGTCACATAGGGAACCTTTGATGGAATATGCACCTATGTAAGATATCTCTTCACGGTTTTTTAGAGTGGTGGAAACATTTCCTTTCCAATTTCATTTGTGATTGTGCCTCAATTTGCGAGTTGCATTCACGGTTGATAGTCCTATTTGTTGTCGAACTTTTACTAGGTCTAGGAGACGGCATGTACCATATACTTACCGGTAGTCTACAAAGATGTATGTGTTTGCGAGTAGTACTAGCGGCTTCGTCAGATTCTCTTCAACTAAAGTTCAACTTTTTAAATTCTTAATGACATAAAGCAAAGACATCTAGGAATAATCGTCTTCAAATAGTCAATACAATAAAAAGTTTGGCCCTTGTTTTTTCGTTGTATGATATTTGGGGAGGGGGGGCAAAATTTCTTATGCTTGTGATTTTCCTCATATTTTTTTTTTCTTCAAATGAGTTGTCAAAGTTGGGGTGCGGCCTATCCGACGCTGCGGCCTATCGGCCGGCGAATACGGTATATACATATCTTATGGGGTGTTGCAAGAAAGTTGCGATTGATTGCAAGTTGCAACTGATCGGTACTGACCAATCAAAATCATTGTTGCAAGCGCATCTTCTTGAATGGGCAGACCCTGAACCATTCAGAATGCTTGTTCTAATTTGCTTTACAATTTGCAATTGATTGCAACTTTCTTGCAACACCCCATTAGATATACATGTAAGAACAAAAAATAAATACTGCAGAATACCATTTTTGACAGTTTCATTTGTTTTAAACAGGAATTACTTCCCATTTTCATTATGATAAAATCCATTATTCTTGCCAAATTTATTTATACTGGAATATGCATTTCTCTGAAAATAATGTCAGATTTGTTACATACCCACAAGCCAATCGGGAAACTGAACACTTAATTTCAAATTATTAAAAGATAAAGTTATATCTCCAGATAGATAGATTTTATCTTAATAAATAAATAAACACTGTCAGTTCAAACATGGATGCAGGCTACACCTCAACTGCATGCAAAGTACTAGGTGTTAAAAAAGCCAGTGGGCACTTTTGATCATTATATAACTCACAAAGTATACCTCTTATCAGACTGAGGTTTTTACATTGTAAATTTGAAGGATGTAAAATTTATTGGGAGGAAGCTTTATTAAGTTTTTCTGAATATTTTTCATAAAATATTGCTCTGAATATTTAATTACATTTTTCATTTTATGAAAAATCAAGGCCACAAAATATGTGTGTATCAGTAATTAATTCAGAACACAACACCTGTCAGTGTGTGTAGCAGCTGTTATTTCTGCCAACCTTTTGCTGTCCAGTGTCATTAATGATTCTTGACTCTGGGTTAAAAAGGTGTTCTGGAATTTTAGTTGAAAGGCACAATGGCAATTGTTGCATTTTGAATTAATTACTGCTACACACAGGTTTTGTGGTCTTGAGATTTTCGAAAAGTGAAAAATCTAATTAAATATTCAGAGCAGTATTTTGACAAAAGTATAAAGAGAAATGCAATAAAACTCGTTCCCAACAAATTTGACATCCTGCAACTTTACAATGTAAAAACCTCAGTCTGATACGAGGTATAATTTTTGAGTTATTAAAGATAAAAAATGTCCACTGGTTTTTTTTTTAACACCCAGTACAAAGTACATTGTATAATACAAATTTACTTTCCCACTTGCAAACTACATGCACAAACATTAGGCCACTCTTTGCATTTATTATTACAGCTTCATTTAACTTAACACCCATAAAAAATGGTCATAAAATTTAATGTGCAATTAAGTATTAACATCCTTCGGGATAGACCTCCAACTATAATTTTGACATCGGACCATTTCAAAATATTGTTAAGAAAAAAATATGATGAAACATGTGTCCAGAGGAGCAGAGAATTTTATGCAGAAGGAATAAACAGTTCTATGAAAAACAAGAGAAGAATGAAAGATGGAGAGATTAAGGGGAAGATATGAAAAGGTATGAAAATGGTTTTATGAAAAACATGAGAAGAATGAAAGGGAATGGGGAGGGAGATACGAAAAGGTTGCCAATCAATAACGATAGTATTATTAAAACTTGATAAGCTCTTGTCATACGATGCCAGTATCCATCACAAGGTAGCTCCAGGCTAAAGGCCTCGTGGTGATTTGAAGTAAAATTATCTTTAAATTCTAAAGGGAGACAGAAAAAGTAGATGACACCATGACAGGAAAAATGATCAAAAGCGTAGGAAAAGGGAGGAATCAAGATTGTCTTTTTTCTGGACAGGCAAAAGCCCTCTCCTAAGGCAAGCTACATTTAGTTGAAATTTGAAAATTTCAAAATAAGCAAAAACTGTATTGCAAGAAAGCATCATGGTTGCAATCCACTTGAAGTGTTCTGCAAAGATACCCCTGCCCCCCTGCCCCCCTGCCCCCCCCCCCCCATCTTCAATACAATGGAATGTGCATGTATACTCTATAAAGGCATGATTATCACAGGGTAGGAGGATAACAAATTAGGAGACGTAGAAAGGAAAAAAAAAAACTGGCTTTGGGACAAAATTTTATAAAAGTTACAAAAGAAAGCATTCACTCTGTCATGTCAGTGTTTGATGACCCGACTAGTAAAGCATGTTTGCATGATTTTGATGGGTGCAGTCCTTCCTTTCATCAAGTTCAGAAGAAAAAAAATATACAACAAAACAAGTTACTGTAGGTACAATGGCACATCCTATCCACTGAAGCATACAGTGGTCTGGAAAAGGATATGTTCATGTACATGTAGCCATAAAGGCCAAGTTTTTACTGCACGCTTTTATAACAGAGGTACAAAGTGCAAGGGGAAAACATCATGTATTACATGTAGTTACCAGGTGCTTTTTAAAAGCAAGCTTCAGGCATTCAAACTACATGTATAAAAATTGTATGATCAGACTTTGTACATGTACAATACAATACAATACAATACAATAAGCATTTAGTACGCCCTTCCCATAAGGCTCAGAGCGTTTACAAAATATTTAAATTATAGAACACATTATAATTTGTTTATAAACACAAATCAGAAAACTCTTCAGTCGTCCATGTGGGAACTACCAGGTGGTTTTATGGAGACAAAATGTAATGAATGTACCCGTTACAAAGTTTGATAGCGGATTTAAAATAAATAAATATGATTTCACAGCTTTTTTAAAGGTCTTTATGGATGCTGACTGTCAAGGTCAAGGGGAGATTATTCCATAGCCTAGATGCAGTAACTGTGAAAGTCCTACATGTATCACCTGACAAATTTCGGGTCATTGGGTAGCTGAGCTGAAGGTTGTGATTTGAGGATCTGAGATTTCTACTAGGTGTATATACAGTTAAGCATTCAGATATGTACCCTGGAGCCTGGTTATTGATAGATTTATAAACATCAAGAACTAATTTGAAGATGATACGTTTTTGAATGGGCAGCCAGTGAAGGGAACGAAGTAAAGGTTGGGAAGAATGACTTCTGCCAACCTCAAAAACAAGACGTGCAGCCCAATTCTGCAGACGCTGTAGACGGTTTACATGAGACTTTGGTATAGAGGAAAGAAGCCCATTACAATAGTCTAGTCTGGAAAGAATAAGTGACCTTACAGCATGATGACAAGTACATGTAGTTTGATCAATAAATTTACGAATCCTAGATATGTTCCTCAAATGAAAAATCACACTGCGGCAAACATTGTTAATGTGTGCTGACATAGTCATGTTAACATGAAAAGAGGCACCCAGATTCCTTATTGAATCCGATGGATGTATAGAAACTTCACCAACTGACAGTGTTAAATCTGGCAAATTTTTGTAATTGTATGGTGATGCAGCAATGAAAAATTCAGTTTTACTATCATTGAGTTTTAACTTATTTGCTGTCAGCCAGTTCCTTATATCTGATATACAAGATTGTAGTGAAAACATGGCCTTATCCAGTTCCCCAGGAATTTTAGGATCAAATGCTACATACAACTGAATGTCATCAGCATAAACATGATACGAAACATTATGGTACCAGGCGATGTCGCCAACTGGGAGAATATAAACTGTGAAACCAGTGGGACCTACAACTTTGTACATGTACATGTATCTCTCTAATCCTCTATATTATTATGAAACAAGATGTGTAACCTGACTGGTACCTGAAATTTGAAACTTAGAACAGGTACATGTATGTAGGTTCAGTATAAAAATCCATTAAAATACAGAGTAATGACCTACATTTGTAGGCCTACCAGTATTAAAAACAAAAAACACAATGCATAATATATCATGTATGAATTGCATCCATAGGACCCCATAGCAGAATACAGGTGAAGGTATCAAATGTACTATTTTAGCATATAAATGCTTTATCACATGTCAAGTATTCAATCAAACACACAACTCTTATAAGCAACTAATGGGAAAATAAGTAAAACAAGACAAACTGAAGAGAAAAAAAAAATCAACAAGATATGTATATATATATATATATACGTGAAACTTTCCACAAAGATAATACATTCCTAAAAATATGAATTATAATCTAATAACCCCATTTCTGGTTAAGGAATGGAGACATTAAAAAAAATTCACAGAGTTAATATCCCCTTAAAGTAATGTGATCCCAGCTTCAAAATCATTCCAAGACTTGATGGTACCATTGAGTTATAAATCATATCCTCTGCTCTATAGCAGTATAAAGCCAAGTATATTTCATTCCTGATTTCCCTTACAGATATTTGTTGAAGAACGAGGAGGGGGATCAGTGTTATTTCATATTTATTTTTTTTTCCCAAATGGTACTTGCTCAAGAAAGATTTTTTTCATTTATGCCCTACAAAGGCCCAGAACAAAATGAAATTGCACATTTTTAAAACTTAATTTATTAAATGTTATTTTGTTACCTTAATGTCTATATTTCCTAAGATTTTTCTTTATTTCATTTCAAAACAAAATATCAACAAGAAAATGAGGCAGGCTGAGAAAGGGAACCTGGAGGGAATGAGTACCTAGGAATAAATTTTATGAGCCCTAATGAAAAAGGCCCATTTTTTTCTCATAAGACCTCGTAATAATTGAGCATTCCCTATCGTGCTAGTCCCATATGATGTCAATTTAAGTGGGTAAACACTTCTGCAAAAAAGCAGCGTTAACATGTTTCCCCCACTGCACCATCTCTACTCCATGATGTAATTATACTCATTAAAGCCCGAAGTTGATGCCAAGAGGCAAATCGCAACAATCGTCTGTTCTCGCCGCCTAATTGGAATTTCTGCGCTCTTAATAAGGTTAAAGAGCGGGTCTCTGCGTTATTGACGCATCATTCTATTGATGTCTCTTAATTGCAGCTTATACCATCAACCAAGAGCTTGCTCTTGTTCAACATTGTTTACAATTAATAGAAAAATGATATGAACAGAGTGTCAAGGGGCAGGTAAGGTTCAGCAAAACAAAGCAATATAAATGGAATCTATTAAATGGTGATACTGCATACATCAATCTATACACCTACATATACATGTAGGTGTAGTCTACTACTACATGTATTTACGGTAATAGTCAATTATTATACAGCAAGTGCTTTTTAAAGTTTTGGATGAAATAAATGAATAATCCAATCCAATCCAATCAAAAAGGTATTTGATAAAATGCCTCTTCCCTGAGGTTACAAAGCACTGCATACATTGCTCGATATATGAAGAGTTTCATTCCAAAAGGAGCTAAATCCACATTTAGTGTTTTTGAGTTTACAAATAAGGTTTTTTAATTTACCTCTTTCCCTTGTCCACGGTTACTATTTCTTCATTACAGTAGGGCTATTGTCTTAGATTACTTCCATCATGTTTTTAAAAATCTAGCAACGAATTTCAATTTTTATGAAATTTTTAAAATTTT
Source organism: Heliocidaris erythrogramma (assembly GCA_025617745.1). NCBI lineage: Eukaryota > Metazoa > Echinodermata > Echinoidea > Camarodonta > Echinometridae > Heliocidaris > Heliocidaris erythrogramma. The sequence goes on along the minus strand of CM046856.1, from coordinate 52,855,401 downwards.
ATTTTCCATGGATTTAGTCCCTTTTGGAATGAAACCTTAGTCGATTGTCCTTTTCTGCACATTTACACACCTTTAACAATTGCAATTCAACACGAAACACATTAATATTGCTAGCAGAGTACATTTTACGTCTTTTCAGATTTTTATTTGTTGATAAATATATTTTAAAAATTTTTTAAATGAATTTATTTTATCTTAAGACAG